>JAVJGJ010000042.1:3714764-3725157 GCA_035590215.1 Microhierax caerulescens | reverse complement strand
GTGCCGGCGTACCCCCCCCCCCCCCCCCCCCCGCCCAGTCTGCAACCAGTTCTGCTGGGAGACAGATGTAAATGTGAACGTGTGTGTGTGTGTGTGTTCACATCTCCTTCCACGTCCACGTTTGCACGTAGACGAGTGATTCCCTGATAATAAGGTGCAAAGCTGTGGGTGTACTAAGGAGACCTGGGGGGTTGCGCTACCTGTCCCAGTTACACGGATCAAGCGGAGAGAGCCGAGGTCTTTGGAGTCAGGACCTGTGGTGGGGCAGCGTGCTCCTGCTGCAGGGGGCAAGATTTCCTTTACTTGTCTTGTAATTAACATCGGTCAGCCGGAATGCCTTTATTTCTAGACCACAAGAAGGCGTGCGGGATGGGGATGGGAGGAAGTCACCGGTGGTATCTGGGCCAGACAAAGGTTTTTTGGATGTCCAGCTCAGCACCTTCATTTTCAGACAGTTGGGTGGGAAGCAGGTTGCCTGTCTTGGGTGCGGGAGTGTAAAAGCTGGAGTGTCTCTTGGAAAGGAAGGCTTGAAGAGTCTTTGGGAAAGGCTCGCGAGCCACTTCTGCTTCTGAAGATTTTATTTTTTACTCCCCGGTTAGTTAAGAGCATTTTAAAAGAACCTTTTCCTTTTCTGGAGCATTCAGCCACTTGGGGTTTGGTCGTTTGTGCCAGGACATCATCCCAGAGATGCTCAGCTTTTCAGTTTTACACTGCCTTCGGGACAGGTGGGGACTGAAATGCAGCTGCATTTGTCACCGTCCTCTCGCTGCCCCGGGCTTGTGCAGCAGTTCTGGGGCTCTTCAAGCCTTAACAGACACCTACATGAAATCCACCTTGTTGCAAATCCAGCAGAACTCTCCGCACCCAGGGGAGAGCAGACAAAGTAGTTCCTCTTGGCTGTGTTCTGCCGCGAGGGCGCTTCCACGTCTGCAGCCGCTGGGATTTTACCTCCTCACCTCACGTTGCACAGCATGAACACTTCGTACCAGCTCCCAGGGTAAGGCAGAAATGAAGTTTCATGAACCTCATGAAAGGTCCCGTTGCTCCCAGTGGAATTTAGACGGCGCTCCTAGTTAAAGAAGAAGGAATTAGAGTCCATGGGAGAAGTTCTGGGTCTGGTACAGGGCGGTGTGCACGGGCTCGGAATCCTGGAAGGCCTTTTGGACTGGGAATTATTCAGTCCTTTCCTGTAGGATGATTCTAGTCATTAGAATTGACCTTCAAGTCACAGAAATTTCCCAATAAAGCATGTAATTACTCAAGACTTAGGGTTTTGTGCAACAGTGCTCATCAGCAAGGAAAGGAAAGTAAATAGCTGCTCGCTCTCTTATTTTAGACAATTGAATTAAAACCCCCAAAGCATCAGGAAGGGAAGTTCAGAGTTTCAGTTCCTGCAAGCTGAGGATTTGCATGGGTTCAGCAATGACAAATACATGAGATCATGCCTAGTTGGGCTCAGCATCTGCGGTGCACGCGGTGAAGGTGAACCGAAAGTCTCCGTACTTGTTAAGACCTGAAGAAGATTTTTGTAACGAGCTGTGGCAGTGACAGGTGTTTGTTTAATATGGAGGAGGTTGGGCTCCTGCTTGGGTAATACTCTGAGCTCTGGGAAGAACTGGGGTCTTACGGAAAGGCAAAAGGGAAAAATATCTTCCCGTGCAGTTGGAGGATGGGTTAGCCTGCTGCCTGGAGCCGAGCCTGTGGGTGCTTGAATACCTGCGATTTCTGCAGAATTTAAACACGTGAGGGCTTCTCTTTGTTTTCAGCGAGGGGGTGGGAAGGCTGCCACGCGTGGGACTAGTAACAGCGCGAGGAGCTCCTGTTCCTGCTTTTGTAAAGTGACATTTTCGCTCTGGTTTAGCCCTTGGGGAGGAAGCGCAGGATTGACTCAGGGCACTGCGGAGCAGAGCTGGGGATACAACCCATATTTTTTAAGTCTTGTCCAGGCTTTTCACCACTGGATCTGACTGGGCTCCCTTTCCCCCACAGTGTCACTACTGGGAACACGCAGACAGCGAAGCTGCCGTGGCCACGTAGCCTTTGGGTGGGATCACGCAGTGCCGGTCCGGAGGTTTGTGCCAGCACAAAGGGGCAGCCAAGCAGGAAAAGGCCTGGTAAAGACCAAATATTTCTAGGTAATCTTTTTCTTCCCTCTAGTCAGCCACTTTTTTTTTTTCTTTTTTTTTTTCCCCATCTTCTTCCACCCTTCTTGTTCTGACCTTTGTGTACTGTACATTCGGCTGTTAATACAGATCACCGCAAGGAATAAACTGCCCGTTTTGGGAAGCGTGCCTACCAAGAACTCAGCAAAACCCCCTGAAGACCCCATCCATCCCTTTGGATCTTTTCTGGTTTTATGGTCAGCCACATCTGAAGCTAGAGGGTTATTATGTGACAAATGTTCTTCTCTTTTCCACTCCCCCCCCCGCCCCAAATCGTACTCCCTCCACAGGGGGGGCTGGAAGGAGGGTGAGGTGGTCCAGCAGCGGATCGTGCTGCTGTCGTTAAACACAGCGTGATGCTGTTTATCTGGTTTATTTTCTTTACAGTCCAACTGCATGTGTTTGTCCCATCTTATGTGCCACCAGGAGGCTCTGAGCCGGTCCAGCTGCCTTCTAATCTATAAAAAGTCTCTGCTTTTCAAACTGGCCAGGCCCGTTGATCTCCTTGCTTTGAGGTCACAAAGCTGCTTGTGATGATGCCAACAAGGCTCAGCTGAGGTCTCAGCTGACTTAAGTTTGCCCAGATCCATCTTAGGGTGGCTCAGGTAGGGGGGGAGAAATCCCCTGGTGTGGAGAGAAACCCCAGCGCTGGCCCCGTTGGGGGAGCTGGCCCCGTTGGGGGAGCTGGCCCCGGGCAAGGCAGCCCCGCTGAGGAGTCAGGGAGGAGGACCATGCAAGAACTTCTCCCCCGAGGTCTGACACCTCCACCCCCACAACAGGAATTAGGGTTATTTTTCCATATAAAAGAAGATGTGGGGAAAGGAAACCATAGCCCACTCTCAGCTATTCTGATAGCTGCACTGTGCCACCACCCTTCCTCATCACCCGTGTGCGGTATTTTTAGGGTTTGCCTCATTTAACTCCAGCTCATTCTTTCTTAGAGTGACAAGGGCTTCCCTCCCGTAGCTACCCAGGTGGCACAACAAAAACCGCTGCTGTGCCTGGAGCAGCTTCCCCTTCACCATCGTATTCATCCCTTCGTTCACCAGCTGGTGATGGGAGGCGACACCTGGGCCAGCATAAGAAGGGAGAGGGCAAACCAGACCCTGCTCTGAGGAGATGGGTGGGTGGATGGATGGATGGGTGGGTGGATGGATGGATGGATGGATGGATGGATGGATGCAGCTGCACTTAGTGAGGCCTCATTTGACTTTTCCTTCCCCCTACTCCCAGATTACCTCCAGCCCAGATCCCTTTGGTACTGTGGGCTTTTAAGCCAAAAGACACATTAGCACACATACATAGATAAAGAACTGTCAGGGAAGGGGAAGCAATTAGCAGCGATACTTTATTTGGAGCAACGAGGAGTCCAGGGCTTCTAAGTGATGAAGAGGTTTCCCACAGTGACTTGGAGAAGGGATGGCAGGACCCACCTGGAGTCCCCACGGCTGGGATGAGGTGGGAGATGTCTCTCCTGCTTTGCATGTACTTTATTGCAGCCCAGCAGCCCCTTTCTGTGGAGAGGGCTGGGCTTTTGTAATTGACTTTTGAAAGAAGATTTAAACCTGAGACTGGTCCCAGTCCCCTAGTGATTGGTTCCAGTCCCCTAGTGAGCTGTAAAAGGAGGCTTCTTTCTCTGTCTTGCTGGTGAAAGGTACTAAAATGGGTTAAATCCACCCTAGAAATGCACCTCTCTCTCTGTAGCAGGTTCTGTGTGCTTTGGCCGGGGTATTTGTGGTGTAAGGTGTGACCTTGGTGGGCTGAGTTTTTACTTGTTTTAATTAGGGTTGTAAGTTGGAGTCTCCCATTTTCTTAAAATTCAGGATCTTTCCTGTTGAAAAGCTTGGCTCAGGGTCACCTTGGAGAAGCACAGGGACCTGTTCAGCGTGGTGGCTCCCTGCAGCTCCCCGGTTCTGTTTCTGTACTGCGCGTGCTGCGGTTCCTGCTGCTGTTGCAGCCGCCTGCATCTCTCACGGCAGAGCAACGCGGACTCGGGGCAGTCATGACTTCTGACCTAGCCGTGGCAAGTGAGACCTAAAGTTTATTTAAAGACCCTTGTGTTTAGACTGTTATTCTCTAGAGTTGCGCGGCGGTGCTGTGGTCTCGAGATGTTCCTTGTCGCTGCTGGAACCTCTGGGCTGGATGCTGAAACTAGTCTTAACGCTTTCTCTCTAGGGAGAAACCATGAGAGAGGTGTGTTGTCTAGTGAAAGCAGAAATGGTCCTTAGTTTTGGCACTCAAACATCCAGCTTCGTGTCTCCTGGTTTTCTTGGATGTTCCTTCCTCTTTGATTCCATGGCTGCAATTCTAAACCACTTTTTTGGTAAAGGATATTGAACATCCCTCTTTGCATAAATTCACTGGGGAGGTCAGGGAGAAACAGTCTGTGCCCTCGTGGTCCCTGCCTCTACCTGTGAGCAATTTGCCTGGTAATACGGTATTTCATGATGGACTTCTTACATTTGAACAAGAAAACGGTACAACATTTTATTTTCTATATAGGCTTTTCAGTGATAAGGAGCCATCAGGTATACCCAGTAGTGGAGCAGCGTTAAGGCGGTGCGGTAAATAGTTAAAATAAAAGCTACTACTTAATCTGTTGGTGACTTGTTTACTGTGTAATTCATCAACAGACGAAGTAAACCAGCTTTTTTTCTATTTAGTTTGGGTTTTTTTCTGCAGGGCAGTACCGGTACAAAGGTAGGTTAATTGACAAACAGCTCTTGACAGAACCAGAAGGATGTGATACGAGCTGTTATGATACATACAAAATATGTCCTAGGGAGGAAATACAATGGAAAAACAATGGTATCTTTATTTTTTTTTTTAAATTGTTATAATTCATTTTCCACAAATAGCAAAATACAGTCAGTTCTCAGACTTCAGTGGGGAATCTCAGGTTAGGATCTAAGGCCAATGTTAATGTGATTCATCTAAGTAAGTGGCAAATTTGTTCTGACCATTAAATAAAAAAAAGAAAGAAAGAAAGAAAGAAAAGCCCTGCACTCTTAAGTCACTGCTGTCTTGCTGAGGTGGCACCAGATGATGCTTTTAGTATCTCATTTCTACGGCAGCAGCTGCGTTTTTTCCCATTTAGAATACATCGAGCTGGTGAAGACCCCTCAGTCTGTGGAAGGGGGGGATGGCTTTTATCGAACAGGAGTCAAGTACAGTTGCATGTTTTGGTGAAGCAATTCTCCTCGCTAGAATAAGTTAGGTGAATCTATTTTGTATAAAATTTTAGTGAAAGCAGTGCATTTTCAGGGTACATTCACGTACGTACTTTTTCCCTGTGTAAAGCAGCTTTACATATGTGAATACACATTAAGAATATATTGTTACTGATGAGGAAAACTAAAAAACCGCTGTATTATGGGTAGTCCTTGCTTTGGCGAAGTTCTTGTTGTCTGTCTCGCCTGAGTCAGGGCTGTAGGAACAAACCTAGAACAGATGACTGTTGGGGGTCAGTCAGAACCCCCCACTTGCACCGCGGAGAAGCGGTGCTCCTGTACGTTACGTGGGCATTACGAGAGAAAACGCGTTGAAGGGTTGGGGGGGATTGTAGCTCAGGTCACGTGGAGCAGAATGTGCTTTCCTCCTGAATCCCACCCAGCTCTTGGCAAAATCCCATACCCCAAAGCCAAATGGATTATGAAGAATTTATTTCATTATGATGGCAGCCAGCTATATAACTGGTGACACTGTCTCCAAACCAGCTCACTGAAGTCTTTCCTTGGAAGGCTGATGGTCATTCTCATGTCTCTAGAGCAACGGTGTTCAACCGCTGGATCGCTCCTAATGGATCCATGTGTGGTATTGAATAAAGTATAAATGTCTTTTTAGTAAAGTGTGTTTTGCTCCGTGTGTCCACTGGAACATGCCTTAATAGCTTCCACAAGAGGGTTGAGGTGCTGCTCCGGAGGGTGAGGCTCCGTGCCTTGGCTGAGCTGGGCTACTGCTGCCCCGCGGCTCCTGGCCAAACCCTTTTCCCATGGACGTCTGGCTCTCGGGAGCTGTGCACTGCGGGGATTTTACCACATGCACCTCCACGACAGATGCCCAAACAATTGCAGCAGCTCCTCCCTGGGTGACATTCAGATGTCCCACGACAAGCAGTTCCCAGGGTATTCATCTGTCGGTAGGAATCTTCGCTCTTCCAGTAGAAGCGCCAACTGGCGTTATATTCTGGGCTTCTTTTCAAGGTCTTATTTTACATGACAATAATCTGTTGTTCAGCTGCCACGTTCCTTTCAAGTATGTGACCCTGGCAGTAATCTTCCACACGTGACTGTCCCTGGCGTTTAAATCCAGCCACAGTGAATGGCCCTTTATTAGCCCTGACAGTCTGGATGCAAAACACGTTCTCAATAGCTTATAAGTGAGATACACGGCTGAGTTAAGAGCCAGCTGCTAATGTCCTTCTAGAAAGACACGTTGATGGGGAAGGGAGAAGAAACCCCACGTTCTTGTTTATGTCTCGAGGTCAGAAGCGATAGCAGAGAAGGCAGCCGATACAGCTGGGTACAAGCGAGCTTTGGCCACCGGCACGCTGAAAGGGTTGGACCGTGGGCACAAGTGTATCCTGAATTTGAGTGTTTTTGCCTTAAGAAATGCATATGCATTTGCCCTGGGCTTCAATCTTTAAAATTCTGAGGATTCTGGCACCAGTCTGCTAAAATCTTTATATTGAGTGAGTAAACCGTCCCTCATCTCATCGGGAGTAAGGGTGACGCTGGTACAGGCTGGATGGCCGAGCCATAAAAATGTCTTTTAAGCAGCTGGCTGGACCGGTGCAGAAGTACCTGTTTCTTAGTTCAGATTTGTGTGCTTGGGGATTGGAACGACACGGGTCATTTGGAGCTTGTAACCCATTTTTCTTTGCGCAAGCAGGTTGAATCTAACCTGTGCCAGCTGCCCCTACCTCCACCTGGCGCAGACAGGTGCCCTTCCAGAAGCTCAAGGAGACTATTTCCAGAGCGGAGCAGCATTTCTAATGGATTCAAGCCCACGTTGGGATGGAATAATACCTTGTGCTTCTCAGGATGCACCTTCTTTGTAGCTGAAACACCAGATGCAGGCAGAAATGAAGCAGAACTGGTATTCTTCTGACAAACGTATGAGTTGCTACAATAATAGACAACATTACTGGATTTATTTAAACCATATGTATGGATTTAGTATTAATTATGGACATTTTTGGCTTTTCATGGGGGAAGGCAGAGCAGAGAATGGTGTGCTAGGATACTGCACAGCTTATATTGCATATTGGATTAAGCTTGGCGCCCGAGGCTGGTGCTGTCCTGTCTTGAAGACTGAGTCAGTGCAACAGGCACAGTTTTTGTAGGTATGGAAGAGCAATCTGTAGGTTTGTTAAAAGCACCATTCCAAGCCTGGGTGATGCTCTCGGACGTTCAGCTCTATGGCAAGCGATTCTGTTGCGCAAATATCTGTTTCTCTTGGTATTTGTTGCTTTTAGGGAGAATGTTCCATTTCGAGCATTTCTCATTTTGACTAAAGACAAACAGTCTAAAAGAAAGGTGAAATGACCTAATAAACTCTGAACTGACTGGCCTCCCTCTCCCTTGCTTTGCTAATGGTCACAGCTTTATTCAAGTCTCTCCATCCACGGGAGTATTGCCTAGCAGTGCTTGGTGCCTGGAATAGGGGGATGCTCCTGGGTTTTCCTCTTGCAGCTGCCTTTCCGACAGCAGCGGCAGGTCTTGCTCTACCAGTAACTCGGAACAGAGGACGTGTACGAAATGATTCCAGCTTGGCCAAAGCCTGCTGGGAGCTTGGCTTATGGGGAGAAGGTGGTGGTCGTCTCTGTCTCCATAGCGAAGGAAAACCTCTTGCTCTCGCGGCAGGTGGACAGCTGCCAGAGGCGCTCCTGGCTCAGGCAGCCCAGCTCCTTCAGGAGCTTGAAGAGGTCATTGCGGAATTTGACGCCGATGAAGGCGTAGAGGAAAGGGTTGAGGCAGCATCGGAAGCAGGCGAGGGTGTAGGTCACGTCATCCGCCACATCAAGCTTCTTGCTCTCCTCGCACGAGCTGGTGTGGTTGAAGGCTGAGATGGTCTTGGCCAGCATGACGCCGTTGTAGGGCAGCTGGAAGACAACGAAGACGATTACCACGGCGATGATGACCTTGATGGCTTTATTCTTCTCAAAGTTGCGGGCCTGGAGTAATGTTTTGATGATGATGAGGTAGCAGACAGACATGACCAGCAGGGGAAATAAGAAGCCAAAAACCATCTGGGACACTTTGATGCCAGTGTTGAAGGTCTGCAGGTCATTAGCGATGATGGAACAACGGGGATGGTTGTCAGGGTCGTTTACACCACTGTGAACCAGCTCAGGGATGGAGAGGATGAAGGCCAGGAGCCAAATGAGGATGCATGTAACCTTGCTAATGAATATCATCCGGGGACGAAAGCGGTGGGCTGAGGCAGCCTGAACGATGGCAAAGTACCTGTCGATGCTGATGGACAGGAGGAGCAGCATCCCGCTGAAGAAACTCATTTTGCAGATGCAGTAGACGGCTTTGCAGGCAAACTCCCCGAAAAGCCAGTGCATGGCTGCGCTTGTGGCCCAGAAGGGGAGGGTCAGCAGGAAGAGGATGTCTGCCAGGGCCAGGTTCAGGAGATAGATGTCCGTCATGGTCTTGAGCCTCTTGAAGTAGATGTAGGTGAGCATCACCAGCCCGTTCCCCAGCAGCCCCGTGAAGCAGATGAGGGTGTACATGGCTGGGAGGAAGGCAGCGCGGAAGTTACGGACTTCCTCCTTCTCACACAGGGTCTCGAACATGGTGTAGTCGATGGTGATGTTGGAGTCATAGTCATCGGTGACGTTGTTCCCGGCACAGAACTGGAAGAGGGAAGACAAGAAGAGTGTGTTGGGACAGGTGCTGCGCTGTGTTCGAAGGGAGCCTGGTGTCGATCTGTGGGGCGGGCAGCAGCACCAGCCACAGCCCCCGGAGAAATCCCAGGGGCTTCCCGAGCACTGGCTTATGCCGGCGTCACGGACCCAGCCGGCAGGATCTGGTGGCTGAAAACATTTCCCATAAGTACGTGGGGTTTGGGCTTTTTGGAGGGGCTCAACGTGGGAATTGAACCAGAAAAGTTTAGTGCTCAGCCTGGAAGCGCTCGGCGTGTGGCTGCTTTCCAGAATGTTTCAGGACCCACACACAGCTGATGCACATAGCCAGCTGTTGGATGCAACGTGAAAAATAATACATCCTTCAGCGTCCTCCTCTCCGCAGGGGCAACGTTCCCTCTCGACTGACTCTACTTGTGGGGCATTTTCTAACTTCATTTTTCCCTCTCATCTGAGCTACTCCCGTTGCTCATATCCCCTCCTCCCTTGTGACCGTGTGAGAAGGGGCTGCCGTGGTTGTGACTGGCAGCGACCTGGCACGGCGAGCGCCAGCGTCACCGAACCACAGGATGGTTTGGGTTGGAAGGGACCATGGGCAGGGACACCTGCCGCTAGCCCAGGTTGCTCCAAGCCCCATCCAGCCTGGCCTCCTGGCCTTCCTGGTCCTGCTGCCACCCCGTCCCCCTCCGGCGGGGGGTGAGCCCACCGAGTGCTGGGAGCAAAGGGAGGGCAAAGCTGGACCTCCCTGGGCTCCTTCCTCCGCTGCAGTGATGGGGATGTCAATGAGACTCAGGAAAATGCAGCGAAGCAGGAAACTGTTACCGCGCTGGCATGGACGTGTTGCCGGTGTCTCATTCAGGCCCCTGATCTAAGTCCTGATGATGGTTTCATCTTCCTACACTGCCATAACCTACGGGGCAGAGTGAGCTTGTGGTATCTGTGCCCTGCTTTTTTGTGACTTATTAATCTCTGGTACCTTCTCTCCATCGCAGCGAGATGAAAGGTTTCCCCTGGATACCCCCGCCTGTTATCGCCGCGTATCTCAGCGTGCTCTCCATCTCAGGCAGGCTTGGCTTTCACCACATCCTGCCTGCTACCTGGAGGCATGCCACCAGAAGTGAAAGGGAAAAGAAACAGGCTGCAAGACTCTCCCTGCTCTGCTGAGCCCGGTAGAGAGCCGGGGCTGGGGGCCACGGCGTGGCTGAGCTGTGGGGGTGCGAGCGGTGGGGCTGCACCCCGCGGCTCAGGAGCAGGTCACGGCACAGCGCGGTGCTTTGGGTTCTCCTTCCTGCTTCAGATTTACTCTGAGCAGGGACAAGGGGAGGAAGAAATGCTTGACCATAAGTTACACACTTATAAG
>JAVJGJ010000042.1:3676224-3708497 GCA_035590215.1 Microhierax caerulescens | reverse complement strand
CAGGGCTTCCCAAATGATGCTGGTTGGGATGCAGGGCTCCCCAAGCGATGCTGGTTGGGATGCAGGGCTTCCCAAGCAGTGCTGGTTGGGATGCAGGGCTTCCCACACCAATGATTCCCAGAAGCTGCTGGGAGACATCCATGAGAAGGCTCCTGCCCTTTCCCTGCCTCTGCCTAGTGGGTCCTACAGAGCCAGGAGCTCCAGTGAGCACAGTGGGAGCATCCTGCATCCCCCAGTGTCACGTCGGAGCCTGGGAGACCCTGGGCTCCCCCTTCCCAGCTGCGCTGTACAGGGCTTTGCACCCAGACACTGCGCAGGGAACCCCACCTCTGCTTCATTCCGAAATCACTGGAGACCTTTCCCGAGGAGAAATCCCTGCCTGGAAAGAGGACTAGTTTGAGGGCTGAAACAGTGGACGAAGATACGGAAAGGAAGAAGTGCCAAACTGTCCCAGCTGCAGCAGCCTGGCTCTGCCCTTGCATGTGCCACTGGTGTTTTACATCTGAATTTCTTCAAAAACAGGTGAGGGCAATCGTCCCCCTTCGTGTGGCACTGTCAGAGGCACCAGTATGGAACTGGGTGCTCAAATCTCAGTGTGGTCACAGGCTGCAGCTCTGCCTGCAGCGCTTCCCACGGGACCCCCGCACCCCCCTGCATGCTGCAGTTGATTTAAGGCTGCAATTTGCAAATGTCACAGAGAAAAGGCGGTGACGCCTCCCGTTTCACCCTGTTCCAAGGCTCAATTAATTTCACGCGGAGCAGGGCTTTACTGGGCTGAACTCTGTGGCTCTGTCCCATCCTCTCACCACCCTCACTGCAGCTCTGCCTGTGCTCACTGGCACGGAGAGGCAGAGGTTGTGCTTTAAACCCGGGTTGGTTAGTCTGCTTCTAAACTAATTTACCCATCTGAGCTCTTGCATTTGTCCCTCTTCCCCGCACTCCCTCAGATTAGTGTTTGCACACATTTGAGCCGTAAAAAAAAATAATAAAAAATCACTCAGATGATTAGTGTTTGCACACATTTGAGCCGTAAAAAAAAATAATAAAAAATCACTCAGATTAGTGTTTGCACACATTTGAGCCGTAAAAAAAAAAATAATAAAAAACCACTCAGATTAGTGTTTGCACACATTTGAGCTGTAAAAAAAAATAATTAGTGCAAACACTCAGATTAGTGTTTGCACATATTTGAACCGTAAAAAAAAAAATAAAAATGACTCAGATTAGTGTTTGCACACATTTGAGCCGTAAAAAAAAATATAATCCTATAGTCTTCGAGGAGAAAGAGCGTGCATCTTACGTGCCGTGTCCCCGACCCATGGTGCCATCTCCTCTCCTACAGCTCCCACCTCCTCGAGCTCCGGGCAGTGGGTGCCCGCAGAGCTCTGGGTGTGAAAGTACAATAAGAAATGGCAAAGGAAAGGTTGAAACTTTCAAGAGGAAATGGAAAGAGCCTCGTGCCTCCTGGGCTAACGGGATATGGACCAAAGAGAAGGGGCTTCTCTCATGGATGGGGGAATCCATGGGAACACAGACCCCTACAGGTGCACCGGCTCCGGGCTGCTCCAGCTCTGAGCAAACACAAAACCGCAAAGTTTTGTTGCTGCAGTGAAAATATTCGTTAATAGAAACAATCTGTAAAAGTCTGGACAGACTATGCTAACAGTAACCACAGATATACTTGCTCCTGCTTCCGTTGATTCATTCCCTAAATTAAAACGTTGCCAAGGAGGTGCATTCTCTTCTTTTTTTTATTAAAAAGTATTTTTTATTAAGAACAGAGAAGAAAAGGTACCTGTTCTGTGAGAAGAGCTTATTTGCTTTGGGACAAAATAGCCCCTTGAAATTGGCTACAAGCCTATTTTTTGTGTGTGTTTCTGAAGTTAATTGATTGGAGGTTTTTTGAGCATGTGGAAGAGAACTGTGCTTTTCTTTTTTTAATAGTCGATATAAGGAAGATGAAAGTCTTTGATACTGTTCTACTCTGTTGAAAGTGCTCCATCCCTGTGTCACGAGGCACGGATCTGGGCATGATTGATAAAGCAGAAGGCAAAGGCGGAGGCTGCAGAGCAGGTACTCACCACTCTCCATGGTCTCGTTGCGGAGGGAGATGAAGTCACCAGGTTCACAAGAGCATCGTAGGTTCCAGCACAGCCTCAGCACGCCGCAGCTCCTGCCAGGGACCCTCTTTGGGAACCGCTGCCTTTTATACTTCCTGCACCTCTGCAAGAGGCTCGTGACACACCCTGGCGTGGCTGACATTTCATCGATGCTCCTCCTCATCTTTCACTGATACAGGACGGTTGTGCTGCGTGCCACGCTGCCTTCAGGCGCTCGGGGTGCTCAGGTGCTTCCTCAGCACGTGCAGCCAGGGGCGGCACGCACGCACCACCGAGACTCGGTAAAATGAAGTGGGTTCTGCTTTTGCACTGACACATGAGAAATTGCCTGTGGTGAAGGGACAAAAGGAAAGAAAAAAAAAATCTCCTTTCTTCTTATCTCTTCTCTCCAGAGCAGATCCGGAGCATCCACCAGAACCCAGTGCTGTAGGAAACAGGGAGGATCCCCGTCTCCTCTGCCAGACCCTTTTGTTCTGGGGAACATGTTCAACTAGCACATGAAAAAAAATCTCTGTGCGCAGGACCGCTGGCAGCCAGCATCCCTTTGCCCTTCTCCCACACGCTTGCAGCATCCTCTCTAGATTCTCAGCAGCTCAAGCAAGTAAGTGGACTTCCCCCCTCCTTTCTGCTTCTGGGTGGTTTTGTGTTACCATCTGCTGAGTATCAGCATGCATCATCTTCCTCAAAAGGTTTTGCGCTTTTGCGGTCCCATGCCTTCCCCACCATCGCGTTAATGCAGAAGTTCAGGACCTGCAGTGCTGTCAGCCATCCCATCCTGGTCCTAAATGGATCAGCAATACAAATCGGGGGCTTTTGCTCCGTGGTTGCCCAAGGTGGACCCTTGCTCTTGGAACAGACTCCTCTAACAAGGCAGCAACATCCCCAGCTCCTCAGGAACTCACTTTCCTTCCAAGGCGACTCAAAAGTATTCGCTTTGGCATCTTGTCCTCTGCATCCTCTTCTTACGAGATGGCAATGCTGTTATGGCAGCCAGGACAGATGGAAAAATGACAGGTCATCATCACAGGATGGGTCCTGGACAGAGCTTGCCGTCCCCAACAGGTTCAAAAGCACCTGGTGCTTCGGGGCTTACCCTGAATTATTGTCCCATCACCTGTGCAGAGCTGGGGGAAGGTGGAACAGCTCAGGATGGACCCAAATGAGCCAGTTCGCTGAGGAACTGGGAAGTTCCCAGGGAATTTCCAAAACCAGCTAGAAAGACCAGTGTTATGAAAGAGAGAGAACACAGCTCAGGCAATGTTTCAATGTTTGTGTGGCTGGGAGACACCTCAAAAGGCATTATTCTGCTTCAGCAAATGGGCATAAAGGAAAACCTGTGCCACCCATGTTATCTCTCCATTAGCCTAAATGCAACATTTACTCCACATCAGACAAGGAACCGTGTAGTTTGTTAAACTGCTGCTGTAACAGGCGTCTGTGCCAGGCAGCCGTTGTCTGGCTCTCATGCATCACTGTCCTGTTCAGGGTAATCTGATCAGTGTCTTAATTACCTGACCCTTACTGGGCTATATATTACAAGGAGCAGACAAGCTGTGTTCCGTGAGTTGATCCGTTACACCAACACCAGCGTCCCAGCCCTGCTGCTCCTACGACCTTCAGAGGCTGAATCCAGCCCACTGCCAGTGCCTCCAGCCAGCATCCAGGCAGAATCATTTTGGGCATGATGCCTTCCCTAAACGTTAGAACACTAAGAGCAGTGAATGTTCTGTAATCCGTGGCTCTTGGGAAACGTGAGGACTTTTCACTGCTGGGAAGAGCTGATTTGGTTCCCTTTGGCTTAGTTCAGCACTCGAAGATCGGAAGATTTTGTGTTGTTCAAAAAAAAACCCACCCCAACATTACCATGGCAAGTTTCTATTTAAATTATCGTAAGGTAACGTAACAGCTAACCACAGCCAAAACAGGACTTTAGTAGAATTTGAGTACATGTGAGCGTCTGAAACTAAAACTACTGATCACTTGCTGCCTTGCCTGTAACACCAGCTCCTTTGACATGAGGCCAAACATTTTGCTCCCTGGCTCCCACAAGCCCTAATTAAATGTATCTGAAGTTGAGGATGCTGAGGGTGGTCTCAGATCCGATGTAAACACCCGTCCACAGTTTCAGACCTTCCTTAGACGTTGTGCCAGCCCAGCTGTCACTTAAAAACCTTCTTGGCGTTTCCCTCTTGGCAGGCCAGTGCCGCTGTGGTTCTGATCCCCTTCTGGGGTCTGTAATGGGCACAATTTCAGGGCTTGAAGACCATCAGCTTTTTTATCTGGCTTCCCAGAAGGTGACCCGCACTTCCCTTAGCTCTCTAAGCACCACCATGGGCTTTTCAGCACGCTTGCTTTCGACTTCTCTCAGCAGGCAGGTGCAGCTCGCATCTCTGCAACTCTATTTATTGCTCCATTTTTTCTTTTGTTCATCGATTATCCAAGCAGGTAAGCGGCCTTTGAGAGCTTTATCTTGTAACCACTTCCGCCAAGAAGGACCAGAGATGAAAGGCTTCCCTCGGATACAGGCAGAATACTCAGAAATGGTGGGTGTAGAGCCTTGAAGCGTAGTCACGGTGCTGCCTGTGGGAGTGGGGGGTATGTAGAGATGCAACGATTACCTCCATCTGCTCTGTGCTTACGCTGCTGCCAGAGGGAGGGGGTGGAAGGCAGCATTCCCAGGAGACCATCCCCGCATCCCTGGCGGCAGAAGCCGAAGCCGACGAGAGGGAGGCAGCAGGCAGATGCTTTGCAGTTTGTTTTTTTGCCCACACACCCGCGCTTTAACTTCAACGTTTTGGTACGTGCCAAGTTCTGGGTTGTCAGAGCCAATTCTAGCAAATTGTTTTCCTTAAAAAAAGAATGGGAATATTTTAAAATAATAGAGTGTGTCTTTATGACACCCCATCTTCTTGTACAGTCATGTTTTATGCCTTGGGAGTTCTCCAAACGTTTATTAAAGCTTTGCTTAATTTGCTTGTGTATATTTGCAGTCTATTTCATGCTTTAGTGATCCATCTCCCCGACGTGCTCCCGCTGACACGTGTGCCCCATGAGCAGGCTTTGTCAAAACTGCGATCCCACATGAACAAAGACACCGCCCAGGTAAAGCCACACTGTGCTGCCTGCTCGCTACAGCACATTTGTCACCCTCCAGTTAAATTAACTATTAAAAAACTGGTGAAGTGAGCCGGTGTTTTCAGTCTCCCGTTAGACCCTAGGTGACTCTGCTGCCAGAAGAGTGGAAACGAGTGGCTAAAATCTCTTGCTCAGGTTGAAGTAGCAGGGCTAGATGGCAGTTGTTCGTCAAGATGACTTCTCAAAAGCAAACACCGTTCCTAATAAATTCCACAGGAAATTATCTCAGAAAGAAAGATTTCAGTTCAGGTCAGTTCCACTCAAATGGAAAGATTGAATCTGCTGAACTGCATTGAAACATGTAGACTCGAATGGATCTGAGAGTAAGTGGCAGCTCATTCAGCAGCGGAGTATCTCATTGGAATTTCGTTCCTGTATTTCTCGCCCGTGTCCTGTGTGTAGGACCGGACCGTTTGCAGGCTCTCCTGCACGCGACACCCCAGGGTGGAAGGGCCCCCAGCGCCGCGGGCTGTGTGCTTTCAGCAAGCAGGACTTGCACGGCTGTGCTGCACTTTAGCGAGGTGCAATCCCTTCTGAGACAAGCACGACACAAGATGTTTTTACATCCTAAACTCAAAGCCTGCCTGTATTTTCCACTAATTTTGCTTTGGGTGAATTGACATGAGATCAGACTGAAGTACCGCTGGCCCAGCGGGAGGAGAGCCCGTGCAGCTGGAGCTGCCTCTGCCCCTGGCTGCATCAGACCCCCCCTCTGCTTCAGAGCTCGGCTCACGGGGTGCTGGGCGAGCAGCACCAGCCGTACCGTGCAGGCAAAGCGATGTTACTGCTCAGCTCGGGGCCGAGGAAGGTTTTGCTACAAGTCAAAGCATCGCAGTTCGCACCCAGGGCTTGCGGGTCCCCTGCAATGTGCTGAGCCGGGGCAGGGCAGCGTGGAGCACCGAAGGGAACACAGCTGCACCCCCTGCTCTCAGCTCCCTGCTGCTCTCGCTGCCCTCCGTGCCCTGGGGAGGTTTCTGCCCCTCGCCGCGGGACGCGGGGGTCGCCCAGGCAGAAGCTCTGGCGAGCGAGGGGCGAACCCTCCCCAAGTGCCCACTTCCCACGAACGCCCCTCCGCGTGCGTCGAGGGGGGACTCTGGCGTCTGTGCTGCTTCGCTTTGCCCGGCAATGCCAAACCCGGATCCTCGGCATCTCCCACCTCCAGTTTTGCCTCCTGCCCGGACAGCCCACCCAGCTCCAGACTTGGGAGCTGCGCAGGGAGGGTCTGCCCCAGGCGGGGGCTTCGGCACAGCCGTTCCTCCAGCAAACAGAATAGCAGAAGTGAAATGGCCAGTAAATTCCTGACATTAAGAGTGGTGCCGAGCTGGGATTCCTCACCAAGAAGAGTTCTTAGAGCAGTTGTAGGGGATGCCCTGAAAAAAGTCTCATGATTGTGATCTCACCTCGAGGTTATTAAAAGATCCTTATCCTGCCAGCAGAGGAAGCAATCTGTGTGGCAGGCAGGTCCCACCAGGGACGTGCCGTTGCCCATGTCGCCTGTGGGTCAGGCACAGGAGGGAAGGGCACACGCTCGGTGTCACTGGAAATTCACCTTCTTCATGCCTGCGTCATGTCACAGCTGATGGCCTTTCTCTCCAGTTCTTTTCTGGTGAAAAAAAAAAAACCAAAAAAAAAAAACCAACAGAAAAAAAAGAAGCAATTTTACCAGATTGGCACCTGCTCTGCCCTAAAGCCACTTCCTCCGCCTGGAGCCCAGGAATTGAGCTGTGATGAGGGAAATGTACCCAGTGACGCAAGTGGGGAGAGGTCGGGCTGGTGGAACCACAGGCACCCTGCCACCACTGAGGGACAGGGGACGAGCTGGCAGCGAGTGCTGCTGGTGTCCCTGCCCCCCCCAGCCCTCCGGTCAGGTCGGGTGGCTCCGTTTCATCTGCCCACGCTCCCAGGTCTGTTTGTATAGGATGGGACCTACGAGGAACAAACGGATCCTTTCTGGCCTGAACTAGCGTGACAGAGACGGTGGTCACCCCAGAGTGGCAGGTGGGGAAAGGAGAGGAGAGAGAAAATAGGAAGAAAATCCCTTGGGACATCATAGGAACCGTGCTGGGGAGGGTGCATGGCCACTGGGTCGGGCTAGAGAGGGTCTCGAAGCCTTCCCTGTACTTTGTTCCCCACACAGATGGACAAACTGTTGGAAAGTTCCTCCAGGATATCAAACACGAGCGAGGCACGGGTTGTTTAGGGAGATAAAGGGGCAGCGGTATGTCTCCCAAACAGAACTGGGCATTAAAGCCTCTGCTGGCTGTACAGGCAGCATCCTGCGAGCCACTGCGATGCTCACAGGGGGTAACATCTAACACCAGTCCCCTGTGCTCTTGACAACACTGGGTACAGAAACGGGGAATGAGCCCGTCACTGGTTTCTCCAAGAAGGGCTCATCCTGTCCCCTCTGTCACAGATCTGGTGTTCCTCATCCCTGGGCTTAAAGAAATGATAATAAACCCCCCCGTGAATTTTCACTGTTTCTGTTGTTACTGTCGCTCTTTCTAGTTTGGCTCTCGCCCTGCCTCTGGCATTGGTGGGTTAAAATGGCTTTTTCTTGCCTTTTTAATAGAATCGAGCAAAAAAAAAGGCAAATTGAAACTGTTTACAGAAATTACAGGCTTTGATAAGTCACAAGTGAAGCCATATGTGATAATTTACAACAAAATAAGACACCAGCCTCATAACTGCAAAACCACTTCAAAAAAACCCCTTGAAGGCTGTGGAAAAAAAAAAAAAAAGAGTCAAAGTGAAAGAAGGGAACTGAGAACAAAAACACTGAGACAGACCTAAAGTAGAGCAGGATCCGTGCTTCCAAACCCAGAGCCTACGAGCTGATCTCCACCTGGTTACCGGTACAAATCCCCCCGCGGCGAGATTTGTGGGGACCACTGTCAGTAACGCTCTGCAATCATGGGGGGACTGCAAATCCAGGAACCAAAGCACTCTGTGAGATGTTCAAAACCTTGATCAAGGCTCCTTCAAGGCACAGTTATGGCTGCAACGGGTCTGAGACCAAACCGGGATGCTCTGAGAGCAAAGTGCAATTACAGCTCCTTCCTCTGCCTGGCGTGATTAAACACCGCGCTGCTGCGGTGCAGCGATCGTGGTTTATATCCGAGGTGCCTACAGAGCTCAAAGCCAATTTCTAGCCCTGCTGGGGTTGTACCAGCCTCTCTGGCAGCGCTCACACCTGCATTTCTCTGCCTAGGCAGGCAGCGGGAGTCATTGGGAACAGGCAGCACAGCCCAAGGTTTGAATCCAGAATTCCCGGCTCTCCATCTCTAACCACGAGGAGGACCGTGCTGGAGAGCGGTGGGCTTATGGAACACCGGCCTCGCCTGTCCCCCTTGCAGAGAGGAAGCAATTCAGCAGAGGCTGTGCCCCGTGCGTTGAGCAAGCACTGAATTGCACGTGTGTGAAGCACACACGGAATTCGAGGTGTGGAGCGTTAGACCCAGTCCCATGGGAAAGCTCCCGCGAGGCGATGTGAACCGGCTGAGGATGGTTCCTGCTCAAGCTGGGATCCAAACCAGTAAGAGAAACCCATCCTGGCTCACAGCAGGTTTGCATGTGAGCACAGGATCTGTAACGGTCCGAAGGGAGCAGCTCCCGGTCCCCCGCTTCCAAGCGCAGCAGGTCCAAGAGGGACAGGGAAGCC
The DNA here is from genome assembly GCA_035590215.1 of Microhierax caerulescens. NCBI lineage: Eukaryota > Metazoa > Chordata > Aves > Falconiformes > Falconidae > Microhierax > Microhierax caerulescens. The sequence continues at coordinate 3,699,581 of JAVJGJ010000042.1, read as the reverse complement.
GAAGGGCTCAGCACGCTCCACCTGCTGCCGAGGGGGTGCTGCAGGGCACACACCCCCCCTGCAGCTGCCTCGCAGCAAAACCCCAGCCGGGGCAAGCTCTGTAGTTTTTAACATGATGCAGTTAAGAGACAACAAAAATTGCAGCCACGTGCCTCACCCCCCCAGTGCTGCTCCAGCCGAAGCGCTCCGGCACCCGCGTCGCTTTGCTGTGCAATCCTGCCCTTCCTTGGCGGTGGGACAAAACATTGTTAATCAATGATAATAAATGAAAGTTATTTAACATTTGTACTCAAAAATCCTAGAAGTTACTAACAAAGTAACGCTGGATTAACTTTTTTTCCTCGAGTGCACGAGGCTATACCGATAAATGAACATGCACGGACTGACGTGGGTAGTTGAACCGCATTCGGCTCACACAAAGGCTCCCTTAGAATTAACTTGATCTTGATTCAATAAAGTTAAATTGGTGTAACTATAGGTTACCCTTACTGACCAGCTGCACCAGCTGCGGTGGGATTACTGACCAGGGACAGGTCAAGTTATCCAGGAGCGAGATGGTGATGGGGGAGCCCGGCCGTGCGTGCCGCAGGGATTCCTCGCCTTCCCAGAGGCAAAACGCGCCCTGGGCTGCCGGGTTCTTGATGGAGCTGTTCCTCTGACCAGCCCACACAAACCTGGGCTGGTGGAAAAGTAGCTTTACACTCTTCTCTCTGGGCACGTTTATCCAAGAGCAACTCAAACGCGAAAGCTCGGGCTTGTATTTTAATTTCTGCTGTTTGTGCAGGGACGTGGCTTCAGATCGGTTCCATCTTCTGGTACCAGACGTGGAGAGGCTCAAATCACCGGCCAGTGGCGCTTCTGTGAGGACAGCACTGGTGGCCTGAGCCTTCCCCTTGGCACATACCACCTACAGCTTCACCTACGCTCCAGTAAAGCGCTTCTCTCCACCTTCTTACAAGGCATCTTCTCTGCAAACAGCCTTTGCCAACGCCCCCGCGCACAGGATTCTGCCGAGGGATCCCTTTGTCACATATGAAGCGTTTTTCCTGACAGTTCTTTTCTTGTTAGAGAGCTGGAAAAAAAGAAAAGAGGATAGAATCCCAGTTCGTTTTAATACGTCTAATGTCTATTTGCCATACTCGGTGTGAAGCTAGAAACCCTTAAGTGCCACTCGGGGTTGTAAACAGGGATGTGCAAGTGAGTGAGTGTCGTTTGGAGCCCTGATCAGTCATCGAAGCAGCGTGCTGCAACGAATACTGCTGCTGGCTGGCACCTGCTAGGTATTACACCAAAAAAATAAGAAAATTTTAAAAATAAATAAGAAGAGTGAGAACTACTGGTATCTGGAAGTGAGGGTTAAGACCATTTTCCCCGTGGTCCATCTCCGGGCAGGTTGAGAGGGACGCCTGCTGGCAACGCTGCTTGCAGCTCGTGCACCTCCGCCAGCGCCAATTTGCACCTTGAGTTGGTGACGAGGAGTATTTTTCTCAGTATTCCAGCAGTCAGAATTGCTGCTTGGCAGTGGAAAGAATGAAGGAGAGGTAAGCAAAGGAGCAGAGCGAGGGCAGTGCTGTGTAATGTGTAATGGTGCTGTGTCAGCACAGGGTTTCTAGATCGATGGCCAGTCTGAAGGCATTTTCTTTAAGTAAATGTTGATAAATTGAGAAAAAAAAATCCAAAATAGCTTTTTTTAATTTTAATTTTTATTTTATTATTATTTTTTATTTTTTAAATAAACAGCAAAGCCTAGCAGGACAAAACCTGGGTGGAAGAAAAGGAGAAATAAACCCTCACAGACTTTTTGAGGCAGGGTGGGCACAGAAGGTAGGCTGTGAGTGGGGTGGGTACCGTTGGGGGGACGTGAGCAAGCATGTGGTGGGACAAAGGGGACCCCCTCGAGCACCTGCTTTGAACGAGCAGAGAGTGGGGCTGCCCCTGCTCCCCACAGCCCAGGAAAACGTGCTGCTCCTCAGCACCCTCCCCTCGCTGCAGACGCTCCCTCGCTCCCAGCTCTATCACCACCCACGCGTGTGTGTTGGGGGCTGACATCCCCTCACCGGGCTCCGGACCTGCTCCCCGGCCCCCTGAGGTGAAGGGCAAAACGGGGTCTCCCCACTTGTGCCCGACGCTGCTGCGCTGCGCCGCGTTGCACGGCCGCCCCTGTTCCCTTCCGCATCCTGCCCTGCCCTCCCAGCTGTGCCGGGCCTTGGCTTTACTCAGCTATTTTACCCCTCTGCTCCTCTGGTTGATTCCTTTCTGTCCTAGGAATAACCCTCGATGGAAGCCCAGCTCCTACAGCTGAAGTCCTCATTTTGCTGGCAGCAGATCAGCTTTGCAAGCCCGTCCCATGCGACGCACAGGTGATTTTATTTTTAAACCCTTGTTTAGTTTCTCCAGAAGCTTTTTTTTTTTTTTTTATTTTCCTTCTCCCCCGAAAGTTTCGCTGCTGCACAAACACGAGACCTTTGCCTTTCACAGGGGGCTGACCTCCCCCACATGGGTTAGTGCTTTCGGAGGGTGTTTAGGTACATAAAGCTTTTAAAAGGTGAAGTCCTCCGGGTTTCACCAGGAGTGAAGCACTTTGCCTGTTGAATTGCTTTGGAACAACCTCACAAGGTGCCCAGTTCATATTTTAAGGTCTAAATATCCTCCAATATTTACCCTTTGGGGCCTGCTCCATGCTACATAACTGTTATTTGATTTCAGTTTTGTAGGTCAAAAGGGTTTTGGGGTGATAAAATCTAATAATTACATTAATGCAAAAAAAAAAAAAATCTGAAAGAACTTTAAGAGCAATTTTTTTTTTTAAACCCAGGCTTCTTAATAACTTTTATTAAGTGTATTTTTGTGGTGAGATAAAAGCATATTTTTGAGAACTACCCAATATGGGAGAACCTTTGCCTACTTGATTTTACCTGCAGAACAAAGGAAGCACCAGCACCGTGGCGATGTCAGAGGTCACCAAGCGTGAGCCAGACTCTCCAAAAAAGCCTCTTTTTCTTTCCCTCCTAGAGAAAACCAAACCAAAGACAACAACTCCCTGGCCACGGGGCGGTGGTTTGGATTTGCCTCTTCTCTTCCTCCTCAGCGGGTGGGAAAGACTCGCCAGCTCCCGGGGGAGGTGGCTCAGCCCCCCAGAGGGGACCGTGGCAGTGCTGCCCCCCCCGGCAGCCCCCCCAGCATCCTGCACCCGCGGCAGGAGCTGGGACACTCGCCACAGCTGGGGAGGAGGGAGCCCCAGGGGCTCGTGCCCACGGGCCGAGCACGGAGCGGTGGAAGCAGGAGCCACACCAAGCTGGTGGGCTCCATTCTGCTCCGGTGCCTCGTGGGAGGGTTTCAGGCCCTGCTGAGGACCAGGTGGGCACGCTGGCTCCTCAGGAGCTCCAGTGAGCTGTTTGCCATCAGAAGTGGCCACTAGCCCAGCAGCTGGGGGTGCTGAGCCGGGACCAGGCTCGGGATGCTGGGAAGGGATGGTGTGGCACGGCGAGGGAGCGGGTTTCCCACGAGCTGGTCCCTCCAGGAGGTCTCTCTCCTGTGCCTGGTCCCTGATGCTCGTCTTCCTGGTGGGCACCTCTGCCAGGCACCGGGGTGCTGGTCAGTGTTCGGATGCTACCCACGGGGCGTTGATGCAGGAGGTTTTCATGAGCTCGGAGAAGTTATTTTACCCTTGAAGATGACACCTACTCACTGGGGTACACACCCTTCACTGCAACACACCCCGCCCTCACCAATAATTATGGTTATTTACATATACCTTGAGAATACGTAGCAGATGAAAAGCACAAACGGCCTTCAAAACCCAAGGCTGTTGCACAGATAAAAGCTGTTGCACAACAAGCGTTCGCAGCACCCGAGGAGTGGAGGCTCCTCCTGCTCCTGCACCAGCCCGTTCCGCCCGAGCCCCTTTGCGGTCGGGCCCCCCGTCCAGGCACCAGCTGGGATCACTTCAGAAATCAAAGCTTTGTGTTGGCAGCAACAATCATTCCAGAGAATGATTATTATTATTTTTTTTTTTAGAAGACCAACGTGCAGCAGATAAATCCTCAGATGTGCAGCTTAAGATGTGAAGCAACTTGTATATAATCAAAATGCTTTGTTGGAGGGAGCTCAGCTGATGGGAGCAACGTTTCCATTAATTTCTGCATGATCTGGAGCACTAACAGATCCCAGGATGGAATTAAGGGAATAGAACCATCAAGGATGAGTGATCCTTTTTATTTTTTCTTTTAAATCTGAATTACCTTTCTCAAAACGCAACATGATATGTAGAACTTCAAACCTAAGGGCAATAGCCTCATCTTTTTTGGACTTCCACAGTTAGAATAATGCTGTTTTAGTAAAGAACTCCTCACAATTTCAACTCCAGGGGACTGCTTTTCCAGTTAAAGTCACACCATGGTCTCTGCCAACAACCAAAAAGGCTGAAATTAAAGGAAAATAAATCCATTCGGTCTTGACCGGGGTTGTTGCACAAGTGTGAAGAGAACAGATGATGTTAGATGAGTGAACACTCAGAGCTTTTTAGGTGCAAACACCCATGCTTTAGTAGAAGAAAAGAGCGGACTGCATGCCTGGCCGGTTATCCTGCCATCCCGAAACATTCCTGTGCAGCCGGGGGAGAGGTTTTAGGACGAGCGCTAACCCGGCTCTTCCTGTGAAAGGCAGCTTGCAAGCTTTCCTAAAAGTTTTGCCTTCAGTTTTGAAAATCTGAAAGTGTTAATAATATTATATAACTGCCTTACTCCATGAAACAGGTACGTAGCTTGTGTCTGCCCAATTTGCTTATTTTTTACCCAAACCAAGAGACTATCGAGCTGTAGGTACATGCATATCTGAATCTTCACGTTATATTTCAGCTGCTATTTTTTGTGATGGGAGCTTCCTCAGACGAATGAGTTAGTGGAACAAGTAAGCCTCCTGTCTCAATTACTGCCTTTTTGGCACAGTTAATGATGAAATGTAAAACCAAAATGGGTCACTAGATAACTCCCCCCTTCTTTTAAGTGCCTCCAGATTGTATTTTCCTAAAAGCAATCCATTTCACTGCTGGAAACAAAAAATCCCAAAATGCAATTTAACCACTACAACTGCTTACGCACAATGGCAAGAACAGCTTGCCCACTCTGCCAAGAAACTGAAATTTTAAATTTAAGTTGAATTTTTAGGCAGGTTTCACTGCTTCGAATTTTTCATACCCTAGTGAAGGAGCAGCCATGGTTGCTGTTTCCTCCAAAGAGTTCTTTTTGTGTCCAAGGTAATACCTTTTCCCAAACGCATTAGTATCAGAACTCCTGCTTTTCTTTAAAAGATGAGGAAGATGGAAGCCTTCCCACACACGCAGCTTGTGGTGTCCCCACAAGCTTGTTTTTCTTCGAGTTGTCCTTGTTCGAGGAAAGCTGCCATCGGTGATCTCTCGCTCTTCCTCCTTTCTATTGTGTTCTGCAACAATCCCTCCAGCGCCGGCACCTACAAAGGAGCGCGTGGCGGCAGGTGCGGCAGCTGCGACACCGTCTGTAGGAACGATGGGAGCTATCACGGCCACGTTCTCCTTCGGCACCTGAACGGGCACGTTCAGATTTGCCCGCTGGGGAAGAGCCGGCGCAGCGCAGAGCCCAGCACGCAGCTGCTGCGGGGGGTGAGCCTTAGCGGTACAGTAAGCATTTATGTTAGTTCTCTAGAATTACACTGAGTTATCCTACTTTGTAGGACCAGCACAGTCAGCACCAGCTGCCAAAAGGTTGGCGTCGCTGGGAGTACGAAATGAAGTTGTAAACTGCAAGGCAGAGACTGGAGCAGCTGTTTCATACATACACAAGACGGCTCTGATTTATGTGTGTGTACACCAGACAGTACCTGATCTAACGATCGCTTTCAAGCAGAAATCAAGGGCCAAGTCAGCTCATAAAATCTCGTGGACCTGGAGAGAACGCACAGCAGTTAATCAGCAGGAAAAATCGGCTTCGGATAAGAAGTATTTGGTCCCCAATTGCACGTTCCTCTTTGCAAGTATGATACGTTCTGCCAATTCCTCCCTCTCGGCCCTTTAGGTAGGAAACGGTACCTGGTTTAAAGGAACACAAAAATAATTTCTCATAATCTGAGGTGAGGTGGTTAAAAGCTTTGAGGTAAAGAGAGTAAAAGTTCAACAATAGTTGTATTATTTCCTCCAAAAATTCTCTCATGCATTGGCTTTTAAAGTCAACTTGCCATCATCAGGGATCCTGCTAGGCAGAGCCAGCATATAAACCCAAGCCTAGACCAAGTCAGGAGTTTTTATTCTGGTTTTCAAAGTGCTTTTGCAGCATAAACTTTTGTATGAGGTATATTTTAATAATTCCTTCCATAGTTTTATTCTCCTCTGGCCCTAAGATGGAAAATGGCTGCTGAAAGCCCTAAATCAAATAGACCTTAAAAGACAAGAAACAGGCCACTGCATGTTTAAAAAGCCCAAACGTGTCAGATTTTATTATTTTTAAACCATTTTAAAAAAAAAGACCAAAAGGATTTAAAAAACATTTACCATCCGATATATCCACTATTCCATAAAAACATACCACTTTCTTGAAGCATATGCATCATGTCTTCTCTTGGAGTTGTAAAGTCACAAAACTGCTTGTATCTGTTGTTGCAGTTAAGTGGTTTTCTTCATTAGGGTTTTTGCTTATCTATATAGGGCAAAACATGGCATTTTCAGTGCATTTGTTGAATTCCCAAAGGTTTTGGAAGCTCACGGCAAGCAAAACTACCATTTTTTATCATTTGTGCCTTATTATGTACGTGTTCTCTGAACAGTCACTATTTAAATGCTGTCCTGCTTTGTACTTTGCCGTATCTCTGGCTGGAGTCATACCAGGGTTATCTTAGTGGCAAATAAAGGAGTTAATTGGTAAAGAAAAGCAAAAGACTGTCGTTGAAAAGAATCCTGCACCACAGAACCCCCCCCAAGATAAGTCATTTACTTCAAGAGGACTACACTCAGCCCTTTGGAAATGGATCTCCTGAAATGTTGCCCGCAGAACATGAGCCTCCACCGCTGGAGAACAGCTACTCTAGAAAAGACAACAAAGAATACACCAAAAAAACCCACCTTAGACCAAGTCTTTCAGGCTTACTCAGGAGCACTACTTGAGGACCAAAAGCTTTCTTTCAATGCAAAGATCTGGGCAGCTGCAGCAGATGTTCTCGCTGGCCGGAGGTGAAGCAGCAGCAGTATCACAGACTAGGCTGCTGCAGGGCAGTTTGGTTTGGTAAATGCTCTGGGTTATACCCAGTACAGGCATCATGTCTGTTTAATGCAAAGGCTGACTTTAAGATGCCTCAGCTATACTCTAGAACTCTCTAGAAAGTAACCATCTTTGTCAGCGGTGCTGCTTCATCAGCCCCCATGACCAGCATCCCGGCTGCAGAGCTAACTGGGTGTGCTGGGGCAGGGGCAGCCAGCCCCTCCGTGAAGCCAGGTTGGGGGGCTGAGGCGACACCCATCTGCATCATGTTCCAGCCACAAATGAACACAAGGGTCTTTGAGAAATCACATCTTCACTGTGGTAATGTAACTAGAAGAAAGGGGGAAGGCCTGATTTCTAATACAAAATCCAATGCTATCTTTCTAGGGGAGAAATCCCAAGCAATAGTAAATATCTCTCCACATGGTAACAGCTGTGTTTACAGACACATGAGGTTTTCTTTTCTGTCTGTTGTAAAGAGTTTCTTTGCCTCTAAAGGCCCTTTAAGTTGCTATGCTGATAATCTGACACGTTATTAAAACCCAGTATCCTTTGGAGACAAGTGATACAGCCAAGGAAGATACAAAAGGCGCATAGCACGTTCTGAAATCAAACCAGTACTTCATTAAAAAAGAGACACATGAAATGAGTCAGTATTTATTCTTTCTTCTCACTATCCTCAGCGATAGGGTCTGCAGGAGGCTCTTCAACTGTTGCACTGTTGCTCTCTGAACCAGTGTTGCTGTCACTGGTTCCCTCCTCTGCAGTGCTATCAACCCCTTCTTGGCCACTCTCCTTATCGTCTGGGGTAGATGTTCCTTCTTCACCATTCTGCTGATTTTCTGTGCTCTCTTCTGGGTGAGGCTCTTCTGTAATAAGATATTTCTCAGTGTCATTTACATGCCACTACATTTCACTTGTGCAATTAGAATTTAGGAAGAAATCGAATCTGTCATACATATGAGTACTCCACAGCAGTTATTTCTGTCACCTAGAATGTGCAGCGACAGGCATAGCTCTGAAAGACCTCTCGGAGCTCAGGATGTGCATGGTCCTGCTGCACAGCATCCTGAAAATCACCTGCAGCTGCCTGACTGCACAAGTCCAGCCACAAGAAAGCAAGGGACCTTGTTAAACCAGCAGCACTAGAATTCAATTCCTTTGGTCCCCTCTCCCTTTCACTCATGCTGTTACAGCAATGACTCACTGAGATACTGGTTGCTGATATGCTTAAATACAATCATATTTTCTAGTGTCACAATACACAACACAAAAAAGCCTGCAAATCAGCTCCTAAGAGCAGCATGGACAGAAGTGCTGTTGTATCATCTTTGCTAGATGTTGACATTAGGACAAGGGAACTCTTGCAGCTGCTCCTAGCTAAGCAACCTTCAAAACATGAGTTAGGCTTGGAAAGCTTTTTTTTTTCCCCTTGGGTACATTATACACAAAGCATTACACAGGACTTGTGGCATCTTATCCCCTCCCCTTTTTAAAAGAAGCAATTTAACGAGAAGAAAGCAAACACTATTTCACCAAGCTACAGTTCTGAATGTGGTTCTTCTGAAGCTTTTCTTCCTACTAACAGCAAAAATACAGGGCACTGCTGGCTAAGCTGAGCCTCTACAGAGATATTTTATGCTGATCCTTTGAGGATTCTGAAGCTGGTCTTCAAATGCAATTACCTGTCTCCATTGGAGCACTCTCCTCTTCTTTCTTCTCCTCTATCTTGTTAGCTGCCTGTTCTTCCTCAGCTGCTATGTTATTTTGACTGCGTTCAGCTTGCTCAGCTGCTTCTTTTTCCCTTTCCTCCTGCCTCTTGCGAGCTTGTTCCTCAGCTTGAGCAATTTCAGCTGCAATTTTTTCCATATCCACTTCCACCTTCAAACTGCATAACTAGAAATTAAAAAAGGAGAGCGCCTTTACTACCTCAGTTACACTGAAAAAACATCAGTGAAACCCAATTATGAGTTCAGTATTTCTACACGCAGCATACTTCCTTTCATTTGACAAAGTTCATATTAAAAGCTTCAGTAACTAGGGAAGGAGACACAAGCATGTTAACAAAAATTAATAAAAAAAAAAAAAGAAGGGGGTGGGGGAAGGGGGATAAATAAACAACCTAAACTTTGTTTGAACGCAGCCAAGGACAGAGCAGCATGTTCTCCACAGCTCTAGGCCCCCTTCCTCGAGCAGATCTCTAGCAAACTCGAGCAGTGAAGCCTGAAGGCACTTCTGAACTGTACTGGCTGAATGTCACCACTACAGGTCACTGAAGGAGCACGAAATAATGCGAACGCTGTGTGCTTTCCAACACCCACACACTAGGACACTGCAGTCATCAGTTGTGTAACTATACATAATTGAACACAGAACTAAACAGAAGTGGGTACAGCACTTGGACAGATGGGTAACTAGCAGATTCCTCAGAGCAAGTGGAGAAAAGCAAAAGCTGTACCCTTTTAAGCTCGTTGTTAAACGATTCTGTGCTTTCCAAAAACTTCCTCTTCTTTTCCTGGTGACGCTCTTCAATTTGCAGAAGCTCAGCTTCTAGTTTACGCTAGAAATGAAATACATGGTAAGAACCTTAGTATGCAGTCGTCTGAAGGCCTGGACAAAGTTCACAGCTACAGATAAAAATATTTAGACCAATATTTTAAAATACACTCATATAATATATAAATATCCTTATGCCTTCCTTGATCTAATAACCAATAGCTAAGAAATGCATGAGTAATTCAAGATCGGCTAGGCATAATATAAAAATATTACGTACTTGAGGACAATCTTCCAGCACATAATTACATATTTTCTTTCCTATTACATACCCCATAGGTATATAAACACACCTTTGCCACACCAATTACATTCTCAAAAGCAGAAAGACCACAATTCAAAGGAAAGAAGGGATACCACCCTCCTCCACCCTCAGTATCTTTTGTTAATTAAAAAAATGCAACAAATCTTTATCTAATTCCAGTGTCTCAGGTTTTATTCACCTACATGTAGGCTGGCTATATTGACAGGGTTCTTTTGTTAACATGTGTGTTTGGAAAATGCAGGCATGTGCCCAGTCAAAGCTAGGTGAAACGTGCAAGAGTGACCTCACTATTTCCTCGTATGCATTTCACTTTCATTAAAAGACGTTACAATAGGAACAATTTACTGTAATAAAGAACTTTACAAACAAGATTCTGAGTCATGTAAGTCACCTCTAAGTCACAACTCTACCAGTGCCTATTACACAGGACACTTACTCTACATACAGAGGGTTATGCATAACAAAGAACTATGGAATAGTTATGATATCCTAAAACCCAAAATACTGTTTTACCAGGATTCTCAGTAACAAAACAGCACAGAAGGTGAAGCCTCCCATCTTGCAACTCCCAAGAAAACCCAGAGATTAGCTATTTGAGCATACAGAACATTGACACCCAACAAGAATAGTCATGTAGATGATCAAACGATCCGAGACTTGGAGTTCTGCCCAACACCATTATGTTTTAGCTGCCTTCACATAATTTATCTTTACCTGATGAACCATTAAGGATTGAACCTGGCGTTTAAGAACTTGCATTCTGGCTGTTGTGACAACAGACCGGACATCAGGCACCACACTTTCACTCAGTATCTCACTGATGAGACGATGGTTTCTTTGGAAACGAGCTGTGGCTGTGTGCTTCATAGAAAATCCATCGTCATAATCTGAAACAAAGAGTTTTAAGTGTAACTGCTTTAATTCCACAAAATGTGTACCAAGTCTAATGACACTGTACCCACATTACCACTAATTTAAAACAAAATAAACCCCTCAACACTGGTTGCTGTTGTGTCACAAAGTTCATACCAATGAATACAGATTAGGTAATCAGAAAAAGACAACATGAGGATAGCACTCCATTTACACTGGCACAGCTGTAACTGCTATGACTTTACAAGCATTTCCCACCTGTCTGAAATCTTGGATTGACCTAGTTATTTACTGTGTTGCTTTCCACATTTCCAGAGTAAGAGGGACTAGCAATACACTGAATTAAAAAAAAATAAATAAATAAAATCCTGATTAATCATGTTACCAGCACATTGTGCAGTGCAAAATATCAACAGAAGAGTGACTCCTCCATAAATAACCTTTGTAGCACAGATCAAAAGAGACTTGTTTTTTTGGAACACTGAGGAATGAAAACATGAAGCAGCGATACATGTTTACTTGCCACTGAAAATTCACAGTAGCGTATTAAAAGCATTTATTTTTTAGTAAATACAGTTCTCTAAAGAACAAGTTACTGAAAAGAAAAATACACTTCAAGGAGAAGTACACAAGCACGCAGGTCATGTGTGGTCTCCTTATAAGCTTCTTGCAGAGAAAAAAAATTAAAGGAAGCCCAACAGGAACTAAATTCTCTTCTCTGACATGCATCTACAGGAATCACTACGAAGAGCTAAAAAAATTTCAGGTCAAGGATATTTTTTCTTCTCTGTGATCAAATTAAAAGAATTTCCAACTTATGGCAAGATACTGGACTTCTGACAATTTTAACGCAGTCACAGAATGTAACATGAACTACAGCATTATGGGTTTTACAAGGACTCATTTTAAGAGTAAGATTCAGTCTGATGCTAAAAAGCAGAAGAAAACAATTTGTTTTCCTGTATCTAGCAGCACTCAAAAGCTTCCAGCCCATAGGAGACAGAAATCTTCCTATTATTTCTTCTACACTTTTTCAAGGAAATGAGGCAAAGCCTTTCAACATAATAAAAATCAAAACACAGCCTGCAGCTTTGGTATCAAAAATCTATCTACAAAACAGACTCCAAAATATTCAAGTCAAACTAATTAGAACATAAAGCATGGTAATTAAATAGCATTAAGTAGTAGGGATGAAACAAACTCAGAAGAAACTTATGAATTATAAAGCATATTTAGCTAAGTATTACAATCAGGTAGGTAATAGGTATGAATTACCATCCAGAATGATGTCCTGTAGAAAAGTCCAGAAGTTGAATTTATTTTACATCAGGTTTTCCTAATGGAGATTACTCTCCCAACTATTCACAGATATCTTAAGGAGAATCCTAACGTATCATACCAGAAAATATTATGAAAGATAGCTACTTTAATGGAAGTCTGTCTCCTTTATTTCAGTGTTACGTTCAAGTTCTCATTGAGGTATCTAATTAAATGAAGCAAAAAGACAGTGGGATGACAACAGATTTGCAAGAGACAAGTATTAAGCACACTGGTCTCCTTAGAATTGGGCCTTTGTCCTCTTAATAAGATCCCTTTTATGCTAAAGGCTCTTGATCCTAGTGCTGGTAGGGTCAGTCAGAAGCAACATTTCCATCACAAAACCCAACTTGCTGTTTTGTCCCAGATGTAACCAGATGCAACTCAGGACCTGGTACAGCTGGTTCTGGCTGAGTTCATCTGGCTCAGGTAGCACCAAACAGTCTGAAGTCCCAAAATGCCAGCTACTTGAACACTAAATATTATTTACATGGACTTTGGAGTTATCTTACAGTGGGGAAAGTGCTGTTTGTCATGAGCTTTATCTCAAGGGTGTGCTTTTACAAGGAAGAAGGAAAAAAAAAAAAGGGTGTAACTGACTGAGTACATTTTTCACCCTCAGGTTTCAACAAGTATTTGACCATGAATTTAGAAAGCAGACATTAGGTATGTGAGTGAGTTTTCCCACTGGGTGGGGTGCACTTCCTTGCAGTCAAATAAACTTTCAGAATTTTCTCATCAACTTGTCAACAGCAAGGGTAACTAATTTTCTAAACAATCTCAAATGACAGTTGTTGAACACATTCAAAGTTCAGGTACTCTTAATCATACCAAAACTCTGCCTGTCAGAATTATGCGCTTTTGGTAATAAAAGCAGGAAACTCCATTCAAGCTGGATTAAATCAGGCATCTAAGCCTTTTACAATGCGTATGTTAAAGCCACTGCAGAGTCTAAGCAGACTTATTTGTTTTGAATTGTAAGCTTTACTTCACACATAATAAAGGGTTGGAGTATATTTGTCACTGGCTCACCACCTTGGTTTTTGGAAACACGATGAAGCCAGCTGTTAGCTATATGAAATAAAACATGATAATAAAAATCAGTATTAAAGGTACCAAAATAGAAATGAAGTCACGTTAAATGTGAAAGCTGTACACTGGTAGTTTTGCATATCTGGCATCTGTTTCTCTATCCTGTCGGTCCTGTAATGAGACTGCCTCACTGGATGTGCATACAAATTCCCTTCTGCTTACCATCAGGGTCTTCTGCTGGCTGTATACTCATGTAAGGTTCACCTTTCTCCATGCGTGACTGCCTTTGCCGGCTTTCTTCTTCCAACGCAGCCTCAGCACGACTTTTTGCGTTGATGTAGGCAAGGTATGCAGGAGAGTTATGGTAGGCCTTCATGGACTCATTGTACTCTATCTGAAATGTGACCAATATTGTTTGATTGCACCATTGGACGGTTTCAGACTTGACATAACTGCAGTCTGTATAACCCAAATTGTAGTTATACAGCCAAAGCGATTTTGAATCATCTGGCTGATACACAGATGACCATACTCAGTCTCTCAGTCGTTCTTTTTACAAATTAGAACTTCTTGCAGTCATTCATGTTTTAAAAACACTAGCTGGGCTTTTAGGTTTTTTTCCCCCAGTTTTAATACCTGAGAAATCTTAGGATAGCTTTGGTTTTTGAGATTTAAAAAACCCCGAACATCTCAGAACAAGGTATTTATGATCAGATGAACTCTGTTAAGGTAAAAAAAAAATATGAATTAACTTAGAATACTCTCAATAATTCTCTGGAATTCTAACTAGATCTGTGATTCTGATTTCTTCTCTTTCCTTATTGCAGTATGTCATGAACCAGTTTCCAGAATAACTTTAAGATTTTTCCATTCTTTGATCCATCCCACACTGGGACGATACAGAGTGCTGCAGCCAGACTACTGTCTCCTCCTGGTAGCTGGACTGCATTACTATTTTCACCTTCTTTTAAGTATTTTTCCCTTTGAATTGCTTTTTTTAATCTCACTTTCAAAATCTGCCAAGTTTAGATTTTGTACAGTGATTTGAAATATTGCCAATGAAAAAAAGATATAACCTACAATACTGTTAAAAGTACCTAAATGTCTTGTTCTCTTTATGATTAGGACTGGAATCCTTCTTCCTAGGCACTGTAAAAATATAAACAAGATGGCCCCTGCCCCAAGGAGCTTACAATCTAAACATCATTACCAAGTTAAAAAATAGAATTCCTTGATTACTTTTTTTTTTTTTTTCCCCCCCAACTAAGAGCATCTGGCTTTGAAGTACTTCTCTACTGACTTGGAATAAAACCAGCTTAGGTTTGATCAGGTTATACACAGCCTCAGATGCCTACTAGGTTTAAGCACAACACAGCAGCTGGACAATTTTCCCTTTGTACTTTAGGATTACAGTAACAGTCTTGTAAAGGTCCTCAACACTTACCAACCTAGACATGAGGTAGCTGTCATCTTCTGTCATTAAGATCAATAAAACCCAAACAAAACCACAAGAAAACCCTAAAAGTGGTAGCATGTAGCATTTTTCTATTAAGAAACATATCACTATGCCATAGCGTGGAGTTATACCAGATCACACCATGAAAACCAAACCCTATGTGACTGGAAGTCTTTTATGAACACATTCATGACAATAGCAGAAGTTGCAGAGCACCAGTTTTGAAAGAGGATTTTGGTGTTGAGACAATCTTTTCAATACTGATGTTGTACAATCAAATCCGTTCATTAAACAGTTAAAATCGACACTCAATTATAAATACTTCATTTTGAATAAGGTCTAAAAACTGACCAGTCACAGTTGATGTACAGTTATTAAAAAAAAAAATCTAAAAGACGTGTCAGGACATACTTCCATTTAAGTTACATACAGGGGTCTCGTGAACGCCTCATACACCACTGCATGGGTAAGATGAATTTTTCTTCTCAGACCAGTTCCTAGAAGAATCAGCTGTAATAAACATCCCAGATTTCTTCCATTTACCTTTTCAGCTTCATATTCATTCAAATACTCTTGCTTCTCTTCATCAGTGAGATCTCGCCACATTCCTCCAATAATCTTGCCAATTTCCCATAACTTCAAATCAGGATTGGACGCCTTCACTTGGTCCCAGACCTTAACAGAAACAGCTGGAGCTTTACTAATGATATCTAAATACTTCCAAATTAAACATTTTATATTGTCATCTCAGTGTTCTTTCTGGAATCACCATGAAAAACAGGATTAAGTTAGGAATGAGTCTGGCTAAACTATTTCGATTATTTTCTGGGGCAGGAAGTCAGTAGGAAGCCATCTACCGAAATAGGCAATTGCTGGAATGGCTTTGGTTTCATGAGAATATTGCCTTTAACCCTCTTAATTCTCTTCTTAAATGCACATCGCTGCATCTCTGGGAAAAAAAAACGCTACTGAGTAAACACATCCAGCAGTAGATTACGATAAAGAGCACTGAGCTTTTCAGATCAGTATGCAACATTTCAAAATTTTTTCAGTCTTGCTGATCAATTTGAGTTCCAACAAGTTCTGACTCCACCAAAAAAGTTTCTAACTTTATAGGGAAAAAAAAAGGAGAGCTGCCAGTGTTATTTCTTGCTGCGCCACTTGACTTTTTTTTTTTTGTTGATGTTTTTTTTTGCCTAAGACAGACATGCTGGTAAAGATACTTTACCAGAAGTGGAAGAAATTCCTTCTGGCTCACCCGCTTCAGACAGGCTGACATGCCCTCCCCATGCCCCATCAGATTTCAGACTCCACAAGAGTCTCTCTCCTACTTTCTGTCAAACAGTTCATAGAATAGCGAAGTAAACGTTGCCACAGGCTAGGTTGGTGAAGGAGAACATGCAAAGTCCACTCATTGCTACTCTTCAGTCCAGCTACAGCACTGTACCAAGCCCAGTATACCGCAAGGAATACTTCCTTTATATAAAAAAGTTCTGTCAGTAAGTCACAGGAACTTCTGAATGTGGCAGGGTGGATCCTTGTCAGCAGAGACAGTGGTAGTAATTATCATTTTAGAGAAATCTTTTCCCCCCAGAAATTGGCAACTGTATGAACAGACTACTGCTTTATCCTGAAGGGCAATGCATCTGTACTTTACAATTCCCTTAAAAGAATGTGCAGGCTGTTAGAAGTAAAAGTTTAGAAGCTGAAACTAAGATAACAGCAATTAATTGTTAGCACATATGAACACTAACTTTTATTGTTACTTGTTTGACACTGTATACCCACCTTCCGGCTGTACCTCATGTAGGGCATCAGGGGCTTGTCTGGGGGTTTGGGGGGCTTTGGAATGGTAATACCAGAGGAAGCCTATAAAAGAACCGAATAAATCCATTCGTTAATGTGATCACTGGACAGTTTCTACAAACACCACTTTTGGAAAACACTCATTCTTGTGCAGTTAACATAAACCAGCCACACACCCACACCCACCAAGAGAAGCAAGCAACATCACAAAAAATAAAATCACCCAAACTGTGAACAAGTATTAACTAGAGCAGATCCTCACAGTAATATTTTTCCAATCTTTGTCCTTTTATCTGTAAGTTTACAGAGTAGTAACTAGATAAATCTTCAAAAAGGCTCCATATTCTTGAAACTGAAATACACTGCTTAGGAATTTACATGGAAACACCAATCCCAGCAGGTTGGTTGTCTCACTTCTGATGAGCAATTTATTTACCTGTTTTGACAAATTTAACATGGCTACTGTACAGGTGAAAAGAGATAAAGTCTAAAATCATGAAGTTTGAGACATATTTTCAGATCATTTTAGTGATGTATTTGTCAGCAAGATTTGTAAGTGGTAATTTGGAGCCAATTAAACTACTCATTGTAAAAGGAAAACCCTACGCAACTAAGCTGTAAACGTGCGTGTTACTTGTATACAACCTGCACTGAATTATCCAAATTAACCTGCAACATCCTTCTGTGTACTTATCTTCCTTCAGGTCTGTACACTGTCAAGCATGCTGCTTGCACTAAATCAAGGACACTAAGCACTTACTCTTGCTAATGGAAATTTGCTGCATCCCCTCTTGTCCCTTCAATCTCCCGATAGGGTTTTTCTTCAAAAGTAGTACAGTAACATTACAGCCCCTGCCAACTGCAGGTTCTGAAAACCTCCAGTCTTCGAGCACTTACACATGTGAGGAGTTCTACTGTATTAAGTGGGAGCATTTTCATAAAAATATAACGCAGCTGTAAGATCTTTCAGGACTACGGCCACAGATAAGCAAATACTTGTATTTGGCCAAGAAGGCTCATGCTGTGTATTCGGCTTTCAAGTTTTTCCTCTTGATACTTTTGTTTTGCTGAACTTATGGAGCTCTATGAAACAATGCATACAGAATTGTGTATAAATAATGTACATGAGGTATATGCATTACCAAAATGTATACATATATACACATACAGATGGATTTGAAAAACATTAACGGAAATTGTTTAATGCTTTTAAATTAACAGGAATTTAAAGACACCATACATATATAGATATATGCATGGCAGAGAAGGCTGTATATGCTTATGACATACAGAAACAATGAAAGTTCTCAGACAAAACCTAACTTATTCTTGTATAAGGAAAAAGGTGTATATTCAGACAGTACTTTCAGTCAAGTTCCAGCTTCTATGGGGAAGGTCTTTTCTGTAAAAGTTTTTAATAAACTAGATGAACTTCACATATGAAGTTTGAAAGAAGGTTTATATGAGAGGCATTTAAAAAAAACCAAAACACTTCATTAAAAGCACCACATATTTGTTACTTGAGAAATCTTTATATCGTGTTGCAAACTCATCAAATATTTTGATGTAAAGTTTTGCATGAAAAACCTTAAAGTTCTGGGAATTACAGAAACTTTATTTAAAAAAAAAACAACAGGGATTTACTCTATTTCTGTTGTGTTAGTTACAAGAACATTACGCTTCCACAGTCCATTTTTGTTTCCTAATTGCATCCAATGCTCAGGACTATACCTGTATTTGAAAGAATCACTTGACTCCATCTCACTTTGTTTTCTCCATGAAAAATGAATGGAACATCCATTTTCCACACACTGACAAGAGTACATAAAATTTGAAACAATTCTATTTAATTATCATCACACTTCTCTTGAAAAAATTGATTTCTGAACTTGGGACCTTGCAGTTATTACCAGACTAGGACTGGAAAGAAAAACAAAGGCTTGCTCCTCTAGCATGGCTCAACAGTATGACGCAACTACTATCAATGATCTCTGGCTTGCAAAATGTTCTCCTTATTTTTGTGCCAATAAATCTCAATAAAATGAGCCATTCCCTCCCTCCAAGAATTTGCCCCCACACTACAGAACTTTTCCCTAAGCATGCAGCGGTCACTGAAGACCACAGACTGTCTTTTTGGAATTCTGCATCATACATGATTACCACATTTTTTTTTCTCTGCTGAGTAGAAGTCCGTCTTCCTGCAAAAGGTTTCAGAGTAAAAGGAAAGGGGGGTAAGGGTGGGAAATAAGAATCAGAAGTACTTTTTTGTTTCATAAAGAAGTGGCAGCAGCCAAGACTCAGAAGAACCTAACTCTAAAGCCATTTCTGGTCAATTCCTGTTGTTTGCCGGATGATGTAATAGTTGATTTTCCTACCGTGACCCGGCTGTTGGTGCCCGGGTTCCCTCCCAGCCTGTAGTTGTTGTAGGCCAGATGGCTGTATGGATTGTATCCCACAAACCCTGGTGTGCTGGGCATTTGCTGATGGAAACAAATGAGACAAAAACACGAATGAGAAATGAGCTCAAACGAGAACACAGAAATGAAAATGAACTGCAATATGGCATGCAAAAGCAACCAGAATTTAAACAAGCAAATGAGGTGTAGCAGTTGGTATCTTCTCAAGACACAAAACTTACTCCAGTATAAACCTATTAAGGAAACAGGATTTTGAAGCAAATGTGTCACTACAAATTTCTGTCTGAAGCTGATGATTTTATTTCTGTTAAGTGTGTAACTCATTTCAACAAGTATCCTATAAATCCAGCTCATGGCTAATAAAATTTTCCAACATAAGCCACCAAGTGATTTGGAAAGACTCTTATATCCAAAGGGTTAAGCTTACAAGGCATCACAGCACACAGTCATTGGGCAGAAATCCCCAGTATCAACATTTACTATACCAACGAATACCCCTATCTGCTTTTCCAACCAACATCATACTGTCAATAAAAAAAAAAAAAGGGGGTGGGGAGCAGCTGGAAATCTCTCTCAAAGCACCATCTGTGCACCACTACCAGTATCTGAAGACTTTACTGCTTCACTGCTGCTTTGCAAAACGTAAATATTTTGGGGAACTGGGATTAGAAAGCTGGGAGAGAAGACAATTCATAGAGATACGCTTCTGTTAAGAGGTAGGCTGCAGTCTGACAAGAGTTGAGGGACCTGCAGTAAGATCTACAGGTCAGAAACTATAAACTAGTCTTAACAGATAACTGAATCCAAGACAATTTAAGAGGTTAATCAATACATCTTCATTCTTGAAAGTGGATTGATTCAGTCTCACCTCAGTAATGTAGAAAGATCTAATTTCTTACCTATCATCTACAATCAAGTTATCAGAAGGTTCACTGTATTCCCCTCCTCACATAAATCTCTCCTGCCTTCTTCCATTATCCCCCACTTCCCAATCAAATTCTGTTGGAAACAAATGGATCAACCATTTAATAGCAATTGTGATCAAGTCCTGACTGTGGTGGTCCTGTCATTCCATTAGGATTCATGATATCCCGTAGTGTTGCTAGACATTTAAGTGTTGTCCACACAGTGTCCCACACTTCAGTAGCACTTTGGCTCTAATAAGAAACACATTCCAATAGCCTTTAAAGTGATCTGCTGACTGGGCCCATTCTAGATTACAGTTACAAAAATTCTGCAAATAGGTTCAGGACTCCAAGAACCAAGGTATGACAAATACAAACACTGAACAAAAATAACCCATAAGCTAAACTACATTAACTTGTGAAGCTTTCAAGTATATGTAGACACACTGTAGTCAGTTTATTTCTAAACATACAAATAGAAGTAAAATTATCCCTTAACAGTCAGGCTTCAAATACATGTTTCGTTGCCAAACTTTTAAAACCTCAGTCACAGCAGATGACATTTACTCAATCTGTATGCCTGTGATCATGACATACACATTCACTATTTAATAAGACTCCATTTTACTATAGTTTTCTGTATTACCATAACAAGAGGTTTTGAATAGTTGAATTACACCTCTTCAATAAAATCAGATGACAACTGTAAACTCCGTCTGCTTAATTCTTTATTTCTGCAAGACAGGATTTAAATGTTACCAGGGAACTACCTTGCATTACCTGGAGAATTTTTACTTTCAGCTATAATACTGTAGTTAGGAGAACTACTGGTATTTTGTTGACTGTAGTTACTGGAACTGGCTGTGGAAGAACAAGCAAGGTTATTTGTCTACTTTTATGACTTGTGTTAACAGAGCACAGACTATCATCTGAAGGACTGTATAAAACATAAGGAATACACCAGGTGCTTGAAAGTCAGGTAATGCATGTCACCAGTTGTGCTTTCGAAATTTGTTTCATGTACCCTTCTGAAGACTTCTATCTTGACTAAAGAATGTACCGCATCCATATAAACTGTTTAACAACATCCATAATCATGCTGTGTCCCAAAGGAATCACACATGTACATGCACAGCTCTCGATGCAGTAATCCAGTTGTAAGGTAGATGCCATCACGTTCCTCCTAATACTGGCACAAATCTATTAATTTGCATGCAAAAGGAAAACTCTGAACATATGCAAATAGTTTTATTTATGCAAATTTTTAAGAACATAACTTCTATTTATACATTATATAACTTTCAAGCCTCTTTACATTTAAAATATGGCACAATAAATTTGAAGGATCACATTTCACCTAAATTCCATCCTGCAGTTTTCATCCCAGACACAGGATCAAGGACACTACTAGCTGAGTTTTCAAGTTGCTTTGGTGAAAAAAAATACCACTATAGCATCTTTGCTCATTCCTCTGTACAAGACTCATTTTCTCATGTGAATGTTTGTCCTAAAATGCAAGCTATTCAGAAATATGAGGGCTACAGAAGAGATGCATTTGTTTCAAATGCTTTCCTGACCACAGTGTACTGATATTTCAGTACCTTTTTATACACACATGAATGCAACTGGACATGATTCAAAGCTACTGTTCATATTTTCCTCAGTGCCATTTCATAGCATTTTACTAGAAAGTAAAATATTTCTCATGGCACAGACCTCAAAATAGGTGTCACTTCAAGAAATCTGAAAAAGACTGGCATCATGAGCATTTCATTATTCTGACCCAAAAGCTAGGTTGGGCTCAAACTTAAAGGCCTTTTCCAACCTAAACAGTTCTATTATTATTTAACAGAATTCTGCATACTCATGCATTCCACCACAAATCAGCTTGGTATATGAAAAAATGCAGTTTGCCCATGATTTGGGCATCAGTTGAGCGGTAAGTTTTAGAACTGAACATATCAGTTTGTTCTTACATATTGCAATATACTGTTGTAACCCACAGTGAATAATTTTAGACTGACTGCTTACAGAAAAAAAAAAGTATCTGCAGAATCTATCCTTAAAGGTGAACCAAGTTTATTCAGCTTCTTTCAAAAACTGATTAGAAAAAAAAAAAAAAAAAAAAGGAAAAAAAAAAGACATTAAAGAGTGTATATCATATCGATAGTGAAACACAAGAAGTTTGTGTTTCCAATAACAGGAAGATAATGGAACTCTGTAATTATTACTCTGGTAAGTTATTAAAGACTGTATTACCAGCTCTGTATTAATGAGAGAAATCACTATACTTACGGTTGCAGGAGCTGGGGTAGGAGGTGGGGCGTAAGATGGCCTTTCTGTTAAGATACAAATGTAAGCAATTTTTTTTCCCCCTTGAAAATCTGAACGGATTTTTTAAGGCATCTGCTGTGGCAAACATTTAAACAATTTACAAAAACTAGACAGAAATCCTACTCTCAAAGACTGCATTTTGCCACTGAAGAGCATAAAGCAAACACCACAAGCGAAAGAAAAAAAATTAAGACCACACCATTGCTATATTGCTAACCTTTTATTTAGGCATTAGATTGAAGAATACGAAATCCATTTATACATACATCAATTAAAAAGAAGTTAAGCAAAAGATGCTGTGGAACAGGATTTAGGAGAAGCTGTGGTATTTGGATTTCCTATGAAAACAATATGCCAGAAATGAGCCACAGCAAGATTTAAGGCCAAGAGTTTGGTCAGAAATTACGACATTTCACATCATTCCTTTTAATGCAAGAAATAACAGGATTATAATCACCAACAGGCTTTGCTGAACCAGCTCTTTAATTCATCAAGTTAAAGGAAGAAAAATCTGAAAACTTACTTGACATTTTGATTGGCAAATTTTCAGCCACCTGACATTATATTTGTACTTCTGAAAGACAAAAGAATATCACGCTATTAAGTATCATGCCTTTGCTTCCCCAATCTTAGAAACTTCAATTATTACCTTTACCACTGATCACCAAAAAGTGTTGCCAATTCTGAAATAAAGACAAAAGAATCTATAAAAATCCAAGGTGTTATCTCTTTGAAAAACTACCCTGCTTTCCGAGGAATATGGCCTTAAATAGCTGCGAAATAACTCTGAGGTTTGTGTCATTTTCATGTTAAAGGCTTTAAGTGTGTCTATATGCATTTTTCCCTTTATAAATAAAGGAAACATACCCCATTATTTAACATTGTCTGTTTCAGAAAACTAGTGTTAATGTTTAAGTGACCAAAGAGCATACCCTTTACACAGCACCAAAAAAAAACCCATTAAAAAACCACCGAACACAGCAGCAGCACCACCACAGCCATGAGATTTAACCTTTTAGCAACAAGCCCATCGGTGTGCATGGAAAAAGCGGTATTTTTTGCGGCCTTTCTCTTCAGGTGCCTCCTCCGAAGCTGCAGCATTAGTCGCCCCTCCCGCAGTTCCCGGTTAGCAGCACGCAGGGCTCCGGGCCCGCACAGCTCCTCAGCGCGGGG
>JAVJGJ010000042.1:3665181-3675282 GCA_035590215.1 Microhierax caerulescens | reverse complement strand
GGCGGGCCGGGCATCCTCCCTGCTGGGAGGTGGCGGTGGGACCCGGCGGGGGGCTCGGAGGGGGACATCGCCATACCGGGTGGCGGGGCCGGGAGAGGCGGCGGCGCCGTGTCCCGGTGGCGAATCTGCGGCGCAGAGCGGGGGGAGGGGGGTGGTGCCTCGCGCCCGCGGGTTTGGCGCCTTTTTCCCCTCAGAGGGAGCGCGCGGCGCCCTGAGGCGTCCGGGCTGCTCAGGGGGCGGCTGGAGAAACACTGCGGTGTAATATGCGAGTAACCTCATAAAGACAGGCGATAAAGTCGGGTGAACGGCCCTGCGGGGAGCCCTGTATCTGTGTAAGGCGTGCGGTGAGGTGCTGAAATGGTGGTTTGGAAATCGTATCCTTTCAGAAAAGGTCGAGCAGGATGCGGCCCTCAGTCTGGCCGCGCTTGCTGTGCCATGAGGAAAGGCGGGAGGATGCCAGTGTGTCGATGGAAGGTGTGAATAGAAGGTGGCCTAGGGGAAGCCTGTGGAGTGGTGTGAAGGAAGGCTGGTCATACAGGCAATGGGAGAGATCCTAGTTTATAAATTTGTGTAGATTATAATTTTGAACTAAATCAGACTTGAACAGCTAGCTGCTGAATACAGAGGACTGTGAATTACAGAATAGACTGGAAGCAGTGGATTTATCCAGAACAATTTCTTGCAGAAG
This sequence comes from Microhierax caerulescens, assembly GCA_035590215.1. Taxonomy (NCBI): domain Eukaryota; kingdom Metazoa; phylum Chordata; class Aves; order Falconiformes; family Falconidae; genus Microhierax; species Microhierax caerulescens. The sequence goes on along the minus strand of JAVJGJ010000042.1, from coordinate 3,674,594 downwards.
TTCCTGAAGGTATCATACACAGAGATAAAGAGCTTGCAAATACAAACTACAATACACCATATGGCTCAGTGTGTGAGGAAGATGAAGAATTTTAGATCCCAGCATTCAGCATAGGAGTCTTTTTTTAGAGTGAAAATTGTTAAAATGACCAAATTAAATATGAAAACTTAAAGTTTTGCATTGAAATTCTGTCTCACAGCTAATAGGACTGATTTCTAGACACCCATAAAGGAGGATTTTGGTGGATCTGGTGAATGTGGCAGCTGAAGGAAAGCCAAACAAATGATACCAACCTAACCTAAAAACACAGCAGAAGGTGAAAAGGAAAACTGAATATGATACTGGGTTGCTGCAAGTCAGGCCCATTTCTTTTGATGCCTCAGTTTGGCCGTGCTTGCTTTCATTCTTGAATCAACCATATTTTTATGAACAAGTATAGAGACAAGAACTCTGCCCTCATCTGCCTATAGTGTGCTGTCTGTGGCCACAATGGAAGTCTGTTGACATGCAGCAGAATAACCTGTGACTTCAATATTTAATTATAAGAATTGAAAAGATTCCTCAGTCAACCAGCCAAGTACGCTTCTTTAGTCTACCAGTTCCACCTGTGCAGAATATTTGTAAAGAGAAGGTGAGAGAATACTTGTTAAGAGGTGAAAAATAACCTGTTTTTTCCCTCTGATTTTGACTGCTTCATGCATTCATCTCTAGTTTATTAATAACTTGGTTTTGTTGATAGTGTTAAAATGCACGTAATGTTGTTAGTTTAAAAATAAATTTTAAATTTGTGCAGCCTTTGAAATATTTATTACGGTGTTTAAGTACATTTACTGATACTCACTTTCCATGATAATATTTCTGAATCATCTTGGTTTTCAAAGCCAGCAATGTTTTCCTTACTTTGGTTTATGAAGGTTTTTTTACTTCACTATTTGACTAATTTCCATGCTGTGATATTGAAAGATTTTGCCTGTGTACACTTTTTAATATACAGTATCACATAAGTAGTGTTACTGGTTTAATAGGGCTGTTTATACTGCATTGTGCTAACCAGGGGGCTCTAAATAATTGGCTCTTATTGAGCTGTTTTAATTAGCAACAGTTTCATAAGCTTTGTAATGCAGACATACATTCACTGGAAAGTAGGTTGAGACAATGAAACTTGTTTTTACATCAGACATTTTCAGGTATTAAAGGCAGTAGCTCAGCTGATATGAATTAGCAGCACAGAAGTGAAGAATTCTTTGCCATATTATCAAGCTTCAGTGTTACTGGTTTTTAAATTCAGCTTTTAAATGATGTAAAATCAGGGTGAGGTGTTACTGTGAATATTTTTTTCTATGCCTGCGTGGAGTTCATGCTGACACTACTGGAAGTGCAAGTAGCTTACAAACAGAAGAGTAAGCTCTTTATGTTTGAAGAGGTGGAATCTGTGAATAATGCAAAAGATAGCTATGTTCTGTAAGGGGAGAAAACATAGTTAAAACCAGGATGCACACCTGAACCAGGTCTAGAGTAGCAGCAATTCTTAATGCAGCTAATGAAGTCAGTGTCAGTAAGTCCCACGTGAAGAAAATAGCCCTGAGCAGGCAAGAGTGGGCTGTTTACAGAATGTTTGTGTTAACAAAAACAGCTATTAAACTGCAATCTTTATTTTTTTTCCTTAGAGCATTGGGTTTCATGGTCTTAAAATAGCGTAACTGGGTTTATGCCAGTTGTTTCAAACTTCAAGCAGCAGCTGTGTATTTCATGAGAAGGCAAGTCCGATGTTAAACAATGGCAACTTTTGTGTGTGGAATAAATTTCTCATCACAGGACAGCTCAGGATGTGCTTGTGCTGTCATTATGGCTGCAGGAACCCTGAAGTCAGGCCCTAGTTGGACAAAATAATGTATATGCAGAAAGTAATTTTTTTTTCTAGTTGCTTAGCATCCCAGACAATGTTTACTGTAGATACACAGTAATTTTTCTATTCTAAAATAATATGGAGGTTGAATAGCAAGGTGAAGTCAGGTATGTGTTCTTTACTATGCTTTATCATTATGTTCTGTCATTAGGGGGGAAAAAAATAAATCTGGAGTTACCTAGAGGAGGTCTGAGGATAAGCCAAACACCCCCTAGTTAAAGAAAAAAATGTGTCTTGTGAGTAAGATGATTCCATTATTGTTTACTGTAGAGATGGCGGTACCTTCCATGTATTTGTATAGTAATTTTTATATGCCTGTGCAAGCTCTTCCTGCATGAGGAAGTCTGTCTAAGCAGTTTTGAAGTTAGTAAGCTAGGTTTCTGTTACATATTTCCTTGCTATTTATCTTTGCCTGTCAGCTTATCTTTTAGATTGTAAGCTATGTATGCCAAATGCTGTCTTCTTCCTTGTACAGTACTTGGAACAAAGGACTTTAGATCTAGTCAGGGTTACTGGATTTACCAGAAAAAGAACAATTTTTTAGCCGGAGGACGGACACTCACATGTCATGATATAGATTCTTGGGGAATCTGTGCCTTTCTAATTGTAGAGGAGAGCTTTTAGAGAACACTTGGTTGCAGCGTTACAGATTTTATCTACAACTTTTATTCTGTATTTCTCTGTTACGTCTTTCCTTTTAAGGTGTACACATTACAACTCAAAAAAATACACATGGGCAAACTCAATTTTAATACTTTTTATTGTAGTATGATCATTTACTTTGGTAAATTCGTATCCCTGCTTAAAGTGCCTTGAAGCAATTAAAACTTAGTTTAAATTCAAGTATTTTAAATTTACAGAGTATAAGCACACAAAAAAAAGCTGCATAGTAAAAATACTAGAGCAGGCTAATACATTCAGGATGCCAAATACTCAAGTATTAACAACACCAGATCAGTATTAAGGTTAATGATAATTAGCCAGCTTCATACAGTACATATAGAATGGTGGGCAATATAAATGCATTGTTCTTACCATTAACAAAAGATAGAACCATAAATTAACACAAAGAATTTGTAGTATCAGATTTTGTAACACATGCCATAAGTAATAAGGCAAATACTGACACTTAATCTTTTACATGCTGCTGTGAATCCAGCAAGTACAGTACGTGGTTTTCCTAGATTCTGAGCTCCTGCAATCCCGGTGATTTCAGCGAGTTTGTGACATCCATGCCTCTTAAAAATCCTCATAATCATCCTTGCCCTCATACAATTTTGTTTGAATTTTTGTTTGAAATTTATCTCATGATGTTATGAAGCAGTATGTCTGAGTTTTTTTCTGTGTACAGATGCAAGATCATCTACTGTACTTTGTATTTGCCCATAGCTACTTTTAAGTAGTACTACTTTAAGTAGTAGTGGTGGATGCTTAATGGGTATGGTAGACTTTTACTTTGAATATGTAGCCCTTATTTGTCCATTTAGTTTGAAGGAATAATGATTGTACCCTGGCATAATAGTGAGAGCATAACTTAAAATACTTGTCAGGAGATAAATTTGTTAAAAAAAAATTAATTTACATTGATATAATAAAATTAATTAAATACCAGCATTAAAATGGTTAGTTGACACCTTTTGTTTGAACAAGTAAGAAATATAATTTTAGTTGCTGTGGCTAAGAAAGTTGTAGTACAGTTATGTGTGGACACATAAGAGCATGATTGATTTTTCAGTGGAAACTACTGCTTCAGAATTAGAGGAAGAATATGGCTAAAATTTGTAACAGTTTTAAAAATTTGTGTAAAATTATGTGAGGGAAAGACATTTTTGCTCAGTTGTTGCCTAAAAAAAAAATTTAAAAATACAGCCACTTTAAAAAGAAAATTCTTTGCTAATAGTTTATGTATTCTAAGAGCATCTTTGTATGTATTTTTTGCTGTTAGAAAGTGCTATTTTAAAATATATTTCAGGAAGTATGACAGTTGTGATATAAATTATTACAAGGATTCATCAGTCATTATATGTATGCAATACTGAATAATTAAGAGCATGAAATATGCATCTGTCATTTCCAGAAAGAGAAAACAAGTTCTCTTTTATAAAGGCAGAATATGTCAAAGTATAAAGTTACAGTTTAAATTTTGCAATATTTGGTGAAATTCTACAAAACAACAATAATGAGAAAATTAAAGGGCTGCACCCAGAGTATAAAACTAGTAGAAGTTAGGTTTCTTGGAATTTTAACTCCCTTGCTCTTCTCCCTTTCTTTTAAAAGACTTGTGTGTGTTTATTGTATTAATCAAAGTACTTAGTAAGATTTCGTAGTTGTAGCAAGATAGCCTTGTAAGTCCATCTACAGTTTATTTCCAGAGCCCATTGGAAATGAACTTTGGGTTAATTTGCTGTAGGTTAAGGTTTAATAGAAGGAATACTGCAAGATCTCCTCATTACCAGCCTGACTTCAATGTTGGGAAGAGTTTTCTTCTTGGTGTGTAAACATCCTTCCTCTGTTGCTGCTAGGTGGAGATCAAAGCGCAGTGAAACTGATTTTTTCCTTAAGCGAGGGTTGTCCTTAAAGAAAGACCCTTCCCATTCTTTAATGACTTCATCCACTTTTTCTGTCCTGAAACAATAAAGAAACAGTATTTATAATCATTTAGGCAATATGAGTTATCTATCTTCAGGGCCGCTTTTAAAAGGTAGAGAGACCTTGCATAATCAGGTGTCAAGTTATTTTAGATGGTACTGAGACACTAGAATTTTTCATTTTTTTTCACAGGTTCATTCTCCAGAAAAGCTAATTAAAGGGTGAGGGTTCATTATATTCTTGTTTTTGTACTTTTAAGGAGACATGGATACAAAACCACTGCTCCAAACACATCAAGCAATTTGTTTCCAAGGAGAAAGTTTGGAATCCAAGCTCAAAAACTTTGCAAGAAGCCTCCTTACTCCAGTGGGCAGGGCAGAATTCCAGCAACTGAAAGCCTTCAGAATAGGGAGGAGAAAATTCTCATTACAGACCTCAGCATGTAGATACACATTACATTAAAAAAAAAAAAAAAGAAAAAAGGGGCAGAAGTGAAATACGGGGAATTAAACCCCCAGCTGATTCAGTATTACATAGGTGCCCAAATCCTGTTGATGTAATCCTCTGAGCATGTGTCAGGATCCAGGTCTAAAAGTCCAACTCTGGAGCCTTACTTAGGTAAACTGTACCCAGCCAAGCAGCCCCCTGCAAATCTGACTCTGTGAGGGGAACAGAGCTCCTGTATGAAAATAAGATGCAGATATGGAGTGTGTAGGGTGGAATATATGATGGCATTAATTTTTAGTCTGAATTTCTACATATTTTCAAAAACTGATGATAGTTAAGTATTAGTGACATGATACACTACAGTTTGTTTTAAATGTAAAGTTAAGTGCCCATCTACAAAAAAGCTTAAAGAGCAGCAGGAGAAAAAAAAAACAATGAGGCAATCCAATAGTATTAAAGTAATTTAAGGTGAATAAAACATAGTAACAGACTTTCACATGCCTGCTTAGGAGCCAAGCTCTCCATTCCCTGTTCAGTAATTGGTGAAATGTAGGAGTTTCCAAATAGCAAGTTAGAGCAGCCAAGCCTGAATTTATGTGCATAAATATGCCCCTGAGGGACTTTGCAAACATGGTATGGGCTCCTTTGCTTTCAGCCTTAACTAGATGAATTATTCATAGTTTCATTCTTAACAGAAACAGAAATTACAAATCAGAAGCATCATCATGATATTGTTTGCTTATGAAGTAAATGCTAATAAAAAGAACTTTAAAATTTAATGTATTGATAAAACATGCTATTCAATATACCTTCAAGAATGCTCACTGTTAGTCTGCAGCTGCTTGGCTGTATGGACATGATATAACAGATACTAAATAAAGGAAAACTCAAAGCTACTGAAATGTAATGCTACCATTTACTGTCAATTGTTATTTTGTTAAATTCATGTTTATCTTACTGTACAGTGCCATGAGCTTCAGCGCTTTCCTTCATAATATTTCCATCTAGGATTGCTTGTTTTGTCATCAGTTCCACCTTCTCAGTTTCATGCTGCTTTACACCATCTGTAAAAGAAAATGCAGGTATACTAGGCATGCAGAAGAGTAAAGTCAGGTCACGGGACCTAGAGGTATTTTCCCTCCTGCTGCACTGGAACAAGATCCTTTTGTAATATCCAGTAATTTGCCAGTAGTTAAGAACCTCCTGTAGGGCCATATATCCCTAAGGGGTAAGTGTCTAAAAACTCACCTGAAGGCAGTGTAAAGGCAGTCTTGCTGGTGGTAGGCTTTTTGTCATCCTTCTGGTCAGGTATAGAGCAACGAAACCTGCAAAAATAAAAATTCTTGCTGTCATCAAGTAATATCGAATTACTTTAATCCAAAACTTGTCTTATGAGCAGCTATGAAAAAATTAAAAATATAAGAACCATATTTTTGGACGGTTTTTAGTCAGTTTATTGTGTGCTAGGAATAATTACTTAATTTTATTAGTAGTGAATTGGGTGTATTTTCACAGAGTTAGAAGCATTAAATCTGAAACTGACTCCCTTGTTTGGAATCATGCAAATATCTGAGGTTCCTGGACTGAAGCTCTGTTTTTTGTAGAAAGGACCGAAGGAGGCAATGTTCTACTGAAAGAGTTCAGAATGCTTGGTTTGTTAAGACGCCAGTGCTGAGTGCAAGAGGTGGTATTTTGCCTTCTCCTTCTCCTCCTTGTTTTTTATATTTGTATAGCTGTCTCTCTCATGTTTACATTTCAAAATATTGGTGTTTCTGTACTGGGGAGAGGGCAGACATGAAGAGTTACCACCAAAGCACAATGTCACTAGAAGGTGCGTTCTTAAGTAGCATCCTAATGTGTGCCTTAACACACTTTGAATGATCCTGAGTAGCATGAATTCCACGTGCAAATGGACATCTGTCATGTGCTGAGATGTGAACTCCTCTCCCAGCACGTTGTGCATATGGACTTGCTTCATCAACGGTCTGAGACAAACAGGCAGCTCATGGCGTACAAAGTCTACACCAACATGCAGCGCCTCAAGCGCAGGTGCAGTAAGCGTGCTGTCGTCTGCAACGCATCGTGGAGATGCTCTGAGCTCCAGGAAGCGTGGAATCAGTGAAGTTACAAGGAAACAATTTCTAAGGATTTTATACTGTAATTTTTTAATGATTGGTTCATGTATTTACAATTCTGATTAATATTTTAATGAGAACTTCTGCAATGGAAGAGTACTTTTTCTCTAAACAAGTACCTGTTCTCTTCTTGCTCAAGCAGACTGCGGTATGTTGCTATCTCCTCTTCCAGTTTCATCCTTGTGTTCAGGAGAATTTCATGCTCTTGAAGCTGTTTCTCAATACCTCTTCTCACTTCCAGTAGCTCTTTCTCTAAGCATTCAATCTCAGCTTCTAAATTTTGTAGTTGCATGTGGTACTGCTGCTCTGTGGCACGTAATGAACGTTCCAAACCCTTTTCCTGTTAAATTTAACTTATTTTAAGATTTGGAAAGTATATGCATTGAGATGTCATGCATACTATGTATTTTTACATCAGTTCTTTTAAGAATATTCTTTAGGAACAGGAGTAAAGCTTTTCATATGATAATTTTGCTGAGAATTTTTCTGGTAAGATCTGTAATAATTCAAGATAGGATAAAAAAATATAGCCTTTTGTTGTACCAGCAATCCACTACCATTCATTTTACATATACCTGATTTTACCTGTATGGTTAAAATTATATCCAGCTCAGTACTGTATGAAAACTGAGTGGTCTCTGTGCTTTTGTGGCTTATTATATTACTGCATTCAGTAAATTGCTGACATGTTTTATCATTAATTAATTTATAAACTTCATCCTCATTTTCAAAAAAAGTTCTAAACCTGACGTGAATTGGTTAGGTAGAATGACCAGGAACTCGATGAGGGAGTATCATGCAAATATATGTTTGGCAGGTGTGAAAACATGAAAAGATGTGTATATTGCATGGCAGATCCTGAATCAGAATGTGTGATACTCTTAAATGTGAGCAAACAACTGGGTTACTGCTTGTTGGCAAGTGCTCTGTGCATCAAGCTGAAAGCCCATGCATTTCTCTGTGTGTGGTATTTCGGCTGTATAGTGGATGTTATTGTTATATAAACTGAATTGTGGAATAGTTTACATCAAGAAGATTAAATTTTTTCCAGGATATTTCAAATTTCATTTTATGATGCTTACCACAGCATGGAGAGATTCAATTTCGATCTGCATATGGTGCCACTGCCGTCTTGCTTCACAGAGTTCTGCTCTGGCTGCCTTTAATGCTTCTGCATCTTTGTCCATTCTTTTAATTGTATCTTCTTCTAGCTACAGGAGATATAAAAAAGGTAACAATCTTAAAAATATTCAAATAATGAAAGTAAAATAGATACACAAAATATCTAGTTGAAATTTTTTGAGTCATATAAATTTGCTGAATTTTATGTACCTTGTAGATGGGAAGCCATTATCCTGCTGTGTTTGATGGGAAGTAGTTGGCTGCATCTTTATCACTAACATATTTCTTGTAGAGGAGTTCCCATACAAATTAACCAGTTGTGTTGAGACCTTATTCACCTCTAGACTAAATGGGCTTAATTTCATGGAAATTAGAGGAACTGCAGTCAGTTCAAGCTTCCAGGTTTGAATAAGGTTCTTTGGTTTTAATGTGTTTTTGATTTCTAAGAACAGCTTTATAGAGAGATAGCCCTTTGGAGTGGGTACATAACACAATTGACAATTGCTGTAACTATGTTTTTGCCTGATCTAGTCATTGATCAGATTTCAGATTGTCATTTGAGAGCAAGTACCTCCATTCATTTAAATGTGAATAGCAACTTGATCCAAATCTACAACTTTTCCTTGCCCTCTTAACTTTGAAGATTTACTTATCACAGGAAGGAAAAAATTGATTTGTTTTCTGAGTATATGCTGTCACCCATGTTACATGGGTGTTAAATTCAGAAATGAGGTTCCTGTTCTAAGCAATCCTGATCTATAAATATTATTTGAGATAATCTGCCATCCTTAAGGTTGACGCTTAGTCTTAGGAAAAAAGTAAATAGTCAAGAAGTACTGTACTGTGTTTGCAAGAAAATGTGGGGGTTTGCACTTTTTTAAATCCTATTAAAAGTAGTTTATTTAAGCCAGTCCTGAGCATGTGTGGGGTCATTTTAGATTTGAGCTCATCTTTGATTTAGGTAATATGTTCATGCATTTAACATCCAGAATTTTACTTCTGAAAGTTATTTTTCTTTTTTGCTTCTGAGTTTTACTGCAAGTGGTGAGGATGCCATAAGCCCTTGAAACAACACATGCTCCTTTGCATATTTTACTGCTTTATGTAGGCTCTTATGATGCCATCAACTCTTAAGAAAATGAACGCTTTAATTCTTTAATTCAGGTCTTAAGAAGCAAGTAAAATACATTCCTTGGGGGGGGGGGGGGGGGGGG
>JAVJGJ010000042.1:3636633-3665081 GCA_035590215.1 Microhierax caerulescens | reverse complement strand
CTGCCCCCCCCCCCCCCCCCCCCCCCCGTAACATACTGATGTATTGTAATTTTACCATTTCATCGTTTTGATGAAAAATCTGAATTTGGCTAATGCACAAGTGAACAGTCAATATTCTTTGCCTACCCTTTTTTTGTCTGGGTACTGCAGAATTTATGTGATGAGATTATATAGATACATTGGCTGCTTTGTGCCAAACACAAATATAAACTTGGCTTAATTATCTAGTTTATAGCTTCTGTGTGTCACTGGATTAATGTGTAGACCAGCCAGACTGCAGCAGCAACCTGGCCTGTGGTTAAAATAAACCTCCGGCATTTATCCAATACCTAAGAAGTACAATAAGGTGATACAATACCTAATTTTCACCCTGAATTTCTTGACATTTGATAGCTGAAAATCATTTTGCCATTTTATTTCAAGGTTCACTTGGGGTTTAGAGATGTTTTGTATGTCAGTCTATAATAGTAGCATTGTGTGTTGATAACATTTACTCAATCTGTATGAAAGAAAAAATATATTTGTTGAAGAGTTTAACATACTTTTACTGTGAACAATATAAAATAGTTCCTGAAAAGGTACAGTGTTCTTTAATATAGGTACTAAAAATGGTAAAGCTTTCTGTATATATATGGATTATTTACACTGCCTTTGATTTTTAAGATTCGCTTTTCCTCTGGGATAACTAAATGGTGCTAGAGTTTACCATGTTACAGCATATGTCATCATTTTAAAAATCACAACAATATCACTGTTGCAGGTACAGAAAAACATCCAGATGAATTACACAGCATTTGTTTAGTGTGAATCTCATACCCTAGACAAACTCTATTTCTGTATCTTTTAGTTCACATCTTACTGCAGTAAAATCAAAATCCCTTCCCCAATAATATGCTGCATTGAAAAGGAAATACTGTACCTCATAGAGGCTGAGGGAGGAACTGTATAGACAGGGATTGTCTCCTTCCTCTGGAAGGTGTATGTCTGTATGAAGTCATTACCTGGGTCCTTGCTGAGATGACGGTCTTTATCTGATTTCTGGTGATGAGCGTTTCATACTTTGCCCTGGTCTCATTGAGGAGCCGGGACAGTTCCATTCTCCTCCCATCCTCCCCCTTGGCTAACCGAACCCTATTGATAGGGTGAGCCGGCTGCTGCAGAGCCTTCGCTGCCTGCAGTGATGGGAGTGCGAGCACAGGCGGATTTTAAAGCTGCAGAGCTGTATTTTTGAGGAAGTACTGGAAGGTCAGAGGCTTCCAGTCATTTCTAAAAGCAAGTTTAGTGCAGCAAAGATCTGTCACTTTTGTAGCGATTAAAGTAATGATTCTTAAATTATGTGCTGAAACGAGTATGTAGAAAGTCTTTATGTTTTTGTGACACTGTGACTGTGGTTTTTTATAACCTCAGAAATGTGAGGTTAAGAAAAGCAAAATGAAGGACGAAATTTTAGCAGCACAGCACAAGAGTACAATTGCAGAGGGCAAGGGAGCAGCTTCCCAGCAGTACAGCTGTATTGGTGGCTCTGCTGCTGGAATGGGCCTTCACCAGGCAGTTGTGCAGCACTGGAGCCAGTTATTTAGGGATGTTCCAGAATTTCCATCCTTGAAGGTTTTGGAACTCAGCGAGGTGAAGTCTCAAGTGGCTGACCTGATGTAGTGTGGAGTACTGTCCCATTCTGAACAAGAGCTGGGCTCCTGGATATCCTCCCACCCAACACTGGTGTTTTTATGGGCAGGACCACGAAAAGGGGGAGAGGAACCAGCACTACTAGTGATAAAGAATGCTCGTGCACCTTATGGCAAGGGATTTGGCTCCTCTTCTGCAAAGCATAAAGTTTTGGTGAATTAACACTTCAAACATAGCTAACTGCTGTCACAAAAAGCATCTGGTTTGTTTCTGAAGGTGTTTACAGGACCTCTGTTGGGTCAGTGTGTTCAGTTCATGGAATATGCAGATTGTTGTAAGATTCTTAAACCTTTCCCAACAGCTACCAGGGAGGTAGAAAGTATAGGTTGTCTGTGGTGCTGTATTTTCTTCAAATAATTCTTAATTTCCTGGCTCACTGTAGCTACTGTATGATTCAGTGGTCTTGTCTGCTAAGAATGGCTCTTACCCATTTTTCAAAGTTTTTGCAGTAATGCACCATACCAGGAATTTAGTGAAAAAAACCAGATTTCAGTAAAAAATTAAAATTCACTAGGTAGAATGCATTTTTAGGCTCCAAATGAGAATATACACTGGTAAAATGAGAAAAAAAGGCAATAAACCTCTGCAAGACACTCATCTTTTTCAAAGTCAAGGTATTATACCACTTAAAAGCCTCCTTGTGTGCGTAAGGCTTCCATGTTCTTGGCTCTGTCTGCTGGCACATGTGAAAGGATCCTGTATTCTGATTTTGTTTTTCTTTACTGGCTGTTTTTCAGCTGTCCTGGACTGAGATGAGAATGTTCTGTTGTCCACTATCTTTTCTACAAGTGCCTTCATTAGTCTTATGTAGTTCTAAAACCAAAATACTGACAGTGTTTTCACTGATGGTATGAGAACAGTCACATAATAAAAACATTAGGAATCCATCAAACAAACATATTATACCTTGGGACAGTATAAACATTAATAGGAAAAGTTGTGTATTTAAGCAAATAAGAAATTGAAATGTAATTTAAAATCTTTATCTTTGCATTGCAATACCAATTGTTTACAGTTTGCTTTCAGTTCCTTGGGACTCAGAACATCTTCTGTTTGTATCGGGCAAAGTCAAGGCTGTCTAGTATCCAGAAATGAATAAAAAAAAAAGTTTGAAATATAATGTAGAGGTCTGCAGGGATATTGGATGTGGTCCCACAAACCAAACTTTATGAATCAACAAGCATCTATGAATGAATCTTCACACTACCAGCAGCTAAACATTTGCCAGCTGAAACAATTTTTAAAAGCTTTTGAAAAAAAAAATTAGCACTAATACTTTCTTTTCCCATCTTGTTTTCAGATGTAAAGGAAACACCTGGGTACAAGATCCCTGAAGGCTAAAGGTAGGTATGTATATGCAATTGTAAAAAATTGTAAAATAAGTAAAAAAATAAAAATTTACTAGGATTTATGTAATTTTTAGTTCTACCTACTTTCAATGTTCATATTTTATTACAGATGCTGAATTTCAGTTAACTTTATAGTTCACATACTGTGCAACAATTATTTGGGTTCTGTGGTACAGTATAATAATGCTGTAGTGATTGCAAATTGCTTTCGTGTTTCGTGCTAGTGTTGCTTTCTCACAAGACAGTAGCTAGAGTGGTTTCTAGATTTTACATACTTCTAAGTTGCACCTAGCCTATTCTAAATCATCTTTTAGATCATAACATTAAATTCAGGATTAATGTGTATGTAGGTAAACTATATGGTTATTCAGTGGAAATCTACACTGAATGAACTAGGGAATAATGATCTCACAGCAATCACAGTTGCAGTTGTTGAGGTACGTACATTATTTCATACTTCTTTGTATACAATTATTCTGAAAGTATATATGTCTTCAGAAGAAGGCAAATGAGATGTATTTTTCTCTTCAAAATGGAGATGCTATCTATAATGAGGAATATTATATGGTACCAGGTTTTCTACCTATGCGAAAAAAATGGATATGAAAGAAAGAGGACAAATGCAGTCCTGTCTTGGGAAGAGAAAACATTTCCTTCAGTCTCTAATCTTAAAATGTCTCTATACTGGTACTCTTGGTAATCATAACCAGCTACATAAACAACCCCCATTTGTCTATTTCTTATATTATTTTAATTTATATTGTAATTATTTCAATCTTAAAAATGTAGTCTGCAACAGTGAAAAATACTATTGAGATACTTTACCTGTAGTAAGATTATTTTCATTTATTTATCAGGGCTCCTTTTAAAGGGTGACAAAAAAGAGATACACTTGCGTTGCGTGCTTTCAGAAAAGAAATTGCTTCCTTAAACTGTTGAAGATTGCATTTATTCAGGAGGTTTTCAAGTTCTCCCCTCTTTGTACTGGCTATATAGAAGATTCTTCTAATTCATTTCTTTGGGTTATTTATCACAATAATTTTTCTTTAACTGACTGGACTTTAGATGTTGCAATTCTACTATGCTGACTTAGTTCTTTGATTATTGTTTCAATTACCCTGGCTTTTATTGGTTCAAGGCAGGAATAAGAAGTAATGCTGGTAGTGGGTTTTTCAAAAGGCAGAATGGAAGCACAGTAGGAAGTCTGTGCTCCCATTAGGCTTCTAGTTTGGGTCAAGTGTTTAAGGGATGTCACAGAACGTGCAGAATGTTTGTGTTCTAGAGACACAGCAATATATATACATGTAAGAGGTCGCAGTAACTTCCTTGTCTCATCTGAGAATCACACAAAAATCATCAACGTTTTGGCACAAGAACAAAGGCTTAGGTGTGTAAATTGTAAGGGGATTGTAATTTTTTTGTTTCTTTTTGTTTGTTTGTTTTGGATGAGATTCCTTTAAATAGTTAATTTGAGGTGATCATCCAGGAGCCAAATTTGGGACTCGGAGGATCATCCTGTGCCCCACGAGACAGCACTGGGCAGCATGGAGCCACCACTACCTGGCTGGGGCTGCTGTGTGCTGCCAAGCTGGGGTAGCTTTTAGTTTCCACTGTGGTTGTGGTCTCTACAGTATAGAGTCATGGAATGGTTTGAATTGGAATGGACCTTAAAGATCATCTAGTCCACCCCCCCTGCCATGGGTAGGGACACCTTCCATTAGACCCGATATGTCATTCTGCTTGCGGAAACTTCTCTCCTAAATGGATAGCTTTAGCAAGATACCCAACAGAGTGGCAAATACAGATCAGGAGCAGCAGTCCTAAATGAAGAATAAAGGGAGACTAACATCTTAAATTCCTTTTATTAGTCCTTTTTATTAGTCAAGAAAACTGGAAAATGAGCTTACAATAGCAAAATTATGTTATCTATTAATTACTAAAAATTATAAAAAGCACGTCTAATTAAATGCCTAATGTGTGCATCATATTTCTAGTTATTGAACAAAGAATTGATACATTTAATAGAACACTGTGACAATAATACAGGTAATACCAATAGACTGAAGCAGAAAATATATTGCTAAGAATGAAAATACAGGCTTTCTTTTATGTAAAAGAATCTTAGTAAAAAGCCAATCTTATTTTTTTTCATTTTATACAACTCCACAAAATTACTTATCCACTTTGGCTTTGAAAAAACATGGAGTGAATGGATCCTTTGCAATATCAGGTTGTGCCTTATATCTTCTCTTCAACTTCCTTAACATGGGAAGCAACAACTTTTCCATCTACCACTTCTTCAACAATTGTCTTGATCTTTCTAGTTTTGGTAGGATCTAACATCATAAATGAAACAAGAAATATTTATCAAAGCGTTAAAAACTATAAAACATCAGCACGTGTATGTGAACAGTTACATCATTTTCCTTTCAAATTGGTTTCTTGGTATAATGAACTATGATGCATTAAAAGAGTAGCATGTATTATTTTATTTACAAGAATGACTTTAGAAACAAAATTTTATTCAGTCAAGTTCTACCTACCCTGAGAAGAATCCAGTGACTGTGTTTGTGATTTAGACCCTGTCAAGGATGAGCTTTCAAATGTAACTCCCGGTCCTGCACTCCTAAAATTGAATCAGAGACATGTTATAGTGCAGAACGTTTGTCAGGGTCAGGAGAAATTCCCTTTTCACGTTGGCACTGATAGATTATTTTAAATACCGAGTAGAGTTGTTCATTCTCCTCAGAATATACTTGTATTATTTAAGAATCACTGTATGTGCCTTACTGTCTTTTGGTGAATGCACCACTTGTTTTTACCTATTTTTTCCTGGAAGGGGTATTGTTACAGAAAATAGGAGATATTTTATGTAAATTGTGTACTTACACAAACTCGCCATCGAGCAAGCGACGATAGGTTTCAATCTCCATCTCCAGGCGAGTCTTGATGTCTAGAAGTTGTTGATACTCTGCATTCTGGCGCTCCATATCAGCCCTGACCTGAAACAGCTGAGACTCCAGATTCCCAATCTGAAGTTGGATTTGTGAAAGCTGAGCACAGTAACCTCCTTCTGTTTCTGCTAAAGTGTCTTCAAGGGATTTTTTCTATGAAAGAAGGATATTAAATAATCTCTGATTGAGGAAAAAATAATTATTTAAAAATACAAACCCACTGGAAATAGTTTAATGGGAGTAATTATAGCCTCATTACTTAGAGATTTTTATTTTTTTCTGGAAATGCCAGTTTGAAAAGTGGCCTTTGCTGCTTCACTGAATGTGAACATGAAAGTTCGTCTGCTTTACAACATGCTACTTGCAATCCAGTTATACATATTCTTGCTATTTAGGAACTAGAGTGCAAGATTTAATAGGAAATAAATGCAAATCTTAAATCCTGTGGAATAGTATAAGATCTAACAACACTTTTGAAGTTGGAAGATTTATTCTGACTAGTTAGGAGCGTCCTTAGAACATACCATGGCAAGCTGAGATTGTAGTTCAATTTCCAGGCTCTGGAGAGTCCGTTTTAAATCTGTTATCTCACTCTTTCCTGACTGAAGCTGCTCAGTATTGGTGGAGATTTCCCTTTTCAGCTCCCCGCTCTGAAATGACAAGGAAGAATAGAGTGTAATTTTACTGTTCCAAATATTTAACTCATTTTTACATACATTTTGCTGAATTTGCTATCTGTGGTTGTTACTTTTTCATTGAACCATGCTTCAGCCTCTTTACGATTTTGCTCAGCTATGACTTCATACTGTCCCCTCATGTCATTCAAAAGCTTGGTCAGGTCAATTCCTGGAGCAGCATCCATTTCAACGCTGACTTGGCCACATGCACTGCTTTGGATGCCCTGAAGCTCCTGGAGAGATTTAAAACAAATAAAAGTTTCTGTTAATAAAAGGCAAAATGCTTCTACCAAAAATATATGTGAAGAAATAGACGTGATGTAAATTCTCTTTCAACAAGAATCCATAGCTTGTATATTTCTTTCACTCTTTTTCACTTAGCAAACTCAAAAAAGAACAGCAAACAAAATGAATAATGTAAACAAGGAGCTCCCACTGATGTAAATAAGGGAATAATTTGATATTTCGCAATTCCATCTGCCTTGCTATGAATTCACAAAGAAAAAAAAAGGTACCTCTTCGTGATTCTTCTTGAGGTAAGCCAGTTCTTCATTCAGGCTTTCAATCTGCATCTCCAAATCAGCTCTTGTCAAAGTCAGCTCATCAAGAACTCTGCGCAGACCATTGATGTCAGCTTCCACACTCTGGCGAAGAGCCACTTCATTCTCATATCTGTAAACAAAATAATGAAATATGATAGTTTTATAAGGTTAGTAAGGGCAAATGCAAACTACTACGACTTATTTAGCTTTTAATATGAAATCTTAATACACATACTTATTATAATGTTGTTTAATAATTATGTTTAAGTATTCTACAAAGAAAGAGATACAAAAGATTTTTTTACCTTAAAATATTAGTAAGAAATTTTGTAATATTAAGATATACTTACTTCAATCTGAAGTCATCAGCAGCCAGTCTGGCATTATCAACCTGCAAAATGATTCTTGCGTTGTCGATAGTTGCATTAATGATCTGGAATACAAACAATGTTCAGAGAATGATTTTATAGCTCAGTGGCTATGCAGCTCAATATAGCTGTTTACTTAACTGTAGTCCTACATACAATTATAATATTAAATGTAATTTGTTAGACTCTTGTATAATTTACTATGAAAATACATAGGACAGATTTTCAGCTTCTGCAAATCAGCATGCTTCACTTAATGGTAGAATACCAGTTCTCATGCTATGACTAGATGGTTTATAATCTCTGAAGATCTTGCCAGGTAGTCTGTCTATTTAAGGAATTTAATTTGTGATCTAGAAAATATGAAACTTATTAAAATCTAAACTTTGTAATCTACAAGAGTTTGTAGAACTGAATTCCATTACTGCTTCTCCTTTATTGAAATTAGACCAAGTCACAGACCATTGTGTGATATAGCTACAGAACAGCTCTTAACATACAAGAAAATGTCAACATGATACCAGTGCAGTGTGACAGAGGTTATTACAAGCGTCAGGACTGTAGAATAAATTTGCTCTTGGTTTCTGAAAGGAATTTGTTATTTTATCCGAAGTATTATTAGGAGAATTACAAAGGTAAAGATATGTTAAATACATTGCTTTGCTACCTTGCTTCGAAGATCTTCAATTATAGGATAGTATTTACTATAGTCATTCCCAGATCCAGGGATGCCAACACCAGGGCCATTTTTCTCATACCACTCGCGGATTTTGCGCTCCAACTCTGTATTGGCATCCTCCAGAGATCGTACTTTGTCCAGATAAGCAGCCAGACGGTCATTGAGGTTCTGCATCGTTTCTTTTTTGGAGCCAGAAATAAGACCGCCATCCCCAGCGCTAGCACCGCCAAAACCACCTCCAAAACCAGATCCTGAGCCGCTACCAAAGCCACCTCCGAAACCAGCACCTGAGCTGCTGCCAAAACCACTGCCTAAACCTCCCCCAAAAGCACTGCCTAAGCCTCCTCCATAGCTGCCACCTAAACCACTACCGAAGCCTCCACCAAAGCCACTGCTTAAGCTGCTCCCAAAGCCTCCACCTGAGCTACTCCCAAAACCCCCGCCAAAGCCAGAGCAGGAACCAAGCATAGAAGCAGCACCAAAACCTCCTCCAGATCCACCACCAAACCCGAGTCCACTGCCACCAAAGCCTGCTCCACCACTAGAACCAGACATTCTCAGAGATCCCCCGCCAAGTCCGCTCCGAGAAGAGAATTGCCGGGATCCACCACTTGTGCGCACAGAAAAGGCCATGATGCTCAAGGTGCTCTAGATCTGTTATGTGAAGCATACAACACAGAGCAAGGCAGATCAGAGTGCAGTTTAACCTTTATATAGGGAAGGCAGGGGGTGTTTCAGTAGCAGTCCCCACCTTCTCGGAAGATCTATAATTCTTTTTCTTTCTCCCTTTTGTTTGGAGGGGAAGTCAGTTTAGTATGTCCTTGCCAAATGAGTGATATGTACAAATCTGACTTGCCAATGGGAGTGGAAATCTGGTGCCTTCCAGGTATTTGCTGTATGAGGGGAAATGGGTGGAGTAGAGCTGACACATCATGGTAATGTTTTGCCATGTGCAATGGAGCTCAAAAATTTCTTTTCGCATTTATAAATCCTTCCTAAATATTTTTGGGTTTTTGCCATTACATATTCATTGCTTTCTTGGTTTGGGGCTGTTATTATAGGAGTATGCTTAAGTCAGTGGAGTGATCCCTTCCATGTCATACTTCCCAGTGTGCATGTCAAAAGGTGTTTCTTTTCATAATACTTTTCTGGCGTGAACTTCTACCAGATTAGTGCTCCCTGTATGTTTAATAAGAAGTAAGAAAAGTGATCAACAAAAGTGTTTGAAGAGGTGTATGGACATTCATTGTTCTGCAGGTTGATCATTAACATGAAAACATAAATATACTTGATTATACAGAATAAAATTTGTAATTGTGTTTTCTGCCCGCAAACTTTCATCACTGAACTATCTCTGTGTAATATGCATAACCTGTGTGAACAGTTTATACTTCTGAGCTGAAAAATAACCATTGTTTCTTCTAAACAGTTTGCTATTATCTCAAAATAAGGAAAATTATTTCCTTATCTTGTGCCTCTTGTAATACAAATCTAAAGATCAAATATAGCGTTTCTAGTTGCAGGTTTAGGCATGCAGACCCTTCAAAACCAATATACTTTTCTTTTGATGTTATTTTGGTAAACAGAAAATTGTTCTATCTTTGTCCTGGCTTAATTATGTCATTTAATTTGTCAACTGAAATGTATTAATTTTTAATTTGTCTACATCCATGATCATTGGTGCATTTGGGGCAGAAACTTATTATGAGCAGTAGATCAAAGGTTTGAGTAAAGTATTTATGTAGAAAGGAATTGATAGCCTGCTATCAGTGATTCACGCCAGAGAAAGCAAAGGATTATTTTCTTTGACAGCTGTTTATGTACAGTAAATAACACACCGGACATGTGAGACTCCAAAAGGAGGGTTTTTATGCTTACGTTGTCAAGAAGAAAATGTAGACTCCTTGGACTGAAGATCTGGGTGTGGTGCTGGAGAATGACACTGTGTATGGAAAGGGTACTTGCACTCTACTCATGGTAGAGAAAGGTTTAATAGAGGTGGTGATTGTTTATTTCTGAACTGAAAGGCAAAATATCTTCTTATTGATAAAATATCTTTGCTTGCTATAGTCCCTCGTAATATAAACATTCAGAGAAAGTGAAAAATAATAAATAGGCTTCTTCAATTTATTTATTCATTTAAATTTATTATGAAGTGCAAATTGGCACTCCTCATTTATTTGAAAATAGTTTTTACTCAAGTAGAGCGGCATTTGAACAGTAGTTCAAGTTCAGAAAAGGTGCGCTGAATCAACATTTTAATGCATTTAAAAAAAAATACATGCACTAGTACCTAACAGAAAAAATAGATTGCTAAACTGCCAATTGCAATTAAACTAACGTATTTGATAGAGACAGCATCATCTATATCTGGGAAATTCTTTTTTGTGAAGTTTTGATGAGATGTCCATCAAGGTTTTGGAAGTAGCTTTGGAAGTAGTTCTCTTCTAAAAACTTTTCATTTAGTAATGCATTGAAAGTGTGAGAAAGCTCAAGACAGCAGATGTTGAAGTGAATTCTGAAAAAATGAAGAAAAATTCCTCATGATATTTTAAGAAGGGTCCATTATTATCCAGAGCTTTTTAAGCAGATGAGCAAAGTTTGTCCCATGTCTTCATCTAATGACTTTCACCAGCTTAGTGCTTTGAAACGTTAGCAGTAAATATTGCTTCAGTGGGTTTTCTAAATTTGAAAGCTGTAGTAAATTCATGCTATAAGTTATTTGACTTTCTAAATTCTACTGAACAAGTTTTTAAATGTAATTTTAAGACTCTGATGTAAGTAAGAACTAATCCTTCCATTTTCATCCATCTTGGAAACACTTATACATCTATAACAGGCTGATTTTTTTTTTTTCTTCATCAAGGTATTTAGTGACTATGTAAGTAAACCCAAAACTTTGTAATGTACTGATTTTTATTAACATTCCCAGACACACCAAAAAAAGATGGTTTGAGATTTGATAGTTTGGCCTTTTTCAACCCTTCTGGGTTTTAGCAAGAATTAGATTGGATTCTTTATAAAGTTTAATCTTCTAGTTTTGGCATCATCTCAAAGAAACTCAGAGGCTGTCTCTTCCCTGCTGGTGCCATTTACAGCTTCTCTTCGATTTCTTGGACTTGAGAGGAGATAACCTTGCCATCAACCACCTCTTCAACAATTGTCTTGATCTTCTTAACTTTACTTGAGTCTGGTAATGAAATTGAACAGAGAATTAATTAAATTCAATGTACATGGACAGAATAATATTACTGTAGTATCAGTAGCAATTCCACCAATGAGAAAATAGATGAAGGCATCTTTTCAATGCACAGTTCCTGTGAAGTAAACTTTTGGGATATACAGGATATGGTTTCTCTTCCTTTGAACATCCTGTATGTTAACTATAATACTGTAGTGGACATTGTGTTGAATAACTCTATCCCTCCTGGTAGTTTTGCTTCAGTTTAGTACAAACTTGTAGACCTAAAACTGTAGTTTTAGTAGTAGACCTAAACGCTGTAGTCTTACAGTGAAATGGATATTTTTGCTATTAAACTAGATAGTTTATTTAGGACACTTATCTCCCTGCATAGTCAACGGAGAGGAGCAGATGCCTCTAAGTCCTCCAAAGGGTAATTCAAGAATTCTCTGTTGTTCTCTTGGCTCTTTGAGCAGTCTGTGGTTTTACTTCAGGCACCTGAATTATGTGCATAAAACCAGGCTTTGTATAATCCCTACAGGTTATCTATTCATACAGTTGACTGCTTTCTTGATTTAAGATTCCACCGGTTGATTCTTTGCTCTGAAACTTGTTTTATATCAGGCTACTTAGCCCCATAACATTTCAACAGGCAGCCATCAAAAAATAAGAAAATGTGTGACATACCTTTTTCAAGCTCTGCTTTAGATACATCCACTTCGACAGGTCTGTTCAAATTATAAATTAAAACATATAAATATATGGCACCTAACATATTGAAGAAACATCCTTGTACATTTCCTGAATATTTGATTGAGACAGGTAATGTCCTTTCATCAAGACATTTAACCAGGTGTTTAAATGAATTTTCTCTGTTAAAGTAGAACTTGCTAAGCATAAGATACAGGTGAAACTAATCTGTACACTTATTTCTGCAATACTGTGACTTCAGCTCATGCAGATATGTCCAGTCTACTTCCAGAGTCAGAACAGCTGAACAGGCAGAATCTTGGGGGGAAACTACTTTCTGCTTGCCCCACTTTCACAGATGTCTGCTATTTGCACTACAGAATATGGGATACTGGACTAGCTGAACATTTAGTGTCAGCTCACTTGCACGTTTTCAAACTTATATGTAGCTTGATTACTGGTGACACAGATCAGAGCATAATCCAATGCAGGCTGAAAAACTTGCAGTGGACTGCAAGAGAAGGTCAACGTGCTCTTGCTGAGTGCCTGCTCAAGTGTGACTGGGTGCTGCAGTCTCTAAACCAGGTGAAAAAATATCTAGCCTAGGTTAGCCCAGTCCTGCGGAAGCTACAGTTATGGACAAGTCAATCCAAAATTGAAGTGCTGATGCTGATGGAGTGTAGATGTCTATCCAGCCACTCAGCTCACAAAGAGCAGCAGTATGTACCTATGCAGAGGCCGAGAGATACAAGCTCAACTGGCTTCCGCAGCAGCTTCTGAAACTGAGCAAGAACTGCAGCCTCCTCTGAATCTACACTGAGAACTGGGCAACAGACTTCCCCGCTGCCCCAAACCAGTTGGAAAGTGGCAGATTTTACACTTTCACCTTCTGTGAAGATAGACAATATTTGAAAAGTTGTTTGTTATCACGCAAAACTAAGCCAACAAGTGAAGGGCGTGTGTTCCCTCACCTGCTGTCCTCTCCTTCCAGTAGGCGGCGGTACGTGGCTATCTCCATTTCCAAGCGAGTCTTGATATCCAGCAATACAGTGTACTCATTATTCTGAGCCTCCATGTCAGCTCGGAGTTGCCTCAGTTGAGCCTCTAAATTGGCAACTACTTCCTGGATTTGGGTTAGCTGATAGTTGTAACGTGCTTCAGTTTCAGCCAGAGTGACTTCTAAAGCCTTTTTCTACAGCCAACGAAAAGGACAGAGGTGTATTATTCGAGAGGATACATTTTTGTGTTAAAATAACACTTTGATTGAAAAGCCTCTCAGTTTCTGTATTTAACTGTGTAACTGTCTACTAAACACAGTCCTTATTTCAAGTACTCTTTATTATTTACCATGTTAAGCTGGGACTGTAATTCTAGCTCCAGACCCTGAAGGATCTGTTTCTGGTCAGTGATCTGTCTCCTCTGGGCTTGCAGCTCTTCAATGTTGATTGTTACTTCCTGGTTCAGGTCTTCTGTCTGAAATGCAAAGATGGAGGGACTATAAACTGCAACTGGACATGACTGAGGTTCTTGCTAATGATTAAGTAGTTTACCTTACCTGCTTTTCAAATCGTTCCTTGGCTTCTTGATGGTTCTTTTCTGCCATTTCTTCATATTGATGTCTCATATTTTGCATAATAGTTGCAAGATCAATGCTTGGAGTAGCATCCACCTCTACGTTAACTGAGCAGCCCACCTCTTTGCGCAATCTGTGAATGTCCTACAGCAATGAGGATTGTACAGCATCATCTACAGTGAACTTTCAATCCTGAATATTGGAAGCAAATTAAAGATCTACAGGCATAGAAGTAATTCTTAAATAGCACCTCAGGGCAAGATAACGATCATCTTTTAAGTACTGTTTAGTGCACCTAATGTTAGAGCATTTTACTTATTTTGTAGCAATAAATGCTACATTTTATAAGCATATTATAAAAAGATTATTTCCTCAGGACCAGGTCTATGGAATGAGTGTTGGTTCGCATTTGTATACTTTTGTGGGGTAACAACTGCTAAACCACAAATTATTCTTGAAGAACCCTCACTCCTTAGTTTCTGGAGCTGTTCAGACTTTGATGCCTGATGGCTTGGATGTCAGTGCCACACACAATTATACTGCTGCTAAAAAAGTTACAAATTATTTAGTCCTGCACAGCATAATTTTAAGTGGGTGGCTAGGCTGGCTGTTTTTCTAGATTGGATCTTTCTCATACAGTGCTTAAATATGACAAGGGATTTACACTTTTGAAGTTGGTAGTATGACACTAAGAGGAAAGCTTGGGCATGTGCCATAACTGAGATTTTGTTAACAGTCATTTTGAATTTAGGATTTCAGTTTGTGTCTTTACTTGAAAAGAGGAAATAAACAGTGGTTGCTTAACTTTCTTTCCTTTGTAAGTCTTTGAAACTATAAATGTAGTGCTAAGGGTGAGGTTCAGTTTGAGCTTAGACACCTAGGAGGCACCGAGTACCCATATTTAACTCTTGGGTGTCTCTGCGTGAGCCAGAGCTCCTGTTACAACCAGCAGAGACCAGAGGGTGTCCCAGCTGGCCAGCTGCTTGGTGTTTGCTCTGCAGTGAGCTCAAGTACTCTCTGCTTTGTGTCTGTTTCTGTTGAGTGTTTATTGACTGACTATTATAATAGAACCATAGGTGCATTCACACAGATACTATATGAATAGGTACCTAACTTTTGATGTGCTAATCTGGAGTTGCATCCCAGTAATAGTCTTTGAGTTTAACCATGAAGATTTCATTACTCCTAGCGAGGCTCAGTTTATGTATGCCCCTTAAAAAAAATCTTAGTGTTCCGCTACTCTCACCTCCTCGTGGTTCTTCTTAAGAAAAGCTAGTTCTTCATTCACTGTTTCAATCTGTGACTCCAAATCAGATTTTGTCAAAGTCAAGTCATCACGAACTTGGAGCAGTCCTTTAATGTCATTCTCAACACTTTGCCTGAGCAGGTGTTCATTCTCATACCTGAAAAATATGGTTAGAATTTGTAGATGTTAGAAATGGTAACTACTACAGACTTAGTTGTAAAATTTTTGGTGTTGTTAGACTTAACATTAGAAAATGTTTACTTCTCAGCTTTGGTACTAATATCTAGAAGCTTTCATGAATAAGAGGAGCATGAAAGTGCATTTATTAAATTATTATGGAACTTACTTCAGTCTAAAATCATCAGCAGCCAGTTTGGCATTGTCAATTTGCAGGGCAAGCCTTGCATTTTCCAACTGTGTGGCACCAATCTAAAAAAGGAATGGTTGAAAAGCAATGAATCTTTGCACATAAATACATGCTTGATCTGTTTCTGGAAATTAATATTGTATGTGGGCTTCATCTTGCTTAACTTTAGCTGTTTTATTAGTCATCCAGGTTTAAGCCAGGTTAAGTTCCCTCTGAAGAGCACAGAAGGAATTAGGGTTCTCCAAAAGGCAAATAACCTTGTCATAAAACAGGTATATAAAATAGTTGGGATGTACTGCTTTCTGGAAAGGATGTACTTTTAAAGGGTGAGAAATAGAACTGGTGAAGAGTAAGAGGGGAAAGATTTAAGGAAGTTCACTGGAAACAAAAATTGACAAATCTGTCAGCTGATATCTGTGGGAAATTTTACTGTTTGTAATGGTAAATTATTATTTCACGTAGTGATCTATTATGTTTCTGAGGATTTGGCATTCTTTTCTAAAAAAAACCACATTGAAATTGACATGCTAAACTATACTTAAATATGTAAATTGCCATCAGTACTTTCACTAATCAAAACTACCTAAGGCAAATATATTAGAATTAATTTTGATTCAAACATTTTTCATGTATGAAATTACTTACATCTGCAGGCATATATCTAGTATTACAAATTATGTAAAATCTGTCACTAATTTGTATCTGATCAAAATAAAGCATTTATTTTACTGAGCTGAGACAACTGCAATTTGGAAAAGTCAATTTTCTACAATAGAATATTATCTATCTCCCTGATGATTGCAATTCATATATTTGTAGATGACTATATGATATCTTACCTTCTTTTGGAGATCTTCAATTGTTTTAAAGTATGAGCTATGGTCATGCCTGACGTCTGTGGTGTTCTTCTCATACCACTCCTTGATCTGCTTTTCCATTAGGGAGTTTGCCTTCTCCAGATTACGCACCTTCTCCAGATACAAAGCCAAACGATCATTTAGATTTTGCATAGTTGGTTTTTCGTTGCCAGTGAGCAGCACATCATTACCAGTAACGTTAAGGTGGAAGTTCCCACCGAAGCCTTGTCTGTAGCTGGTGCTGGTAGATATGCGGGTGCCATAGCCACCGGCTCCCCCATAGACGCTGGGTGCCTGCACCTTTTGGACGGCCATTCTCCTGGAGGTTAAACCACTGACACTGGGTGCAGTAGGTTGGAAGCGGGTGCTTGCACCCCACTGAAAGCTTTGGTTAGAGAATGCCATTTGTCTTCGTCTTCTACAATGAAACGGCTAAACCTACACAGATAAAGAAAGCTGAAGTGAAGAGCAGTGTGTGCTCTGTAAACGTTTGTACTGTGTTTCAAAGAGAAAGCACGATAGTTATAATAAACCCCACCTCTATTGACACGTAATGTAACTAGTGTCAGCACAAATAGCACACAGGATATTGCCCCCACACTCCCTATCACATAAAGGGGTTTTCATCTGCTCATCTGTGTTTGAGAAAACCTCCCCAGGTTGTTTGGCTGGCTTTGTTATTATTTTGAATAAAAGATAAACCACAAATAAACTGTTGAATCATTTATAACAGTATTCTTGCAGCCATACTCTCTATAGTCCTTTTGAACAAATGAGTAGATTCTTACCCCCATGTGCAGTGTATGAAATTAAAATGAGAGTTGACTCTATGTGGCAAGAAACTTAAAATATTTATATTTGCAGTGAAATATGTATTTCTCTTGAGTAAGCAATAATTTGGGTCTCAGGACAGTCTGGAACTGTGTATAAATTTTAAGAAAGGAGGTGTCAGTAACTACCATGTTAATTCATTTTATAGTAAGCACAAAACAGTCTTCATACTGTAATTAGAAAGTGAATGTTGCAGTTAGCTTGCTTTGGATATGCATTTAGTATTAGAAAACTGTTACAAGTTGAACTGTAGCTTTCAATACAGTTGAAATTAAGCAGAAACAGTATTGCTTTGTCCATAAATAAAGTAGTAGGAACAAGAATATTGGAAATCTTCATCGCCCATGTGCTGAGGTCCACAGGGTAACAGGAGGCACTGAGATCAAGCTTCCAGCATAACTAGCTTCCAGCCCTCCGCTGTGGCTGAAGTTAATGTAAAACAAGTATCCCTCCTGCTTCATCAATATTCTAGACAAAGAGACCACCCACTAACAAGCGGCACTGCTGGGCATTCTGTCACAAACCTGGGTGTTGCATTAATTAGTGGGCAACCAGCTGCCTTTGTTCAGTGCATGAAGAAACCCTACAGTCCTATGTCTAATTTTACTGAGGTTCCTAAACTGACTATGGGGTATACTTTTGATACAGGAAATGCAGAGATAAAGTGAAAATCAAGGGAGGAATCTGATGGCTGAGGGGGTTATTGGTGCTGCAGGAAGGCAGGGAGCAGGTGTGCATTGGGATGGTACGTAGGTGTAATTCCTTGAGGCATTGCACTAACTAGTGTATTATTAATGTACAGCTAGTCAGGTAGAACAATTAATACATATTGCTTGTGTTAGTGGAAGCAGCTGCTGTACCTACTGATCTTCAACCCTGGGGCAAGGAAATTGGTGAGACATCAGCTTTGGAGGCATTAAACTGTATATTGGAAGTATTTTCAGGTTTCTGAGAACATCCAACCAGGAATATTAGGAAATAGGTACTGCTAAGCTTTTCAAGTTACTGTGCTACAGATTAGTCTGAATAGTATTGGGTCAAGGCAGAGTGAAGCTGTCATACTCTTAGCTATTCTGAAAATACACATCTTCCAAACTGAAGTGATAGCATTCAGGGCAGAACTTTTCTGCAGGAGGATGCTGTGAATTGTCTTTGGACCTTGAACTTCTTTGAGCATAACTGGTAATGAAAAACATTTATGACAGTTGAAACCAAAGTACACTAGCCATATCATTTGGACTGTTACTGTGGAAACTCAAGGTGGGTCGTCTTTTGTTCATTAAAAATATTTAGACTGAGTAAGAATTGATTGTGTTAGCAGGGCAGAGCTTACACTTTTGGAGCTGTTAAGAGGAATACAGCAAGACATCCTGCTACAGTTACATCTTTTGGCTATATATTTCACTGCCTGGATCTCTTGACAGTATTTCATGATAGTCTATTTGAGAGTAAACATTCTGCTTTTCTTCTTAGTATTTATTAAAATTAGTTCCCATGTCACCTTGATAGTATTTTGTCTGAACATTGCTTGAAGATTCCATTTTTTCTTTTATTGAGGAAATGACAAAGGCTTTTGTTAGCTTTCTTGTTTGCCTATAAATGCAAAAAAATGTCATGGAAGATCTGGATTGGCTTTTGTGGTTCAAATTCCTAGTCTTTGTATTCACAACTATCCCACCTCCATATGGAGAAGCAGCTACATAGTTTAAATACCAAAAGCTAGTTGTGTGTGTTATTAATGTCAGGTTTTTGAAATTTACAGAAGCTGGATACTATTTAGGAATGTAAGAATAACATAAAATACGTGTCAGATTGATAGAGAAATAAAATTCACCAACACACAACTTTTCTGTAACTTCACTTTACACACTGAATTAAAGTGCACAGCGGGATTAGGTCAGACATTTGCTTTGTGTCCTGGCTCTGCTGCTTTAGGTCAAATTGAACCTTGAACAATTATTTTTCTTCCAGAGTCCTCTTGATTATTAAGCAAAAGTGTTCAAGGCATATGCAACTGGAAGCACCGAGCAATGGCATCATGCAGACCTGGTATAAAAGGATATTGGGCTGAATTTTCTTAGTGTTCTTTTTCTTCTCCAAATTGTTTACTGACAATTTCTCTGATTTTCATCATTTTATGTATGCTCCTGTTCCAAAAATTTAATCCAGAATATTTTCAAGGGTATTTACTAAGATCAGGATGGGTATTATTCATACCAAAGGTGGGTTTTGCTTCTATTTTTTGGTCCAATACAGTTTTTTTCATGGAATATGTTTGGAATGGTTGTATAGATCACTGGAAACTGCAAGAGTGAACACCAAAGACTACTTGTGTGCCTGTAAATGAACCAAGGGCAAGGCCCAGTTGAGTGGATCGTCCTGGTTCACGTCAGAAGCTGGGTGGAGTGGTCATCAGCCTCCACTACCTCTTGAACTATGCCCAGGTATTACCTGGAACAATATGGGCTGCCTAATTTTTATATATATATATATTTAATTTTATTTGTTTTAACAGTAAGTTATCTAAATAGATGTTGAGCAACCTAAAAATATATTCTCTGATATCTGCAGTTTTGATCAATGTTAAAGAAGTTATGTTTACATGCTTTAGTTCAGCAATATGGTTTGCAATTCAAGACCCAGTGTGAACACTCTATAGAGGACAGTCTGTGGACTGACCCATAACACTTCCTTTCAGTGACGTGCTCAGCTGGAGTGGTTTGTGTATAGTCATAATAAAACATTCATAGGAACACTAATAAATTTTTTGATTTCATGAAGAAATCTCACCTCTGTGACCAAAGTTTAATGTATATTAGAGAGCAATGAAGATAAGTCATGCAGGGTTATGATAACATGTGCATTCCATTTAGTATTACTCACCTTTACTAACCAGTTATGGGTAACCAGTGATGAGAAAGTTCAAGGAAAAAAGGCACACCCAGCTTTGGTTCATTTATGCTGCCTTTAGGTGGAACATATGCTTTCCTTTTGGCTGACTTAAAGATTTAAATAAATAAAAGTATTTTGGTTCAGTCTTTAGGGATTCTCCATTCTAGAAGTGAAATCCAATGCCTGTTTATTAGTTCCTGTAACTATGTTGCTGATCTCTGTTTGGATTTTGTGTCGTAAGAATTTGAATCTGAAGGATCTCTTACAATACAGTCCTGAAAAGATTTCCACTACACAAAGTACATTCAAGGAAGAGGAATTCCTTGTTCAATATTCCAGCCATATTCCAGTATTCCATATTTCTATGTCTGAGAAATTCCCCTCCTTCTCAAGCTGCTTGCAAGAAGTTACTTCCTGATTTATGTCATGCAACGGGTTTACAACCAAAGAAGCAGTTGTAAGATGAGATTTTAGGGGAAAATCTGAGTCAATTTTTAATGTAGGTATGAGCCAATATTTTAAATTTAAGATTTTAAATTAAGATTTTTCTGAATGACTAAAAAAAAAGTACTTAGGACAATCATCCATCCTGAAAACACTCTTTGCACTATTTGTTAATGCAAATGCGGCACCCTTGAAAACTGCTGTCTCCAAAGAGTAATGAAAGATGTTTCAGGTTTTGCTGAATGTGATCAGAAGAGAGAAAGGTCCAGATGATCTCATTAACTCAACTGGATTCACTTAAGCCTTGAACATTTGCAGCACAAGATCTTACACTGTCTTATTCACATGTATTTTCATTTCCCTCTCATTTTCATCTTTTGTCCAATGAAAATATCTTAATCATAGAATCACTACACCTTATTTCTTTCTGCTTTGAGCTTTTGAGAAGTGTTTCAGATCTCTGAGTGGTGCATAAGGCAATGTGTTGTTTATATACTTCCCCAACCACAGGTTGAAAATGAAAGTCAGGAGCTGCCTTTCCTGTCTTTGCTGCTCTTCTCGTATAGAGTCAAATTTCAGTGCCAACAGTAACAGCTCCAGGCCATACAAATGAATCTTCTCTTTTTCTTCCCTAAAAATATCATTAATGTCAGCTCTAATATAATCTGAAAGACTACCAGGCAGATCTTTTTCCCTTGTAAGAATTATGTGCAACTGAGGTGTCAGTGGAATGAGAAAACCAGTAAGCTGGACAGTATTTCAGCTTACTGGTTTTCTCAGTTCCATATTGCTGGGACTGTTCAGTATCCGTGAGACAATATTACATATTTATATGATTCATTAAGCAAATACAGTTTTTATGGCCCTGTGCAAATATATGCATACACTGACAATATGCCATAAAAGAGATGTACAAACACACTGTATCGCATGACTTCATATTTGTGTAGATTTTTTCCCCTAGCTGTTAAAAAAAAGTCTTTGTGGTTTCAGGGACCTGAATTTATCACACTTTGAATCCCCAAACCAGGAGAAAAACTTAATTGTTTTTCAAGGGCATAATTGCACTCATAACTGTCAGGAGTTGCCAGGGTGAGTGCATGACTGCAGCTTTTTGTTTGGGGACCACTCTGGTAAATCATCATTTCAGTGCATTCTAGTGTCCCAACGGCATCCCCTCTCCCAGTGTCTGTGTAACCAGAAGCAAGCTGTGGGTGGCTTGCTTTGGAAAGAGGAGCATCCAAAATACTGCTTCAGCATCAGGATCTGCGTCACGCAATCAGGTATCCAAAAAAACCCCAACCAAACCAACCACAAAAAAACCAACAAAAAACAAAACAAAACAAAAACCCAGATCAAAAATACATCTCAGTACTCCCCTTGAGAAAGTTGTGCGCTTTTAGGAATGTTCATTATGCAAATACTCCAACAGAAATTTCCAGTTGAAAATTGTGCGGTAGCCTTAAGTCTCAGAGGAGGCCCAGGTGTCAGGAGCGGTTCCGCGGGAATGCTTAGTCATGGCCCTGCCATTTGCATGCCAGCTGGGGCCCAGGCGTGATGTGCAGATACCTGTTTGTCACTAGAGGCCACCACATGCCTTCTTAAAAGAGTTACGTGCCCAAATCTACCTATTATTTGCTACAACGGGAGAATCCATTCTGGAACCTGAACATGGTTAATGAAAGTCACATATTACATAACAAAATGTCACATATTACCCACTTTTCTGGTCCAATATCCAGAAGAATTTATTTTTTTTGCATAACCCTTGTGGTCAAATGTTTAATATTTATCTTCACAGCCACAAGCTGTAATTACAAGAGTTTAGCGTGTGTGGCAATGAGTTTGTAAGCAATGGCAACAAGTATTAACTAACTTTTTAAATCTTTAAAGCTGAATTTTTGAGGACAGGAATGTTCATTATCCCTTCAGATTATGCCCTTTTCTTTATGATGCTTGAGTACCTTAATTTTTAGACAGCAATAAACTCTAGACATTAAAAGGTTTCTTTGGTTTTATAATTTTATATGGTGGGTTTTTAGGGTTTTTTTGGGGGTGGGGGGTTAGGGGTGGGAGCAGGCATAGTAGCAATGTTATTTCCAGTGGAACATGTTCATTCACAAAATGTCTTGGTAACTGGCTTGAGACTGTTCTGTGGTGAGATTGACTAAGAAAGAGAGCCTGGGCACTGAAATGGCTTCCAAAAATTGATGATTTGTCTTGCTGATAAGGAACAAAAAAGTGGGGTTTTTTCCTGTACTGGTAACTTTAAAATTGCAGTTTCTGTCTACTTGCAGCAACATTATATATTTCCTTCTTTGAAACTGCTCAGGCAAGAGTTGCTTCCAGTGTATTTTTTATGTGTTTTATGCATTTATTTCTTCTGTGCATGATTCAAAGGTGTAGATCTGAGCCAAAGCTGGTACTTTCTTGCTAAAAATAGCAGACTATAAACTTCTGTTCTAAAGAAATACTATATAGTTTGTCAACTACTTCAGCTTGTTTGTTTCTCCTTCTTTTCCCTGCCTGCTCCAAATAATTATTCCTCTAAATTGAAATAATTTTTTCTCAAATTATATTCCTCATTTTTGTTGCTTTCTATAGTGCCTAACAGCAGCCTATCAAATTAACTCCTTTTGACTGGTCCTTAGGATGTTGGAAAGCAAAAGAATTTACCCCTGAAGTCTAGATAATTATTGAAAGTGTCTCTGCCACAGATGATGTTATGATTTTATGCCTTTAAGTTTCTGATGCATAATTATAGACTTTGAAAAGGCAAATGAGTATGTCTAGAAGAAGCAGCCGTGCACCATGCACCTGTTTCACCATTAGGTCATATCTGGTGCTGCGTGCTTCTTTCATAAGGGCAGTCCAAACTGTAATATGTTTGCGCTTCTGTTTAATGTGATATTTTGGCAAACAATTCTTTCATGCCAACCCCTAGATGTGTGGCTTAAGTAGGTTATTTTGGTATAGTAATACAATTAAAAATACCATAAAAATCCAACCTAAAAGAAGTGAAAAATTTTACCGAGGAAGGAATTATGAGAAAGCAATACACAGTAAAAAATGACTTGTGATTTCACAAAGCCAAATGTGCAAGTAGAGTCAACAAGTAAGATGCTTTTGCTGTATAATTCAGGATGTGGGGAGGATGGGGGGCGCAAGCCTCTGAAGCATTATTCTTTCTTAGCTTCCCTGTTTATAGATCTTTCCCTTTTCTAAATGATTCATACACAGGAACAGGCATCTCCCAGCAAAACTTCAGAAACCTTTATAGGTCAGGGTGTGGACATTGTGAAATGTTTTACCGGCTCTTCTACCTATTCTCTCTGCTTCAATAATAGCATGCAAACTGTTTTTAGCAGTGTTATAAATGCTAGATTTTCTTTTCTTCTCCTTCTGAAATGGCTTCATTAATTTTGCACCTGTATTAACAAGGCAGGCAGAAAGCAAACATTTTGCATTCTACAGAAATGTCTTTTCATAAATAAGCAAGAAACCTGCCAATATGTGGCCGCAGCACCAGAAAGAATGTGTGATTAATAGCTCAAACCATTACTGCATTACCTCATTGCAAACTTCTTCCAGAGGATCAACAATTCAGTTACCAAAGCTGCGTATTGTAATATACCTTAATAAGTTTTAACATTTCTACAAGTGAAATGAGCTATGACTCATACACATTCTGGAGTGTGCTCAAGTCTGTTACAAATCACGCTGGAGGATTATTTAGTGTGGGACTTCCTTAAATGGCAGGTGAAACTACAAGAAGTGATTTGTGAATGCTGATGGTTTCAGCCTCCTTTTATAGACTGAGTTCCTGTGTCTTGTTAGTTTGCAGAAGTATTGTTACATCATTCACTTAGACTTAGAAATGGTATTCTGTCCTACTGATACTTTTTTACTGTCCTATTCCATTTATGGGAAATATAATGTAGTCACTTTGAGCATGTTATTTTTTATGATACTTCATATTTTTAGCATTGCAGTTTCTTTGGGCCTGGGTCAGTCACTTCCTTGATGATGAAACAGCGCTTCTGTGTGTATTTAATACCAAAGTAGAATAGATACCAGCTAGCAGAGTTCAATCAGTTTTAATACAACAAATGAATGAAATAATTTTTCAAGCAATAGTTTCACACTCCCGAAGTTTTCCTTTCCTGCTCTGAGCCTAAGCAAAAAAGGCACGTGTGTCATCATTTTTTTCAAAGTTTCCCAAATACGACAAAATTGCCAGACACCCAGCCATAGTGTTCTGTACAGGACTAATTTAATAGGGCTATTGTCATATGTAAATTGAAGAACACCATCAAAGTATGTGCAGGGTCTTGACCGGCAGTACACACTTGAAATGAATCAATTGAATTATCTCTTCAGTGTGATCAGGTACAGAAAGGATTGCTATAACTAGAGAACAGGTCTTTGTGGAAGTTGTATTATCTAATGGCTGGGGTAAGTAGAAGCTGTGAAGTGATGAATTCTAATTTAGTAGCTATCAGTGACTTTCTTTGCAGCCTTGAGCAAGTTGTGTCATCTCTTTTTCCGATTTCTCAAGCAATAAAATGGGAATGATAATACTACCCCCATTCATTATCTCCCTAACTTCATCTCTCAGCGTGTTGTCAGAATATAATGCTAACAGTGCATGCAAGTGGTAAATATTAGTATCATTATTTATTTTCTAGGGTGCAGACCTACCCTAAATACATTTAGAAATGCATAGCTTTTTACCAGAACACAAATTCAGAAATAACGAATAGCCACTGGATATAGGGCAACATATGGCCAGTGGTGCAGTATCATTAAGCTGTTCAACAGAAAGGAAATCTGCAATTATTTGTAGCATTCTAAAGCCATGAAAAATTCTCCAGAAATAAGCAATTTTTTGCCATAGAATACTTGCTTTCACTTAGAAACTGTCATGTAGTGTAATTAATATTTATATGTGTAAGGACAAATTAGTTTACTTCCCTTATTAAAAGATACCAACTTGAATGGATGTGTTAGAGCCATTGATGTGTGATGATGTGAGTAAACTTGAGTGACCTCTGAGGTCAGTGCTGTGAGCTGTACCGGTCTGACCATTACAGAATGCAATGACAGAGTTGTAGGAGAAGGTTGGAATCATCAGAGCCGTGGAGTGCAACGGCAACTGCTGCGGCTTAGCCAGTACCATTGGGACTACAGCTGAGCGTAACGCAGGAATGCGGGGTGTGCATCTCTCACTGCTGCGTGTGAGGACACTAGGACATGAGTAAAGCCAATGCATTGCTCAAGAATGTGAAACGAGGACAGGTGTGTTCTAGAAAGCACTTCAATTATTAATTTTTCCTCCTTTCCTTGTAGTTTAGCATAAGCAAAACCTAGCACAAAGCACAGATACTTCCCTTTGTTTTAGAAATAAGGGGCTACATAGGGGGTTTTACGTTATTTATATCACAGCAATGCACTTATGCTCTGTAAATCTGATAAATGAGTATCTAAATAACACAGAAAATTGTTCAAGAAAACCTAGGCACATTTTGTCCAGATGCTACAGACACTTAAGTCTGGCTTGTTGGATCTGGTAAGCTGTAAGGAAGGACATCGTTAATTAGCCAAGAGTTACTAATCCTGTATTGCAAGTTTTACCCAATTTAAAGAAACCATTAGGTAATCCATTCAATGCTTTTGGGATCTCTTTGTGCAACAAGGGTGGAGAGTTGGGGGGGGGGGGGCGCAAAGGGGAATCTTGAACTGGTCCTAACATGCCAGTAAAAAACCATTGCATCATAGAGATGGACTTTATTTATTTAAAATCTGCATTTTCTTTGAAATTTTTACTTTCTTTTGTGAGCCTTGTTTCAAAGCAAAGCAGGTAACAGGAATCCTTTATGAAAGTCCCTTATGAGTAGGTATGAAAGAGCACAGTGACAATCCACTCATGAATATGAGACTGCCCTGAACACACCGTTTTATATGCAGACTTTGACTTTGGAATGCAAATCCATACAGGCACTCATTATGCTCCATTTTGTCTCTCTTCATTCTGCTTTACACGATTCCTTGCCTAAACAGTCCTAATAATATTTCTGGTTTTCTTGCTCAGTTTTTAGCTTTGTGTATCACTGGAATTTTTGCTATTGCTGTTAGGGTCTCCTGCTGAGTCGGTGATTGGGCTGCTGTGAGGCAGGGGGAGCTTGGATTTGCCTAAAGAACTTGGGTCTCTTATGTTAGTATGCATTGCACACACCAGTCTATCCTGACTACAGAACACATCGGCAAAAACAATAAGCATTATATGAAAGCAAATAACTGAAATGTTTTTTTGAATTAAATGGGTCACTGAGAAAGGAGAGGATCTGGGAAAGTACTTAGAATCCTTGAAGGAAAGTGTGTAAAGACAGTTAAAATATCTCTAAAGCTGAACAATAAAGAGATGTTTCTAGGGTGACTGTTTTAGTAAAGTGTACTTCACAACATTCCTACTGATACTGCGGTTTTAAACGGTGACACTGAAAAGTTGCATATAGGGAAATCTAGTAGTTTTGCTATGTAAATGTCACCTGTAGCTTGTGTCACCTCTTTTTTCCTTTTTTATGTCCTTCCGGTTTTATAGCTCCTGAAACAATGAGGCTTTTGCAGTCTGGACCTGTGTCAGTAACACTGCCACTTTGGGGCATCCCAAAGTGCATATGTAAGAAAAAACCAAAATCAGAAATTACAACCACCAGAACAAGTAATGGAAAAGAATTTATTGGCTGCAGTGAGGTATATGATGAGAGACATAAGATCAGGAGAAAAGCTGAGATTATTCACTTTAAATTATAGTTAATTTGTAGAGCAATAAATGAATCACAGATGGAGATTCATGCCCCAGTGAGATGTGCATAATACATGTATTACCAGCTCAGCCAGTCATTTTCATGGAGTAGCTTTTCTTCAGTGTTCTGATGACTAAAAGCTCTTTAAACTAGTAATATCAGCTATACCTAGCTCTGTATGGCACTTCTCATTATTAAGCTGCAAATCATTTTAGGAGAACGTTTGCTATATTATCCCTATTTTACACACAGGGAGACCAACATACAGCATGTAGTTGCACAGAAGGGTTGTCAGAGCTTAGCCTGCTAGGAAAGGCAGTAGTTAGCAGAACCTTTTACTTCAGGCTTGCTGGTGGATCTCATTGATGGTAGAGGATACCACCTGCCCATTCACACTGTCATGGACAATTGCTTTGATCTTCCGATGGGTCAGCCCAGTGTGCTCTGAAAGAAAAAGAAAGCTTAATTAGACAAGAAGCAATGCTGAGACAAGATGATGCAGGGAAAGCTTAATTTACAGTAATTTACCAGCTACCTCCTCAGCTGATTTATCTTTACATGTTTCCCTTTAAGTCAATAGTTACTATTGCTCTTTGTGAAATGTACTGCCAGAAAGTCACCCTGAGTCTTGTCCAGGTCAAGGCAAATGAATAATACAGCTACATCGCAGCCAATGCAAATCTAACTTCAGAGCAGGTTAACCTAAATGTCTGTAGGTCATGCTCATGCCAGAATTTGAGTTTCCAGACATGCAGATTTTCTGTTTGCTCTCAAGCCCTAACACTGTTGTAGTCACCAAATAGAGTCTTGATGCCTTCTCATATACCATGAAAGCTTTAGTCTCGAGTCTGAGCTTTGGACAACGTAGTTGACTAGCAGAGGTCAGTCTGAATTAGCCTGCAAGGGGGCAGACATAGCAGAATGTGCTCTGAAGTACAGCTCTTCACAAGACCAATGAATCACTGAAATTATTCTCAAATATGGCCTCCAAGAGAATCGACTGCCGTGCAAACCTTTCATAGCTTATTCAAGTAAGGTTAAAATTATTCTGAGTAAAATTTGATGGGAAATGACAACAGTTAAGAGTCACTATAGAGAACAAAATATGGGACTTTTACCTTTAGCTTTTGATTCAGATTTTCTTGCTACCCTGTGAAGATAATAAAACAGAAAAAATAATTAATATGCTAATTTCAAGAAGTTATTCATACTCTTCTTCTCACTGATTCTAAGGAGACATGATAACACTATGAAAAGGGATTAAAAAAAAAAAAAAGAAAAAAAGAAAAAGGAAAAAAGAATTATG
>JAVJGJ010000042.1:3598893-3636533 GCA_035590215.1 Microhierax caerulescens | reverse complement strand
AATAAAACAGAAAAAATAATTAATATGCTAATTTCAAGAAGTTATTAATACTCTTTTTCTCACTGATTCTAAGGAGACATGATACCACTATGAAAAGGGATTAAAAAAAAAAAAAAAAGAAAAAAAGAAAAAGGAAAAAAGAATTATGTTTTTATACCATGAAAACTTTCCCTCTTTGGTAGTCTTAGGTACAGACACTTTCAGCTGAAACTGTTCCTGTGTACATTCATTATTGGTTCTACTGTGGACAGTTGCATTGTTTCTCATATATTCTGAGTTGCTTAAGTTGATCTTGTTTTGACTTGGGACAAATAACCCCATACTTGGTGCCATACTGTCCTGCCTTCCTGAGATTTTCAGTTATAAAGGCTGTTAATCTTCCTTGTTCTTATTTTAAGTAAGATTTACTTTGTATCTGAGATGAGAGAATAAAGAATAGAGGCCCAAAGGTGTCTGAATGCAGACATTTCAGACAAGGGAAACCAAACAACCCATCAGCGGAGGGGCACACAGGATGGATCTTGTGTGCTGGTATTTGTAACTGCAGATGGCTGACCGAAAAAGATCTAAACTTGTCTGCAGGCTTCTTTTTGATCTAGAACTTGTTTTGAAGATAGGAAATAACTGTGAAGTTAACTGAAATTGGCATATTTTCCCATGCTGAGACAGGCATACTGTGGGTATACAGATACATTTCTTTTTTTTTTTTAGTAAGAAGTTATGTTGATTTAGGTAATCCAAATTACATGGATACACATTTCTCTGTATCCTAAGTGGCTTCAGCTTTTTCTTATGATCCATCACATTAAAATACCAACCCTTGATGTAGTATGGAACTCACAAGCTTTGATTAAGCATAAACGAACAAACAAATAAATAACACAAACATGAGAACTCTCTTGTCATCTATTCCAGTCAGGGCAGCTTTGCCTTACCCGTCAACATTCCCTTCCAGCAGCAGGCGGTAAGTGGAAATTTCCTTCTCCAGGCGGGTTTTGATCCCAAGAAGAACCTTGTATTGGTTATTTTGCTGCTTAATGTCACAACGAACCTGGGTTAGCTCTTCCTCACATTTGGAGATGATCTGCTGCATGTTTTGAAGTGCAACAGCATAGTAATTCCGAGTGTCAGCCAAAGTATCTTCCAGCATGCTTTTCTAAGACAGCAGATAATACCAATACTATGTTTATTATTTATGTGGTAGATACAATGTAGAAATGCCAGAAAATTTAGTCTCTAGGTAGAAGATTGCAAAATTAAGACTGTGGTAATTTAAACACTTATGCATTTGCATGACTGTTCATGTAAAGACAGCAGAATCATGAAGCTGTGTCCTGTGTGCATAATGAGAGGCAAAACCTGAGCAATTTATCCTTGCCATATTCTTTCTGCTCAAAAGCTGTGCCTCTGTAACTGTTGTCTCTTTTGTCAGTTCTGCATTTACTGTCCAGAATTGCTCCAAAGTCTCCAAGTCATGGGTATGTGAGCTTTAATCTCTGCAAGAGCTGAGTAATACTTTTGAAGATTCCCCACCAACATTTTTCAGTTCATATATTTCATGCATTATAATAGGGGTTTTAAATATGAAATTTATATTACTATCTGTCTACTTGAACATTTTTTCTTTCTAGATCATGGAGGCAGCTATCCCATCTCTTCTTCACCCCATATTTTGTTCCAAGAAGAGACATAGATTTTTCACTTCTTGGTGGTGATTGCTGAATCTATTTTGCATATTCTGGCAAAGTTAAGCATAGTCCGAATTCCAGTTTCACTGGTACTTTAATAACTACAATAAAGTTATGCTAGGCTATGGATTTAAATGAAGAATGGTCCATGACAGTTGCTGAGAATATGTGAAGTAACAGTGCCCAGACAGAGATGTCTACAATAGATACCTTACTCATCTGTGCCTGCAGCTCGATGTCCAGGGACTGTAAAGTACGGGTTAGATCCTTGATCTCATTCTCATTGCGCTGTATCTGTTCTGGATTAGGGGCTGTTGCCAGAGACATAGCTGTGCTCTATGAAGCAAAAGCAAGAGAAAAACTTCTGATTCTGGTCAGTCATGTATAGAACAGGAATCTTTGACATGAGCAGAAAATACCTGTTACCTGTTCTTTGTACCAACTGTCCAGGCTTTGACGATTCTTTTCAATTATGGCTTCATAATCTTCTCTTATTTCTGCTAGAATCTTGGCTAAGTCTTCAGGAGGTGCTGCATTTACTTTTACATTGACTTTGAAGTCTTGTGATGAGCGATTTGCTTCCATATCCTATTCATATATTAGCAGAAGAAACAAGCAAACTTGTTAATGAAAGTGAAAAATTTTCACTCCTGTCTTGGGTTCTTCAGTTCCCTCCTTTCACAATACCCAAAATATTTTTTTTAATTATGGTAGGTTATTTGTTATCTATATTCAGTTAACACTATCTGCAAATTTATATATTGATAATACTATGACGTGACTTAAAGCAATGATTTATATCTGCTCCTGTGGCAGAACTGTGCTAGAGAACTCCATAAAAAACATGTGAGAAGATCTTTTTGTATAATGTTCTGGAGGATATATACGTAATGAAGAAGCACTGACATTTTTTATTTATGTATCTATTTAGAACCCAAAAGCTTTGATGAAAATCTAACAGTAATTTCATCTTTCTTACCCTGTATGTTAATATTTATGGAACTATAACTAAGTTTACAGGAGAGAAATGTAGAAGTTCTATGTAATTGTTAAAGGAATAATTGGATTAAAGCATATAATTACTGTGTAAACAACATAATTACAGGACAAGTCAAGCAGGTGTGGTAACATTCCTTTTGGTGTAGCACAATCTTATGTGCTAGGTACCATTTTCAAAAGCGCCTAGGCAAAGCAGCATTTCAGGATATGACATCATGGCCTCCAAAATGCAGATTAACTGGACACACTGATGTCTCTGTTGGTTGCCCTGCTTCCAAGAACTGTTTTATTATAGCTGTTCAATAGTATCCTTGGCTATAAGGGATCAGCCAAAGACCTCTTCATCTACTGCTGTGTAACCCTTGTGTTTCTATTTTCCATTTTAATAATCCACAGATACCGAGTACGGTGTTTGGTTCTGCATTAGGTAATAACTGAAAACATCATCAGTCAGGCGAAATGAAAACAGCATGCTGTCAGGCAGTGGTATTATATATGTGGGAATAGCAGAGACCACTGTGGTATAGCTCTGGAAGAAGTCAGAGCAGCATGATTTTTGTCAATTATCTAACTATGGTGCTTAGGATTTTGCAAGAATAAGTAATTTTACTTGACTTCACCAACTATTCTTTCTAATGTTGAACTTTCAAGAATTCAGGGTCTGTTTAGTTTAGGTCATTGTGCTCTAGGTTACCCTGCTTGAGCAAGGGAGATGGACAAGGTGACCTCAAGAGGTCCCTTCCAACTTCAGCCACTCTGTGCTGCTGTGGTTCTGTAAAATGAGATATCCAGAGTTGAGGGAAAAGACAGTGATGGGTAAAACTCAACAGCAACCAATAACATTTCCTATTTACTTGAAATCTCTGTCTATTTATATCTAAGTATTTCTGAGAATGTTTCTGTCAAATACGTAAGTTATTATTAGCTATGTATGACAGATGGGTAGGTGACTACAAAAGAGTGGGTGAAAATACAGTGGTTTGTTATCCTTTCTGAAATCCCAGTTTAATTGGTAAAGTAGTACACAAACGTTGTGCCTCATCTGACTCTTGGGCTTCTTTAGAAACATGATAAGGTTCTGAATCATCAATTCCATTTATAGATTGTGGATCTTACTCAAAGTTAATTACATGGTAGCGAAGATTTGTGTGATAGGATTTTACCAAGTGGAACTTTTTCTACCTCCTCATGGTCTTTCCTCCTCAGGATGTGCTCTTCTCTCAGACCTTCGATTTCCATTTCCAGATCTGTTGTAATAATGGTCAGGCCATCGAGCTCCTTACGCAGGTTTTCAACATCGAGCTGCACTCCCTGCCTGCGAGACTTCTCTGCTTCATACCTTTATCAGGAAAAAGAAGATAAAGCATGCTTGTTAAGT
This sequence comes from Microhierax caerulescens, assembly GCA_035590215.1. Taxonomy (NCBI): domain Eukaryota; kingdom Metazoa; phylum Chordata; class Aves; order Falconiformes; family Falconidae; genus Microhierax; species Microhierax caerulescens. The sequence goes on along the minus strand of JAVJGJ010000042.1, from coordinate 3,632,468 downwards.
ACAGACTGCTTCTAGCCTCTTGTATAAGATCAAAGAGAAGCAGACTTGCTCAAGTCCTCAGAGAGAACAAAAAACCAAGAAAACAAATTCTGTTTCTAGAATATATTATTTGAATATTCTTGAATAGTTTTAAAAATAAGTGGGTTTAATTATTGTTTTTCTTTCTTCCTTAAAACTCCTATGTGGTATGAAACCATTGCTCGCTCTTTCATTTTCCTTTTTGCATTTTAATAATATATTCACCAGGTTGTGAAAGGTTTGAGAATATGATTCTCAAAAAACTGCCAATAAATATGTGAAAATAGTATCAACAAGCAATGCTTTCTTTAGTTTTTCCAAAATGGTAACATTTCAGGTGTTTAGGAAACAAGAAAAATGTCATGGTAAACCAGTTATTAGCATTTCTCTCTAACCTTTTGCAGTTTGCCATTTGTAGGGTGCCAAAGACAGAAGGACACTTCTGTATCTTCCCCGGGGGCACATGGAGCACTTTTGCTCCTCAGAATCTTGCCCTTTACTTCATTTTTCATGGGCTCTATTGATGTTTCTAAATTCAATGTATTAGACTCATTCTGCGATTCCAGTCTCTCAAAGTAGTTCTACTGTTTCCTTTTTATGACAGTATTGAATGATAAAGAAAGAAAGGCATGGCTAGATAAGGCCTACAGTGTTCAGAGTCTTTGAGTTTTTTACAGTGTCACCAAAAGTTGAGAGTTTTAATAGCTGATCATCATCTGTTGAAAATAAGACAGATCTTCTTCATTCCTAAGAAGTCTAACTTACAGATAGGTAAATTCCTTTCCTTTGCAAAGATCTGCCTGGAAGTTTTCTGTCCAAACATTTTGGCTTTCTAGTTGATCTGAGAACTGTCTTTCAACAATGTACTGAAAAATCAAACTGCGTACTGGTAGTAGCCGAGGAATGACTGGCCCCTGTGTCAGCTTGAAACAAAAATTCACTGTAGCAAAACTCATGAGGCTCCAAAGCAGAAGATACCGAAAGATAGGTATGTCCTGCAGAGCTGGACAGAAAAGGTGATAAGTGCAGGAAATAGATTTGGGCTGGACTGGGAAAGCATAGGGCAGAGAAGCATTAACTTGTATTCCCAGATGGCATTTTTAAATGCCTTTTGTCACACGTATCAAGTGTCTGCTGTAAAACCTGCTCTTCAGGACCTGAACCAAGTATCATAAACAGGGTGACTCAAGATAGTTCAGCAATCATTTGTGGGTTTTACATCCTTTTTATCCTTTCTGAGTTTTATCTTTTTTTTTTTTTTCCTTTTCTGTTCTACATTGGTTTTATTTATCCAGTATCACAAGAAAACCTCAGTAAAATCAGTTTCGTATTGGATTATCAAGAAAAAGCAGTATTGTACTTAATCCTCTTTCAAACTTAATCGGGAAACCATAGAAGAGCTTACTTGAGCCTGAAGTCTTCAGATGCCATGTTAGCATTATCAATTTGTAAAAGGATACTGGCATTGGTGATCTTGCCTTCCTCAATCTGCAAAACAGAGAATCCAACAGGAGACTCAGTGTTGCCATATGGTGGTGGTGAATAACCTGTGATGTTTTAGACTCCCTGCTGCTTGTAGGAAGCATCTAAATGGTAGAATTCCCACGTTAAGGAGAGAACATGAATAAAAAGAGCTTAGTTTCCTGATTCACTTACATGCTTCTGCAATTTTTGTCCATAATCTTACTTGTCTCTTTATCTTACTTTCCTGGATATGAAGCAGGAGGACTCATTTATGGCCAGGTAGAGGATATGAATAGTATTACACAAACTTCATGATGTATTACAGCATAACAATCACTGTCTTCCTTCTTTTTTTGTAAACTGATTTTGATTCTGTTTAGCATTGCTTGAAAAGCAGCCTTGATCATCTCTAGGGAAAATTTTGGTAAGAACCATTAAGCTGTGTCTGAGTACAATCAAAACCCTGAAATTAATCGTATGCTAAAAAGTAAGCATGCTTGTAAACACCTTGCTGAATCAGTGTTGTGGTGCAGAGACATAACGATGGTAGCAGCAACTTGTGAGCAGGGCCCCTCAAGTCCACAGTGTGCTTGAGTCTGGAGCTGCATGGATTATCATTTTGAGAGTAACACTAGCATCTAGCTGTCACTGTCCATTCAGTTAATAACCTATAACTGTATTGAATCATCCAGCAGCATGGAGTGATGAATTCTTGTTTCTGATTTTGCTTTGGGATGTTGAAAATTGCCCTGAAAGGAGAAAGTGCACAGCATCATTCCTTTAGTGTATTCAGTATGCACTGAAAAGAGTTGTGAGTCCCTATTAACATGAAATAGCTTTGAACTATAGGTCTGAATATGAAAAGCTCAGTATTCCATTCAAAATCTTTGCAGGAATCCTAGCAGGAACTCATACATAATTACCAGGAGCTAATAATCGTGGGACGTCATGTCCTTTTTTAACAAAGAGAAAAGAGAATCATGGTTGCAGTTCCAACAGCTGTCTTCACTCAACACTTACACAGCAAAACAAGGTGCATTATGGCTGTACAGAAATCATTAGCTATTTACAGAGCTCTCAGCACCTTGAAGTAAAACTTCCCACACCTAAATGAATCACAAAGAAACAAGGAACTGGCAAAATTGTCCTGAAGTGTCAAAAGTTTACCGCTCATGGTAAAAACGAAGGTGCCTGTGGAATGTTTTAACTAATCTGTTAGCAGACTGTACATCCTTGAGCAATTAGCAGCACACCTTGGATACTGCCCTGGGACATGATCAAGGCCAGCGGAAGAAGTATAACAGTACCCTGAATGTGTTGCTGCCTGGAATTTATTGTCAGAGAGAGACAATTCTTGAATACATACTTAAGAGAGTGGTAACTTACTATGGAAGGTAACAAGGCAATGAGAAAGCAACGTATGAGTTCTTCAACTTAGTGCCATTTCATAATCGTGCAACACAGCAACACATTTATGTAAATGCTTTACGACTCCTTCTGTGCAATCTGAACAATTGTCAGTGTTGTGCCAGCTGCTGTAGGATGTTGATTGCTATGCCAGTTAGCAGTGCATTTCAAATGTGGACATTTATCTGTTTACAATTTTACAGAGTCTTTCACTACATCCATCATGAATACGGGTACATCAATAATACCAATCTGCAAACTTACAGATAACTTACTTAAGAACTCACACGTTATTATATAAGAAACACATTCAAATTCCTTCTCAAACCAGATATTTTTCAAGAAGGCTTCCTGCACTAACTTCTTCCTCAGCATGTCTTGTGTCCTCTGTCTAACAGCATTGATCCTGTCTTCTATAATTCTCTGTAAACCAGTTTGCTTATTTAGTGGTACAAGATGTTTGAATGATATTTACCCGAAGAACTGGTGCTGTTTTACTTTGTAGCTGTATTAGAATTGAGTCAGGATGGATCAAGGCAACTTGTTGCTCCATCTGGCATGTTCATCCAGAATTCAGGTCCAAAATGTAGAACCCAAATGATTATAAGCCTCCAAGTTTAGACAGCCAGGATATCATAGACTTTCTGTGTTATTTGATCTAGGATCCTAAATTTCATCTAAATTTCATTTTAGGTGCTGAATTATTTTCACCTTTTAAATTTATGGTTAGTTAATGTAATTATATTTAGCAAATAGATGCTATTTTTTCACTTGTTTTACTGACAGTCATGGTGCTAATTGCAATAATTTATAGAGAAAGTGAAAATTCTGTGTTAAATCATTAAATTGTCACCTGTAAATAATCCTTCACTAGCCTTTCCTCCCCACTATGAGCTTGCATTCAGCACTGGCTGAGACCACCATTAGCCTAAGAGGTGTCTGTAGCCAGGGATAGCTATTTAAGTGAGGACTGTCAAAAATAAGTGTTTTGGTTACAACCTTTTCAAAAGTGAGAGCTTCGCCCCAATTAGCATTATGTTTTTAGTCTTATTGTCTTCCAGAATAGTTCTGAATTATTAATTCCAGATCAATGCAAGCACATTTATATTCTTGATGAACAAGTTTTTATCTCTGGATCATTAAAAAAACGCTCAAGTGGTAGGTCTGGAGATGGATGACCTTTCGTTATCCTTAAAAGAGAAATAGGTGATGACAATTCTGGCTTTCCTTACACATTGTCTGTGGTCGGAGTGCCTCATCTTCTGCCTGGAGGCAACACATTTAACAGTGAGCAGGGAGTTTGATTAAGTCCCTGGCCGCAGTCAGCAAAAATGCAGGATAATACTATTTCCAATCCCTTTTGAAAAAAATGTCACAGGGTCTGGAGAATTCCAGGTGACCAGATTATAGAAAGTGGAGGGAGAACTACAACATCGCATTTGGAATAGCTTTGGGTTTTGCCCCATATGGCTATGTAAAGTCAATTACACTGATTAGTCACACAGATGGTTATAGTGCTAATATGTTCATTATGAATACAGATTAATATTATGCTTAAATTTAAAGACACGTGAGTTCAGGAGATTGAAAGAGTTACTGTTGAACGTTAATATTAACTACTGGCAGGAACCAGAAATTCTTCTTTTAATTATAGTGAAAACATCCACAAGGAATTTGTCACTGCTATTTTCTTAATTACAGTGAAGTATTTTTCCATCTGATTACATAAGCTCATTGGACCCAAAACTCCTGTAGTTTCATTGTCTGCTACCACAGGAATCAAAGAAATGAAATGCAACAGTATGTCTAAGGACAGCATGTGTGAAGGAAGGCAGTCTTCTCAGTTTGCCTGCTTTGTAATTTGCTTGAATACATGTGCAGTCAAAAAGACCAGATTCTGCCAGACATAGTTACTCAAACCACAGTTTCATGCACAGAAACAAACACTTGGCAGCGTATAAATCCCTTTATTACACCAGACTTTGCAGAATCTCCCTTGTCTCCTAACAGCCTATCTTTCTTGTACCCCATTCTTCTCCTTCTGACATGAAGAACGCTTATGCCCAGGTCCTATAACCACTTTCAGTAGTATTTCCACCATTTAGAAGTGTTTATTCACTTTCTTTAAAGGAAAGCCATCAACATAAATGAGTACCAAGATTCCTTAAAAGAGCATAGAATGACATAGTCACTTATAGCTCTGACTTACCTGTCTTTGCATGTCAGTGACGTTTTGCTCGTATTGGTTGAAGTCATGCCTCTTTCCGTGAGACTTTGTCCTGTGCCACTCTAGGATGCAGCTTTCCAGCTGAGCATTAGCTGCTTCTAAGGAACGGACTTTGTCCAGATAGGCAGCCAAACGGTCATTCAGGTTTTGCATAGTCTGTTTCTCATTCCCACCCAGGAAGATGCTTTCCCCATGGTGCTCGCCGAAGCTTCCCCAAGGAGCCCCTCCTCCAGTAGCCAGCCAGAGGGGTCTGGCAGAGGAGAAAGAGGCATGTGTGCTGCTGGCACCACCATCTGCACTTGAAGGTCTGTAAGAAGTTCCTTGCTGGGCCAAACCACACCCTGAACTACCCCCGAGGGTCCCAGAAAAAAATTGAAAAGGGCCTTGGCTGGTGCTCATGCTTAGCTCTGTTGTGAATCTAACCCAATGTTTAACTGACTAGCACTGAGCAGCTCCTTAGCCTTCCCTAAGCAGCTTTATGCCTTTTCCTGTGGGAGTTTCCCTTCGATGAATGACTACAGCAACAAGATTGTGTCATCATGAAACGTGCTTCCTCTTGGTCAATTCTGAAGCATTTATGAGCCTGCACACATGTTGTTATTTGGGAGCACAGCCACATACCGGATTGCTTTCCTTTTGGTTGTTTTGGTGTTTTGGTTTTTTTTTTTTCTTTTCTTTTCATATTCTAATAGTGAGGTGTGGCTAAAATCAGTAGGTGTGGAACAGGATCAGCTCTGCCTCAGACTTTTTTCTAGCCCTGTAGTTAATATCATATGTTTTTCTGCTTATGAGGGAAGAGTATTGTCTATTGCAGAATAAGTGGGAGCTGGAGCCGGGATGGGTCTTTCAGGATACTTTTTTTTCTGTTGTAATTCTCAGGCTTTAGAATTACAGCAGCCTGTGAGTCCTGAAACGAAGCATGGCCTATCAAGCTGTCACTAACGTACCAAACAGCTTCAGCCTGTATGAGACATGAGGCTTTAATGAAGTTATCCAACCTCTGTCATTTGACTAAAATTCCAGTAAGGCCCAGTTACTGCCTTCAGCTGCCCATTTCCAGGCAAAATACATGAGAATTAGGTACTTAACAATCTTTTCTGCTGATTTTTTCATGATTTGAGGCATAGTCGTATTTCAATAGTCTTGTTGAAACAGATATTAATGCAGGAATTTATTGCAGTTACTAGTATTAATGCTGTTAAGGCATTTACATGTTAGAGAAAATATTTAGAATATGAGTCTAACAACACTTGAAAAATTGAAGTAATTATTTAAAGCTACCAGCCCTAAAAATTGACCTGGCAATCATGCAAAAATAGTCTTTCTCAAAAGTTTCAGGAATGTTCTGTCAAACTTCATCCATTGAATATAGAACGGCAAGTCTGGCTTCTGCAGAGATTCTTATTCCTCATGCTGATGAATAGGAGGTAAATTGTGAAGCATTCCCATGGCAACAGCTGGGGTTATTGGATTTGCCTTGTCTTTCCGAGTAGTTCTGGATGGCAACTGAGGGATGGGGTAGAGGAAGAAGATTTGGGGAAGAGCTGGAAAGCTGAGTGGGCATGGGCTGTCTTGGAAATGGTGCAACAGCTTTTCCTTATAGCAGTTGAAGGCTCAACTCTTCAACAAGATCTTACTTAGTTAGCACTGTTACTCATTCTGAATGGTGGGGTCAAAGAGACTGTACAAACCTGGATTACACTATCCTGGAAGGAACCTGAGGAATCTTTTTTTTCTCTTTAATTTGAAATGTTTCAGTAATAAAGAATTGCTGCACGTCATCCTTTCCTGGGATGCTTCCTGGGTCTCACTGTGGCCAGGGCAGGTTTTGAGCTCCTCCCTGTGGCTCTGTGTTGACTCCACTCTGTACCTCTTGATTTTCTTTTTACCAGTTATGCTTCCATTGAGTGCGTATTCCTTCTTATTCCTCATGCACTTCATTGTATAGAAGTACTAAAATTTTGAATTGTTTGGAGAAATTAATCATTGAAGATATGGATTTCCAGTAAGTACCAGGTATGCCTATCACAAAATATTCTGATAACAACTACTATTAATAGCTACAGTTCAGTGTCTGCCCTGGTGCTTGAGGGTGAGAAAAACTTGAAGTACCAGACAAAAAGTGAAGGTCTAACTTGAAAAAACCCCAACAGTTATAATAGAACCAGTGGTATCCTGCTGTTCAGTTCATCTCACCAGAGATTAATTTCAGACTGAATTTTTTAGCCTGGCAGTTCAGCAAGCTAATTTTCTATGAGATATTAAAATACACATACATGCATATGTACATAATACTACATAAAATTAAGGGAATCCTTTATTTCACGTGAAATTGCTCAGCAAGCTTCATAACTTGCCTGGCAGCAAAGCTGACAGTTTGTGAGACAGAATAGCCTCTGTCTTATTCACTGAGAGTTTCATGGAATATAATGAAAAACAGAATTCTATTTTTTCTAGCAAGTAATACAAAACAAAGGTGATCTAGATAGGAAGTGTTTCCTCTAAAGCTCAGCCTTTTCAAACTGGAAAAGGTGCCACACAGTTTTCATCAACATCTGTTGAGGATCCATGGAAAAGAAAAAAAAAAACACCTTACTTCAAAACCACAGCTTTCCTTTGTCAGGCTGGCACTGTGGGACTTGGGTGTAGTCAGCTATTTAATCTACTGAGCACGGAATGAAAGCAATGATCTCGGTACGAAGGTAGGACACGGTCAGCAGATGGCACCATTAGATAGGGACTTCTCTTCCCCCTGCTCGGCAGGCCCCACCTAGCAGGGACTGAAGAATTCCTAGTCCCAGGTTGCTTTATTTGGGAATCATAATTGTTTTCCTGAATTGGAACAGGAAAATCAAACAGAACTGAATTTATAGGCTGCCATTTAGGTATAGGGAGAATATTTTGAACACCTACGTTGTACAGGTAAATACCCTGTGACCATCACTTTTTGATTCAGCTCCTCTACCTGAAATACAAATGGATAGCTGCCTTTAGCTGTAGAATTTCTCTCTCTTGCTCTCTGATACGTATAATAGTCACGTGATTTCTGGGTCAGGAAAAAATATAATTTGTATTTTTTAGTTTTTCCTTGCCGGTAGATCATGAGGTTGCTTGGCTGAAGTTTGCAAGAACCGTGTCTTGGTTCTTTCCAGTGGGAATCAGCAGTGTATGTGTTTGTTAACAGTGGTATACCAATGATCCTGCAGCCTTGTTCATGGCCAAACTGTCGGGCTGATGCTAGCAATGTAGATACCTTTTTTAAGTGTCAGAAAACAGAAGACATAAAAATAGTGGCTCTAAGAAGATTGGAAGGAAAATAAAACATGTAATTCTAGAATTATACAATTTTTGTAGATACTATTATGTTGACTGAAATACCCTGCAATGAAGTTAACAACCATCTTCTAAACAGATTACGTGTGCAAAATACAGTATTTACGTAAATGTTTTTTATGCTTCTGAAGTTGGGATTTACTAGCCTTTTAAATCTTTGTAATCATCTCTTTTCAATTGCACTGGTGTAGATTTGCAGGCTAACTTCCTGCTAAGAAATGGCAGTGTCGCTAATACAAAACTACAGTGAAGACACAGGCAGGTGCGTTTCTTCCTCGTGTATGAAAACCAAAGTAGTCACAGCAAATGGCCTGAACAGCTCATTTTGCCTGGACCTTGTGTAGTGCTTCCTCAGGAGCTAAGGGAATTTGCCTTTTTGTTTAAGGAAGTATAGGAACACACAAAATGGGAAAATACTAATTTTTTTCAGAGGTGCGTTTTATTCATGCATTGATCGTAGTCATGTTTTGTGCTCTGAATTCAGAACAGAGAGCTTAATGATTTTTTGCATTATGTTCTTGGACTTTTACTGATATTAGCAGATTCCTGGGGGAATTTAATGGCACTTTATATCTGTCCATTTGTCATCATCTTTATTATTATTATTAAAGTTATTATTGTTATTGTTGTTATCCACTGAACTTCTCTTGGTTTGGGTTACAGGGAGCACCGTGTTAGGGAGGCTGTATCATCACGTGTATGGCAATGCCATACTCACTTCAAAAAAACAACATTAGACTGGATGTATTTGCACAAGCAGAATAGAAACTTTATTATGTAGGTTCTTTTGTAAGGAAACTATATAGCTACTGATAGAAAGCAAGCATGTCATCTTGGACCTATAGAGCCAAATGATTATTTAAAAAGGGAGAGCAAATTTAAGGAAGGACATCAAGCTGTTGCACATTCTTGGATTACATTCTTCTGATTTGGCGAAAGTGAAAGGATATTTCTCTTGACATTAGCCAGTGTGTAGGCTGCACTGGCTTTCTATGGTGTCGTATGCAAGAGAGGATTCAGTATTTCTTTATTAGAATCTCCTTTCACGAGTAGAAACAGTTTTTCCATCATCTTCCACGCTCGTGCGAAGTCTTCCACTGCTCAGAAATGCTGATGTAGGAGAAAAAAAAATAACTCAGCAAGGGAATTCAACTGGCAGCTTACACACTGAAGAGCTGTGTGATGGGGTTATTTTTGTTTGTGTCCTCACAAGATCTTTTTCACCTATGAAATGGAGAACTGCCTTTACACCTTACCTTCTCTCCCTATTGGTCCTCATCCAGTAAACCTTAGGAGTGGACATCACATGTCAGATTTGAAAATATCTTGTATGTTGTATGAATCAGCTCAATAGGAACTTAGGAATGTTTGGGAGATTTTGATATTTTAGAATTCCATGAGGCGTTCATGCAATTATTTTGGAAAGTTGCTGGTTTCAAAAGTGCACATAATATAGGATAAAATACTATATTTTTGTCTCTAAATGATAAAGAATGTGGTCATTGCTGAGAGGATGTAGTTTCTGTTAGAAAGAAGAAATACTAAGCAAAAATACAGATTTATTTAATCCTATTTTGTCAATTCATTTCAGCCCCTAAAGAGAGAAAAAAAACTTCAAAATTTTTCTTACCATCCTTAGGGTTCACTCCTGACATCCTGTAGAAAAGAAGAAATATTTGATTAACAACCATTACTAACCCACCCTGTCCGCTGAAATCATTGATCCCTTTAGGAACCACTACATGTGAATAGCCATGGTTTCACACTGCTTTTTTCAATGGGTTTGTTCTCAGGTGTGTTGTTCCTGGTGTAATTGTTAAAGTGCTTTCTGCTTTGAAGGCCACTCCTATGTAGTAGATAGGAAACAGAACAGCAGCCAGACCAGTTCTTGGTCCTGATATGCCCTTATATACTTCTCTTCTCAAAATATCACGATCTAGAAACAATGTAAGGAGCTGATTCCTCCTCAGATATCAGAAGTAATTCCATGTGTGGATCAGATATGAGAAATGGGCACAAAAATGTAGATTTTTACTAAAGTAAGCTATGATCTATACCAAATTCTTTTCTATTTGGGAGTACTGGTGTATGATGATGATGATATTTTTACCTCTGTGCACAAGTGTGGAAAACCAAGATCTAAAGACATAACAAGAACAGGTTCTTATAGGTTATTTCGTGCTGAAGGCTATTATTCCAGTGCAACAAGAGGACTATATAAGACATGCATACATATGGTGCTTGGTGCTTTCTATAATTTGTCATAGTCAGAATGTTGCATTTATGTTTTCAAATAATCAGCACAATTGATCTGGAGACTTAGCCTGAGTTATAGTAAGGCTTGGTATTTTGCCAAGCATCTGTTTTGCCATTACTGAAAAGGCTACGTATGCAGTGAATGCATTTTAATAATCTGGATACAGTTCAGCAACTAGAAACTACTGCTTCACGATGTGTCATGTTATTAACCTTATCCAGTCATCATAGAATTTGTATATAGTCACATACTGAGAGTCCTGGCCCTCCAGCAACTGGCGGTATGTGGCAATTTCCTGCTCCAGGCGGCTTTTGATGTCCATGAGCATTCTGTACTCCTGGTTCTGACGCTCCATGTCACATCGAAGTTCGCTCAATTGCTCCTCAACGCTGGTGATGAGGACCTGAATCTGTGCCAGCTGTGCGCAGTATCTCCCTTCTGTGTCACGCAAGTTGGCTTCCAGTCCAGCTTTCTAAAGCAGAGTAATGTCAGAATAGGTTAGCATGCAGATTTGTCCCTCAAAGGGGGAGTCTAAGGAGAGGCAAGACAGAGAGGGAGGAAAGGGAGAGTGTAACAGTAGTGACTTGTGATGTGCTTGGGACAGCTCCGTACCATGCTGAGCTGTGACTGGAGCTCAATCTCCAGGCCCTGGACAGTGCGTCTCAGTTCTGTGATCTCCGATTTGCTGGTCTGTATCTGTTGTGTATGAGTGGCTACTTCACGGTTCAGCTCATCAGTCTGAAAGAAAAAAACACCTGTAAAATCACATACATATTGTATAACAAAATTTCAATTATTTTGAGAAAGGGAGGGCCCTTCCCATCTTCCGGGGCTGTAATAATGCGGCAACGCATCAGTTTGCTGTTTATTGGTCTAACTATACCTGAGTGAAGAACCAGGCCTCAGCATCCTTACGGTTCTTCTCAGCCAGAGCTTCATACTGTTCCCTCATCTCAGAAAGAATTCTGGTGAGGTCAATGCCAGGAGCTGCATCCATTTCCACGTTGACTGTTCCGCTTAGCTGATTGGAATACTCTTTCATTTCCTACATGGGTAGAAGGCAGAGGACACAAAAAAGATTAGGCTTTCTCCTCTGATATACTTCCTGCTATCAGCAATCCATGCAGTGGTATGCAATACTTTTATTATAAAGTATTATAGGTGGAACACACATAAAAACATTTGTCAAATTTTATCTCTCATTGCACATGCATTTCTACTCTCTGTATACTTACACACAGCACACATATTTACATATAACTTACATATATGTTTCTTTTACTCAGCTTAACTATCTCAGTGACCTGTTGTGCCTATGGATGTTAAACTGAAACAAATAGGTCTGAACAGTTTGGAATCGGAGAAATACTTCCCAGGACACCCTTTGGATTCTTCTAATATTACAGTTCTCTTCTTATTAAGCTGTAATGTTGTCATTCTGGGTTAGGGGTTTTTTTGTGTGTTTGGATTTCCCCCTCCCCACCTGAGAGGCATAAATTCCAAAGGGAAGTAATTCCCTCTCTGCACTGTTAAGGACTCTCACCTCCTCATGGTTCTTCTTGAGGTAGGCCAGCTCCTCCTTTAGTGTTTCAATCTGCATCTCCAGGTCAGTTCTGGACAGAGTCAGCTCATCCAGGACTCTGCGCAGGCCATTGATGTCAGACTCTACGCTCTGGCGCAGGAACAACTCATTCTCATATCTGCAGTTTAAAAAAGAAACAAGCACTGGAATATGTACGAGTTTGTCTTCAGTAAAGCTATACAACTCTGAAATTTTATATTGAATATAGGAGGAACAGTGGGCTATAAATGAAAACATATATATTGAAAAGAAGTGTAAAGGGAGAGGGAGTAAAAATGTTTTTTTCCAACATCCAACTATGACATCTGAAAGCACATGCATTGCCATCTGATTTTATTCTTGAGGGGTACATGACATTTCACTTTGCAGAACCTAATCATGGTTATCAGCATCAATAGAGCAGCTGTCACACAGGACAGTCCATTTGCAGTGTCTTCTCAAATTTGGTGTGAAGGAAAGCACAGATTGCCCAGTTCTGCCTAGGGCAGTAGAGGAGAAAATATAAACCTGCAGGTGCATCACTGCAAGAGATCAGTTGCGCAAGTATCTTTATCATCCTTTCAGCAGTGTCTGATGTACTGCTGAGTGTGTGAGGTGGATAAGCCCCAAAGTACTCTTTGTCTTTTTTTTTTCTAAATTTCAGACTCTGAAGAGAAGTTCTGCAACTGAACAGTGATCTCTTTATGCCAATCTGTTCCTTTTAAATGAAAATCTCAGTCTATTCCTGTTGGGTTTTCCCCCTGTGATTTAGGCTAGTAAAAATAGTTAAGAGCATCACTAAAAAAAATAAGACACAAACTATAATTTATTATATAAACAGGTCAGTAATCTGGATACTATGTCCTATCAGGTTTATATTCCAGTTTGATCCTTCATCACATTGATTCTGTTTGACGGGGATTTTTTCAGCAGAAGTTATCAAGGAAAAATACCTATCCATCCTTTTGAAATGTGTCCTTCAGTGACTGAAGAACTTTTTATTTTCTAGATAAAAAGTAATACTAAACTTCAGAAAACTGTTCTGAGAGGGAGAGACAAAGACAGAGAAAGCAAATGTGCTGCAAGTACGCTTACTTCAGTCTGAAGTCATCTGCAGCCAGCCTGGCATTGTCAATCTCCAAAATGACTCTGGAATTGTCAATAGTAGCTGCAAGGATCTGGCAATTGAGAAACACAGAAAAAGGTTCCTGTGAACACTGGTGAAATATCACAGTATGTAGCAGGTAATTACTGAGGCTGTAGGCTATCAAGGAACTAATAAATATGGACCTCTCTTGTGATGTCACTGATCAGACACGATTTTTGGATTGCAGTTGCCATTTCAATGTATTATGCCACTCTGTGGTCACACTAATTCTTACAGCTTTCATAGGGAAAAACTAAAAATGCTAAGCTCTTTTCCATATGAATCAGAGAGCTAAGCTACCTTGTGTAACACAAATTAGAAATGCAATTAGAAAATACATTTGCACAACAGCTGATCTTATCTGTAGCTAGGAGGATTATTTTTTCAGCTTTTGAGGCCTACCAGTCACATTCTTTACTATTTCATTACTGAATAAATACATTGATAATTTTAAACACATTTTGCCGTGTTTTGCTAACTTTTAGTGCAATTACTTTAATTTCAACAAACGTCACATTTTAAGGATAACATATTTGTTTTTTAAATTGAGAAAAAACTTCTCTTTTCCACTAGAATGCTCATAACTGCAATACATTGGGGGTTTGGAAATCCAATATTTATTTTGTAATTATTTTAGGTTTTTTTAAAAAAGTGGAATATGTAGTTCCACGATTCTAATGCATTCTTATAACTCCTTTATATACGAATGTCATACCTTGTCTCGGAGATCTTCAATTATCTTGTAATAGTTACTGTAGTCCCGGGCTGGGCTGGTGGGAGCTTGCTTCTGGTACCAGTCTCGGATTTTAACTTCTAAATCTGAATTTGCCTCTTCCAGCGCTCGTACCTTGTCCAGGTACGAGGCCAGACGGTCATTCAGATTCTGCATAGTTATCTTTTCATTTCCAGAGAGAAGGCCATCACCAACACCAAAGCCACCACCCATGTCAAAACCTCCACCAAAGCCAATCCCTCCACCAAGGCCACAGGCTGCACCACCACTGAAGCCACTGTAGCTTCCTCCATAACCACTACCAAAACCAACACACGAGCCACCACCATATCCACCTCCTACAGAGGAGACATACCTAGCTGAGGAGATGGAGACACCCCTGCCACCAGATCCTCCATGTATGCTTGGAGCTCGGCAGGTTCCTCCTGTTCGGACTGAAGAAAGGCGAGAGCTCCTGCTTCCACCACCCCCAAAGCCACCACCATAGGTAGAAGAAGAGCTCTGTATGAAGGAAGTAGCCATAGCTGCAGCGCAAGAAGACGCTAAGGTCAGTTATTCAGCTTGGTGCAGAAGAGGAAAGTATGAGCCTTCACTGCCCCAGTGCTTCTTTTATATCCTCAAGATAGGGTGTTGGGAGGCAAACCCAGCCTGTAGCCCTCCCTCCAAAATTTCTCCTCCCTAGAGGTGAGGCCAATTATGATGACATTCCTCACAAACAGTGCTGGCTGTACATCTCAGGGGCTAGGGCTTGGGTTTTCTTTTTTAATTAAACAAAAGGGATGATTCAGATGAGTGTTTTTTCTTCAGGCTATAGTTCTGAAACTTGGAGTTTACTTCTCTGACATTTAAGAATGGAAAAACATGAGTTCAACCACACCCACTTACCCATTTACAGCAACCACCATGGCTATTTTGAGCAAATTAGCTTTTTCTAAAAATGAAGTTTAAAGTTCTCCTTTCCTTTAAAAATGTGCAATCACTAGCTTATCTCACCATTACTTCTTCTTTTCTGTCTATATTTTTTCCCATTAAAAATCTGGAATTGAATTTGATAGGTTCTGATTCCTATTTTTTGCTTGGAACAAATGTTTAGATTGTGGAGTCTGAATTTTTAGTGAAAAAAAAGTGTATACTCATAGCATTGTGTGAAAAACAATTAGCATCCATCAATGTACAAGGAAGAGTGGGCATAGTTAATTTACTAATGATAGTGAAGTAGTCAAGAAGGGTAATAAGTGATCGAAATAATTTGATTAAAAGAAGAAAAGTGTGAGGACTAAGTTCCTGTTACTTTCTGAAAACGTAAACGAATTTGGTTTAAGATGAAACTGTTCAGATAGCAATAAATGGGTTTAATACCAATATGCATTATGAAATGAAGTAATTCTGGAAAATAGAAGCACTTAGAAGAGTCATCTTCATCCTTCATATGAAGTGGGAGTCTGAAACACCAGTATGTTTCAGATCTAATAATTTGCTGATGAAATTTAAAATACAGTAATTCAGTAATACAGCTCTGTTCAATACTGCATAGTTATGGGAAAACAGATTTGGGAGATTTTAAAGAAAGTATTAACTGCTTGTTTGCCCTGCTGGGGTGTGTCACCGGGGATAATGCATGTGGGGAGTGTGGCAATAGTGTGGAGTTTAAAAAAAGAGCCCCATTCTCTTTGCACAAGTGACATTTCTCAGAGGAAGGCCACAAGTCACAGCTGAAGTAGGAGTATGGTAAGGTAATAAATTGGTACTGAGGCACATAATGGTTTAAGGAAACGGGGGATTGAGAGGAAGGAGAAAAGCAGAGACAGAGTGAAGATAGGAGGAACTTTCTCTGGTCTTTAGTTCGAGACCACCAAAATTATTTTAAAATAAAAATTTGAAATAAAGAAAAATATTGTATGTTTGCTAACAACATAATAAGGAGAGCGTTGTTTTTAGCACAGTTTTTGACAGTACATATCAACAGAAAATGAGCTTAGAATTCAGGATGGGCGATGTCAGATGAACCGAGGCTCAAACCAGTTGTTGGAATAAACTGAGGCATTTTCTGAAATTTACAGTTGAGACTTCAATGCAGCCTCAGGGAAATGCGCAGCCTTTTTAGTAGAAAATGCATGCTTAGAAGGAAAGAAACACCAAACACCTAGCTGTGATACCCAGCTTAGCAGCCTGGTGCTGAGACTGTCCACTCAGTCCTCCGCTGATTAGAAAAGACAGGGTGTTTCACAGTTGTGGAAACATGTTTCAAACTGAATCTGGACCTTTGCCACAGCAGTTCAGTTTTGCTGTCGGGCAGATTAATGGTTCTGTGTACCTTGCCAAATCTGTGTATCTCCAAGAGTTAGTATCTCAGGAAACAAGTTTAGACAAACTCTCCTAAAGATAAAAAAGTTTCTTTAAGACCCCTATTATGTAAATATCTTGTGTTGTGCACGCTGCTAGGGTCTGTTGAACTCTGAGTGATCCCACAATAAGCAAGATCAAATTCCATTAAAAAAAAAAATAAAATCTAGCGAAATCACTTCTAGAAAACACTGTAAACTTTAACAGGAAACTTAGGGGATTTTTCATTCAGTCTTCTTTCAGTCATTATAACTTCTTTGGAACCTTGATGGTGAAATACGCTTTGCTGCTTTTTAAAGTGCCCTGTGGGTTGTTCTAGATCATTATCAGATGAACACTTACAAAACCAGGTAGCAGATATAAAGCTTTTTCATGTAGAATATTTACCATTGGGAAAAATAAAAATAAATCAAGCAGCCAATACTGATTACGTCTTGTAACAATTCAGAAAACCACAGTGGTGGGGATTCTGTGGCTTTTTCAGTTTTCTGTAAACAATAGAACTCAGATCCTTAGGGTGTGTCCCCCATGACCAAAAGCCTGTAGACGCGGAGTGCAGCACTTGCAGACCTGAGGCTTATCCCTGCCTTCATCATCTTTGCTATTTGTTCTTTCATATTAAACATCTACTTACTAAATAGTTCCCAGTATTTTACTAGAAATTGTCAGTAATATTTTCCAACCAAAGGACAACCCAAGGAAAGGTGTGTCAATGAAGCACTGTGAAGTTCAGAGGTGATCAGTTATGGATCATTTATTTGCAGCTTCAGTTGCTGTGCTTCACAGGTATTCTCCCAAAGAGAAAAAAACTTCCCTTTTGAGAGCTTACTTATGAACATTGGCTCTCCTGGGAAAAGAGAAATAGTAAATGTGTCTGTACACCTACGCTGAGAGCAGACTGCTGGCAAATGCGTGTGCATATTCAGAATTCACTCCCTCATGGCATTTATTTATATAGATTTTGTTGGTTTATTACAGCCTCCAGTTTGAAGACTTCTATATCAAAACCTACATGCATTTTAGAATTTTATGATAGTCTATGTAAGGCAAAGCTTGCTTTGGTGAAAAATTAGGTATAGTTTGGTATTTGCATATGTAAGAGTTTAAAAATCAAAAGTGTTTTGATGAATCTAATTTCATATCTGAATTTGTACAAGTATGTGAAAATATCTGTCTTTAACTCAGTTCTAGATCGAGGTAGAATTTGAAAATACACTCATATTTTTCTTTTAAATTACTATTTCTGCATTTTAGCTATGTTCTATCTATCATTTAAAAAAAAAATGTCAGTTACATTTCTCTAAATTCAGGAGGTTCCAGATTCATAACCTCTTAGGAATTTAAAGGAACATCTCAAATTGGTGCTACCTCTGTACTGGTCGAGATCTGTGTTTCTCTGTTCGTTCTTCATTTAGCTCTTTTCTGCAGCTGGAACGTAAACTTCAGTGTACAAATTTTTCTCCTCATAGTCTATACAAGGAAATTGAAGCCAGTAACCTGCTGAAGTGAAAAAGAAAAAAAAAAAAAAAAAGAAGTATTTCAGGCTTATGCCTTTATTCTGTTCTCACTATCTTCACTCTAAGATTTCTTATCCAGTGTCTTGACACAGTTTTATCCTCTGCACAGTACTCTGCATTGTACTGTGGTGCAGAAGCTCCTTCGTTTGTCACGCTTTCACAGACCTTTCCTGGAGGACATTCCCTAACATGTCTCTGCCGTGCAAGCCCTATTACTACTTATGTTACAGGATTAACGAAGTTGACACACTTGAGCCTCTCCTTTCAGGAGGACAGAGTTCCATTCAAGAAGCAGCTTGTTTATCGTCTCAGTTTTTTCTGATCAAACCACCACTCAGACATTACATACACATTTTTTCTGAACCAAACTCTAAAATTATAGTCTCTGAGTAATTTTATATTAAACATTTCACCACAATTCCTTAATTACCCTACAAATATGGGACAAAACCAATAAAATTATGAACTGAAATTAAAACTAGGCTATAAAAAAAAAGAATTCAAGCTTTTTCAGATCCTTTTAAGACTCTGAAGCCCCCAATTTCTTTAGCAGGGTTTATGAATTCATTCAATTCTTGTCACTTTTAACTCTTAAACACTTCTAAACTGTTAAACCTTGTAAACATCTTTTTTTCTAAATATGCATTTGATTCGGTCTTTGAAAATAAAACTTTTTTATGTCAGAACATATATTTGCAAAGTGTCCTTATAACATAGTTTGCATTCTTGGAGCACGAGAATTTCTTGTCAGACATTCACATTTGCAGCTATACAACACAAGAAACCTACACCAGTAATCTCATGCTCTGAGGCTTGTGACTGGTTTTGTCACAAGAAATTCCTGTTAGGCTTTGTTAAGACTAAAAAACAGACCTGGGGTTGTTTGGTTTTTTTATCTGAGAGGGATTCCAGGTCTAACTATTGTAGGCAATAAATTTGGAAATTAGAAAGTGTGTCAGCACTCAGGAGAGCTCATACTGAAGCATTTAATGCACAAGAGCTTTCTTCCCCTTGCTCTTCCAAAAGCAGATGTGGGTGAGCTTCTGAAGAACCGCTTGTATCTCATATGCCAGTGCTTTTCATGCCACTGCTCCCTTTTGATTCCGTGCTTGTTTCCACCATAGCACCTTCGTACCCCTGTTCTTCCCATCTTGTCCTCCTCTCTATATCTCTTTGCTGATTCTTACTTTTTGTGGCTGTTTTTCTTCCCTGTCACAGTTTTTCCCTGTGACAGTGAAGCCACTGCCTAATTCTATCATGCTAGATTTCCCTGGGCTAAGCTGGGATTTTCTGTGTCAGTACTTGACAACAGATGTTGGCAGGTCCCCTGAGTCACTGCTGAACCACAACCAAGAACCAGCACTTCTTCACTGAAGGGGATTGCCCAACCTTCGTAGAGGAGCTCCATAGCTTTGGGATGCTCCTTGCTATGCAAACACTCCATTTAACCTGTTATGAAAAGCTATGAAAAAAGGTGAAATAATTATTCCCTCTCCAGTCCAAGGAGAGAAGTGCTGAAGGATTTGATGATGTCTCCCTGAAATACAGGCTGCAAGATGATCCACTTTGGGAGAGTGCAGGATTGTGGTACTTTTAGTCTGCGCGTACTTTTGTTTACTATCACCCGTAGTTGATATGCTATGTGCCTTTTGTAACAGTGGGAGGTGGGAATGTGGTAGGCTATGGCTGTGGTTTTCTTTTAGCACAAACCCTGAAAAGTTTCCTTGGCTGTAAGCTTGCAGAGGGATGGTTGGAAATGCAATTACTGATTTCTGGGGGCCTGAACTAAAAGTGATTACATCTGGAATTTCAGCTAGGATAGTATCCTTTCAATAGCATGAGAACAAAGGCGGCTAAAATTGGTGCTAAAGGTTTGTTACCTCTGTATGAACTAAGGAAGTGAATGAAGAGATCTCACAGCTTTTTCTCGCTCTTATTTGTTTCTGTAGGAGTTATCTTCAAGCCATTTTAACAGCTTTATATTTTACCCTAACAAAATGTCTTCCAGCTCTTGCTTACCAGAATCACTTAACATCTCACTGCTGTTGCTCTTCAGAGTGCACAACTGTTGTAGTTAGAAACATAAGTCACTTGTATTCCCCGCTCTGAGAGACTGAGGATGCTGTTGCCTCCATATTCAGAGCTTTTGCCAGCAAGAGGAGTTGGAAGAAATCAGAGATGGAGCAAAAGCCATGCACAGACACTGAGCATTAACCTGTCGGGGAGGCTGGCTAGCTGTTTCCTGCCTGATTAAAGCCATATTTCAGTAACAATATCACAATAACTCAAAAGAAGTTAGATTGCAAGAAGATCATCTTTATTAGAGTAGATACAGCAAATCAGTCTGTGAAAGAACTAGAAATAATTGGAAAGCTAACGCAATTCACAAATTAATCATCTAAATGGATGCATCTACCTAAACTTTATGTGGCCAAGATTTTTCTGTGCTTTAAGATAGTAATTTCCAGCAGCTTGGAGTGATTCCTCTCTGTTTCAATTCCTGTGTTGTCTGCTTTTTCTCATTTTGAAGATGACATTTGGAGAACTTTCAGTACTATTTTCCATCTGCCAGCTTGTCTCTTTTGTCTACAATAATGTGGAGAGAAAGAACATCAATTACTTAAGCATAACACACATGAGACCACTCTGCAATGGGTGCTGGGCTTAGTTTATGTCTTGTTGCTCATTCCCTTCTCAGAAGTTTTCTTCTTCCTAGCATTGATTTGAATCATACATCACTTTTACAATACATCTGACCTTTAAAAGCTCTAGGCAAGTTTTACTTGCATGTTCATACAATTCCCATGAGCTGGCCAAACTTAAATGTCTTGTGTCCTTTCATCTGAGGGAATGATTAAGCATTTCGTGCTTTACTTAGCTTTTATTGTAGCATAGTCTGAGATTTTTTTCTGATGTCTAGCATCTTTTAATGACTGAATTGTGTTAAATTCTAGCCAGAGTTGTCATTTGTTACCTACTAGATTTTTTTTTCTGTGACACAAATCAGTGCAGCATCCCAGTCTCTGGAATGGACACAACTACCATAATGTATGTGTATGTCTTTTTAGAAAATAAAACTTCTAAAGGGTTCCTGAAAGGGAAAGAATTCTTACCAGCAGTTCCAGAAAAGGAGCCAAACATCCTGTAAACAAAGAGAGAACAGTTGAAAGGAGAGGTAACACATCAAATGCCACATGAGATGAGGATGTGTGAAAGCAAATTCTCTATCAGTCAATCAGGTACATTTTGTATATAGTCAGGTAAGAGATGGTCATCTCCTTGCTCTCCCTCTCAGGTCAGGAGAGGGAATTGTAGATAATATATTTTTAAACAACTGCAGTGGGAAAAGACAATTACGGAAAAGAAGGAACACAAGAAATCAAAACTTTTCAACTCCTACCTCATTTTTGTGTTCCAGGCTATGCAGCATTTTCCTCCTTGAGGTTCTATGTGAAATGACAGATAGCTGTGCTCCCCTGTGGGAGATCCACTCAAGGCTGTCTGAAAATAGCTAGTATGTCTGCCTTCTCCCCAGAATATTTTTTTCTATACTAATTCCTATGACTCAAGAGCTATTTAACTGGTTAAAGGCAATTTATAGAAATTTGATGTTAATCCTTATATTCTGTAAAACGTTAATACTTTCACTATGTTTCCTGAATGTGAAGCAGCTAATGATTAGGTACACTTTAACTGTCAGTTGCATTTAATCTGTGCTACTGCTTGTCAGTATGTCTTTTTGTTTAGAAACTTTGAGGTACTCACCTCATGCAAATGGGAAGTGTAACCTTTCTAGCTCCACCATGGTCCAGAAAAATTAGTTAAGAATTTTAGAACCCTAGGAGCATCTGGAGTTGTGTTTACTGTGGTGCTGTGGCAAATGTGCAGTTACTTACTGGGACTCCTGGCCTTCCAGGAGTTGTCGGTAAGTAGTGATCTCTTGTTCCAGTCGTGTCTTGATATCCATGAGGATCTTGTATTCGCTGTTCTGCCGCTCCATATCAGCTCGGAGCTCAGCCAGCTGCGCCTCGATGCTGCCAATCAGGCCCTGGATCTGCGCCAGCTGGGCACTGTAACGCCCTTCCGTGTCTGCCAAGGTGCTTTCCAGCGCGGCTTTCTGAGAGCAAAAAGGTTGGATAGGAAACCACAAAAAGGTTGCTGCCACATGCAGGACTCCTTGTATATAGGGGAATATGTACCCATTTCAGTGTGTGTGAGGGGGTCATGCAGTGTAAATGTTAACATACCATGCTGAGCTGGGACTGAAGTTCTATTTCCAGCCCTTGGAGGCTGCGTCTCAGGTCAGTGACTTCGGACTTGCTGCTCTGCAGTTGTTCAGTATTGACAGCTACTTCTCGGTTCAGCTCTTCAGTCTCAAACAGGGGAAAGATTACATGAGAAATATGAAGCCTCTAAGCAGAGGTTATAAGGCTTTCACAGCAGTTTTCTGTGTGTTTTTATAGTTATTTTGTTACTTTCATGGATTTCTTTGGTTAGTAATTGTATAGTATGGAATTTTTTCTACCTTGTTGTGGAACCAGGCCTCAGCATCCTTCCTGTTCTTCTCAGCCATGTGTTCATACTGGTCTCTCATATCAGCCAGGATCTTGGACAGATCAATGCCTGGAGCAGAGTCCAGTTCAACATTGACTTGGCCAGTTACTTGCCCTGCCAGAACACTCATTTCCTATGTGGACATGGCAGAAGACAAAAGAGAGCACAATCATAAACTGAAAACATTAGGAACCTTCTGTTCTTTCTTCAGGGTCTAAGGTCTGACTGACTCCCCTCAAATACTTGCAGAGGATGTCTTTAGTTTCCCAGTGTACACAGAAATCTTTTCTGCACTGTTGGAGAGCCCAGGGCAATCCTGAGGGACTCCACATTTCCACATGCTTTTTTCTAATTTCACTTTTGAACGTGTTTCTTGGGGTTTATTACCTCCTCATGGTTTTTCTTTAGGTAGGCCAGCTCCTCCTTTAAGTTTTCAATCTGCAGCTCTAGGTCTGTTCTAGCCAGGGTCAGCTCATCCAGGACCCTGCGCAGGCCGTTGATGTCAGCCTCCACACTCATGCGAAGAGCCTGCTCTGTTTCAAACCTTAAAAAAGCAAAACAAACTATTCCAAGTTTGCTGATTAAGCCAGCCCACCATGAAACACATTATTTACTATAAATGTATCTGGTTTTGTAGGATTTATGATGTAGCAAATGTTGTCCAGCATTAAACTTTTCTCCACATATTGTACATGATATAAAATATTCTGTGGTGCAGATGGTGCTTTCAGCAAATTACATAAAGGGCTGAACTGCAACGACAGGATCAAACTAGTGTTTATACAGAGATTTTATAGGCATTCCTTTCTTATTTCACAGCCACTGCCCTTTGGCTCAACAAAGATTTTTGCCTGCTCAAGAGATCTTTTTCCTTTCAGAAATTACTCACTTGGTTTTGAAGTCGTCAGCAGCCAGCCTGGCATTGTCAATCTGCAAGACAATCTTGGAGTTGTCAATAGTGGCATCAAGGATCTACAAACAATGAGAGTTTGTTACTGAGGCTGCAACAACTATGTTATCTTCTTTCTTGATCTGAAGATAGAAGAGTTAAGATTCTAGTTAATCTGTAGCTACACAAAATAAAAGTGTATTTTATTTGGTCTCAGTAGGAAAGTATCAATGATCTATAGCAAAAAATAGCACAGGTTTATCACAGTACTTTTGCCATGATTGTCAGTTATGGATAGGTGCTCTTAGTCTTGTCTGACGTGAAATGGCTTTTAGCTAGAAGTCACACAGGGAGACAAAACTATGTTCTGTCTTAGAGGGAGAGGACTTTGGTGAGCCAGAGTTTAGGTGGTGCTGTAGGACTGAGGCAAGAAACCTGTTTCCTGGAGAGATGCAGAGGAAGCAAAGTCTGCAGAGCCCTCCTGGAAGGATTTGCTCTCATTAGGCATTTTCTTAACAGTGGGAAGTGATTAGAATGTCTGTATGGTTTTAAAATAAATGACGTTTGTGTTTCATAAACAATGTGGTTTCATATTGCACTTGTAGTCTTTGAACATGTTTCTATTTCCTAGAATATCCAGGATAGTGTTATTAATTCTTCTAATGCATCATGAAAGCCTCTAAAGGAAATTTTGTTTATTTAGAAATAATCCCTGTTAATTCTTACCTAGAAAGCATGTCTTTTTTGCCTGCCACTTTTAAAACTCATAAGGTCATCCACAAAACAAGCTGGAACAACATTTTCTCTCCCCTAACTAAAGGCAGTAAAAGACAGGAGGGAAAAGAATACTAAAAGGAGAAAATCTAACTGCCAGTTCTGCCTTTACCTGAGCTCAGTTTTTGAAATCAGTAGAGAATGTGCATGGGTTGAAGCAAGGAGAAAGTAAACTGCGTGGGAGCAGTCATGAACTCCAAGCTGAACTGTGAAAACTAAACCTCAAGTTTTCTTTCATTTGTTTACATAGTTTAATCAGCTACTGCCTATGTTTTCCGGGGTGTGTATCATCTCAAAGTAATCTGTTATCAGGTACCCATGGGCTATTGGGGCAAACCCTGCGTGTATATATGGGATTGATTACTTCATGTATGCTACTTCCTTTTTCCATAAGCCAAATGTTTCAGCACTCTTATTTCAATTCCAAGCTTAAGTAAGTGAAATCTGAAAGAAAAATAAATGTATGTTGATGAAATCATGAGCTGCTATCTTCACATTTGCAAAATTGTATTTAACCAATTTTTATTTTTACTGTTAAATCAGTGTGTATGTGCCTCTAAAGTTTGTCAGGCTATATGGCAGGTAACAGATAGGCAGGTTGCTGTCATTGTTTGGCTTTCTTTATATTTATCAGTATATATATGGTCATATATGTGTATATGACCAGCATATGTGTATATGTGTGTGTGTATCTATGCTTTACTGAAAGCAAACACTATCAGAGAATTAAGTACTGAGGCATCTCAGACTGACTGTTTTGTACATTCTCTTAGCTAACATTTAAAAACATAGAAAATTCCATGCTGATAACTTTCTTTATCTACCCCACCCAATCATTGCATATTCCTTTCATCCTCCTTTCCATATACTGCAACACCTTCTGGGTGTTTTCCTAGTGAAGTTTTTCTCTTTGGGTTTTTTTGCTTCCTTCCTAAGTGGAAATATGTTTTTAAATAAATATTAACACATACCTGGTCTCGAAGGTCTTCTATAGTCTTGTAATAAGAACTGTAGTCCCGAGCTGGGCCTGGTCCTTGTTTTTGGTACCAGTCTCGGATTTTAGTTTCAAGATCAGAGTTTGCCTCTTCCAGTGCTCGCACTTTCTCCAGGTAAGATGCGAGGCGTTCATTCAGGCTTTGCATAGTTGCCTTTTCATTTCCTGAGAGGAGGCCATCACCGCTACCCAAACCACCACCATAACCAGCACTAAAGCTGCTGCTAAAACTGCTTCCATATCCACCACCCAGGCCACTTCCTGGGCTAGAAGAGACAAATCTAGCAGAAGAGACTGACACACCCCTGCCACCAGATCCCCCATGGATGCTTGGAGCCCTATAGTAACCTCCACCCAAACGGACGGAGGAGCCACTAGGTCTAGCCCCTGCCACTGAAGAGGTAACTTGCCTGAAGCTGTAAGTGGCCATGTTAAGAAATACCAGGGACCTAACCCAAAGCTGCAGCACGAACAGTTTGTGATCCTGAGGCAGGAGTGTGTGCTCTTTTCCCCCACCCCACCTCTTTTATGCCTGTGACAATGGGAGTTGTCTCCAGAATGTGTTATCTGAGACCCGTGGAATTCATCAGCCTTAAGCCTTCTGCCAACACGGCAATTCCTCTTATTGGTCAGTTGCTGATGAAGTGGGCTGTGTTTCTTTCCCAAATACCTTCACGCAAGGGAGCTGATTCCCTCCCCCAGACCTTTTGCCTCTTGAAGCAAAAGGTGGGATTCAGAGGAGGCGGAGGCGTCACCCTGCTGTGGGGAGCATTGATAAATCTAGTTATACTTTACCTATATGGAAACAAAAGGACTGGGCGCACACAGCCCTGCTGCAGCCAACGCTGCATCCATAAGGAAGTCACGATTACTCTCGCCATGTAATCTCAGGAAAGAGTTTTAATACAGAGTGAGTAAGTTAGTAATTGGTAGACTGATAACAGAGCTTGAAAGGAACCCAAATGGTGAACAATATGTGTGGGTCTTGACAAAACAAGTTCCCACCCTCTGTTTTCCTTATTTCCCTTGAGAAAGATTCTTTCAGCAGTAACATTTTCACTGTTCCTTCTTTGCTTTCAGCTCCTTTTGGGCTGACAGGAGAAGAGAGGGTATGACAGAGAATGTGCCTTGTCTGAAAGAGTCTTGTTTTCTACAGAAATAAGAATCCTTTTCAAGGAACCGTAGCTGATTTGTAGTGCAGATAAGCATTAAACTTCCTTGAGTACCTGGTGGAGTGAGCAACAACAGAAACGAGTGCCTGATTATACATTTAGTCCTTTCATTGCTACTGAGAGAGAGAAATTAATAGAAGAGACATAATCACTTAATCTTCTGGTCTTTGAGATTCAGGAAAATGTTATTTCTAAAATGTTCAAGTCCTCTGTTACCCAAGACAAATTCTCAAAGGCAATGTTGCTTTTGTTACTGCAAGCTCCTCCATGAGCATCCCTAACACACAAGTGGATACTCACATCTTTTCTTCCATTCTCTTTCTTTCACTTGCCACCCCTTGCTCCCTCCAAATCTCTGGGACTCCCCAGGAGAACTGCTTTAAGGAAAGAGGGAGTAAGCTGGCCTACCAGCATTTGCAGCTTTCAGGGAACAACCAGGACTGGGTCGAAATTCTGCCACCTACAACTGCTTCCACCAAACAGAACCTTTGGAGGACAAGATGCATGCTGTGATGTTTCAATGAGAAACCCACTGAATACCAAAATAAAGAATTAAAGATAAGCCAAATGAAATGCACACTCTGTGTGATGGCCTGTCTAGTCTTTCTATACCCATAAAAAACTGCATCAGGTATTTTAGACCCCACATTAGTGCTGTACTCACTTTGTACAGAGAAAAATGTCAGACTGCAGGGCAAATATAGGGAGGGTAAAAGAACAAATATACAATCTGGAAGCTGGCCAAGGCACTTGTATCAACAGCCCCATTGGCCTGTATCTAATTCTGAGGCTACATCAGAAAGAGGAATTCTGCAGTGACCCAGGTACAAGATAGATAGATAGATAGATATAATATATTTACCACTTATATATTTATATATATTATTGTATATTTAATAATATATATAATATATAAATAAATTATATTTATATATTATATACACTTGAGATACACAATGGACGTACCACACTTTGTCTGACTGCAATGCTGTAGCCGAGGGATGTCACAGCTGAATTCTTTTCTTTCTGCAGAGACTGCTGCATTCACACAACTCTCCCAACTTGAACAGTAAACCTGTGCAGCCTTTCCTAAGAGGTACAGAGGACACCTCTGTCTGCCAGAGACATGCTGGTCATTCCTTCTGTAGGTCTGAATGTCCTGTACAGCCCTGAGTATGAAAAACCTGCTTGGCAGGTAACTGCTCCAAGTCCTGTGAATAAGTGAAATAATAGTATCAGAAAGTTACAATCTGCCTGCAGACAAAAAGAAAGCTACAGAAGAACAGTTATTTAAATATTAAAGTCCATAGTTAGAGCATAAAGAATGTAAGTCCATGTGCTTTTCTTTAGGGAACAGAAATGCAAGAAGCTTAAAGGAGAACAAATACCAGCGTACTCTGATTTGTCTCCTGCTGCAAGGAGAGAGGGACATCCTTCCCTCCAGCTACTCCTTCATCATTCTCTAGACTCTCATGTCAGCACTTCAAAGTAGTGTATTTTGCGATTTTGCAAAATAAAACACACATTTATGATGCTGCATAATATTTTGTGATCCAGTTCTTGAAAATTGGGGTCTGGAAGGCTTCTGCATTCCCTCTTAAACCCCTTGAGTCAAAGCAGCAATCATCATATATTATACTGTTAGAATATTGATCATATACTACAAGCAGGTTAGGTTTGCTTCAACATACGGGGAGCAATTTCCCCAAGAATGACATTCAATTCTTCATGGCAGTTTGGAAGTACATCTGAAAGTGTCAAGAGAGGAAAAGCTTGGGAGACACTGACAAATGGAGTTATTGTTAAATCTTATTTATACCACCAAATATATCCATAAGTGTCTAGTGTCAAACCAGTCCCAAATGCGGCATTTTTACTAAAACTGCATTCTAAGTTTCCAGAAAGGTTTTGTTTTTCTTTTAACTTTCCACCTCTCTTTTATCTCAATGTCTGCATGTTTGTCTTTGTGGGGACTCCCTTAAGGTGATAACATGTACTTAAATGCTTGGAAAAGCCTTTAGTATGGCAAAGTATTTGCTAAGAAAGAAGGTGCTTTTATCATTCTGCATAGGTCTTTTTTCCTCCCGTGACAATAAACATGATTTATTGTACGGTCAGCCTTTCCCTGAAGGAAATATAAGGAAACTTCAAAGAATGGAATTTCCTTTATCTGCAGCTTATCTGAGGGTAAGGGAGACGGTTTATTGAAGTGGAGTCATCCAGTAGACTGGTGGAAACAGTCCACGCCCAAGCCCTGGCTGAGACCTGGTTCTGCTTTACCTTTACCTACTCTGCTTTACTAGTCACTACTGCTTTATAAAATGCTTCATATTGTTTCAGGGTATTTTTATTAATTGTCCTATTAAGCATATTTTATTGCTCTTGAGTTACACTGGCATATACTTCACTCTTCTAACATCCTGCTACATTTTGTTTCTAGGGCTTGCTAATGCGGTTACAATCAAATGAACTCTCTGAACATTTTAACCTATTTTATTGGTACCTGTGATTCCATGGATGCTTCTATGGATGAATGAGCAAAGTCAGGTTATTATTCTGAATTTACCTTACCAATCTTTAAGTGTTTGTCCCTTCTGATAAATCTTCCTTTCTACCTCTGCTTCCATCAGTGAAAATGTGCTTCTTGACTCTTGTATGCACATTTCCGTCTTCATCTCTTCTTTTGCTCATCAAAACTTTGGCTGCCCCACCCTACTGACCATGTCATATGCCCTCTTAAAATCAGAGCTTTGTATGTTTTTC
This sequence comes from Microhierax caerulescens, assembly GCA_035590215.1. NCBI lineage: Eukaryota > Metazoa > Chordata > Aves > Falconiformes > Falconidae > Microhierax > Microhierax caerulescens. Next base: position 3,603,315 of record JAVJGJ010000042.1, on the reverse strand, counting down.
TCTCCTGTTGAAGATCATAGGCATGACATGTTTGCATCTCTTTAACTCAAACACAAAAATTTCTGTTTTTTCTTTAAACTTCCTTGTGGGAAAAACCAGTGACAACAAGAACTGATCTGCAGCTGGTACTAACATAACTGCGTTGAATGTCTGCCTAAGAGACAACTCTTAGCTTTCTTGCTTTTATATCCCATCATTACTCTTTTTTTCTTGTTTTTAATTCTCACTAACCTTGCATTGCCATAGATTCACTGAATGTGCCAACAGATTCAAAGACAAGAATGTTTATGTGCTGAAAAGGCAGGTCCTAGCACATGCACGCACAGCTGTTAACAGATTAAAAAGAGGGTTGATAGGAGCAGAGAGGAACACTGTTAACTTTCTCAAAATTACTATTTTTGCAAGTAGAGGGAATGTGATTTGGTGAAGAGAAATACATGTGGGTGCCCTGATTTCTGCACTGAAAGAGATGAGAAATCAGATTATGTAAAGGTTCAGTTTCAAAAGAAATTATGAGAGTAAGATGCAGACAACTCATTGTTGTCCAGGGGTCTAGTTCTTTCATGGCAGAAAAGAAATGATTGTTCAGAGATTTGAGCTGAACTTGAAAGATATGGATTCCTTTTCAGCAACAGGCTAACAAGCTTCTTCAGTGAGATTGGGACATTAATCTAATTTCTCAGTGTTTGCCATTTATATAATATTTGAATAGATTAATATGAGAAAAATATATAAAAGATCATGAACTCAAACACTTAAAATAACCAGGAGCAATGCCAATACTTGGCAAACACTTGAAACTGGATGTGGTGCATACTTTTGGAAATACCTCATTATTGTCTCTGTTTCCCTAGAAACATAGCTTTAAACTTTTGACTTCTCTATCAATCCAGAACTATAATGATAATGCAAATCAGGGAGCAAAGTACCTGAGAGAGGAAAATAAAACAGATTTTCTTACAGCAGCATGTAAAAGTGTGTGAAGAAAGGAGCAGTTGGACACAAAGCCCTGATAAGTGAAAGACAAGTCACTGATTAGGTATTTTTACACTTCCTGTATCCTGTTATCTGGTTGGTAAATCTCAGCAAGGTATGATGGGGCTGGAAACTATTATGAAGAGTCAGACATCTAACTGACAAGAGGATGTGTTCCAAAAGTCAGGTTTCTGCAGGCAGCAGTAATAAGCAACTTGGAAGCCACTGCCAAAACCAAATAGATTAAACCTGTCCCAGGCTTCAGAGGAAGCAAATACATTTTGAACGCTTGCCATGTCAGCTGCAGCTCTGCAATGATTCCCACTGAAGGAGGAGGCCTGGAGGTGTTTGGAGGGCATTTTCCCATAGGCCACTTGGAAAATTACTACTAAAAAAAAAATCCCAGATACTTGGTAGAAACGCAGAGTAGATGGATCTCCTAGCACAGAGAGAGATGAGCTGTTTAATTCTGTTCCTACCTGTAAAACATTTGGAGATCATACATGTATTTGTATTATGTATATTTATGTGGTTATATATTTGTATTTATAGAGCTATATATTATATTTCTTTTGCTGATTTTTTAAGAATATATCCTGATCATAGTGACATGCCACGGCTTCCAGTAAGGGTGGAGATTTTACTGTGCAAACATTAAACACACCTTCAGGATCAAATTAGAAAACAAGGAGCTCTCTTTGTACCAGGCTAATCAATCCCGTCAACTGGATTTGGGCTTTCCTGATCCCACAGGTGGCTTCATACTGGTTTTATCTTGAGATAAATCCTCAAAGTCTCCAGATCTCTCTTATCCTCAGTGAGAAAATCAAACTGTATTGCCCTACAAGGGCAAGTCCCGTAGCACTGCTAGGGAGAGCTTGTTCTCATAGCAACTATCAGCTTGTGGGAAAACATGTTCTGCAGCCCTGGGTTTGTCTCCCCAGAATGACTGCACACCTTAGGGAGAGAAAAGGGTATTTCTAACTCCTCTTAAACAGTTTGCTCCATTTTCAAAAAGAAGTAGCTTATAGGCAAATTTTACAGCATTTGTGTGTATCAGGTAGGTTACCTTCATGGACAGTCCTAGCTATTATCTGCAGCTGAGAACCAAGGTTTTCCACAGCCTCTGACACTTGTGTTCAACTTTTAGTCTTCTTTTAATTAAACACTAAGGTCTGCACCAACTGTCTAGTAGGTATTTTAGGCAGCCCACCACCACCAAATCAAGCTGACTGAAGTACTTCCTGATTGCATTTTTAGTCTTTTCTAATGGATTCAACTTTAATAATTAACAAAAACTGTAAGATTCTGGTGACATGATTTTTAACAGCACTTCCAACAAAAAGGAATTGTCAGCATTTGTTTAAAATCTTCATGTGTGTGTAATCACTATGAACTTTTTAGTACTGCCATAATTTTTGACAGTCTGACATTGGGTTGTGGGAAAGAACTGAACTAAGATTAGAAATGTTGTAAGAAAATCTTGATTAATAAGGCTGTACGTGCCTTTGATCCACTGTCGCACTCCTGCTGCCAGGGCTGGTTAAGCATGGGAATGCATGCCAGTGGAAAGGTGTTCCCTGCAGCCAGGCTTTGCAATGCATCTCTGAGCGTGGGCTCCTAAATAGTGGGTTATTAGGAGTAATTGCAGTGTGCATAAACTTCTCTTTAGGCAGTACTAAAGAAGTTGATGAAAGTCAGCTCCAGTGCGCCTGAAATTGCTCGTTCACTGTTACCAACCATGAGAGAGCATTTGCCCTTAATGTCTGCCATAGTGTGAGAATACTTAAAGAAATTCAGAAATTTGTTGGGATCACCCCTACAAAACATTATGTATTACATGAAACAACAGAAATATATTATTTGGAATAAAGAAAGAATGGATTTTCCTACAAGAATTTTTGTACTTGCTTACTTTTACTGCTATAATTTTTCATTATTATGGTAGGCTGGTAAATGTGCAAAATACCATAGAAGTAGCATCCTTTCATCTGATTTTTTATCAGAGGCACAGTGAATGACAGATTTTCTTTTTTCATTACTTGCGACAATGGTGGGGGCCAAGAGGGAAGTCTACCTTGCAAAAGGCTGTCTGAAGCAGAGGGGCCTGGCTGGGCTGGCTGCAGGCGCTGCCTCAATGATACCATTTCCCTGTAGCCAAGAGTGCAGGAGACTGGAAGGAGCATGCACAAAGCTGCAAGACTTAGAAGCAATGGGCTGCTGTACCTGTCCCTCCCTACCTGACAGCTGCCTTCGCAAATGAAAACATTTGCTGCCGGTCTAGGTCCTGCAGGTACATGATAGTCCTGATCCAGCATGAAGCCAACCAGAGAATTCAGTCCACTGATTTCTGGCTCTTTTTTTGGTTTCTTCTTTTTCCAGCTATTTCCCCCTCTCATCTTTATCTAACCACCTGAAAATGTTAAATTATGCAAGTGGAGATGATTCATTTCCAGAACTAAGGAACTCAAACACACCCAAAGATTACAATGCACAATACCTTTGGTTGTCTTTGAAAGCAGTAACAGTACAACATGTTGGTATCGCCGCAGTCCCCCCTGCAGGCCTGCTTTTTAAGCACAGCACCATTTATTTGAACCTTGTTCTTAATAAAATCCTTCTCTTCACTTTGTAATACCAGACTCCCTGACTGTCTGTGGCAGCCACGGTTGCTACTAAATAAGTTGAAAACAGAGACAAAACAACTTCAATGCTAATTAAATGCATACAAGAACAATCCAGGAGGTTTTGACTTAATCTGAATTTTCTGATTCCATATGGAATTAGCTCAAAACTTTCAGGCAGAATTATGTGAAACCAATACATCCTCTCTTTCTCTTCACTGTCCTTTGTAATGAATTAATTTCTAACCTTTTTACTGTCTGTCTGTTAACTTGGTTTATTACTTTCTCTGGTATCACCATGTTACCCCTCTGAAAAATGTATCATTTTTATTATTATTGAGTCTGTTCTTTCCTTGGCCTAACTGTTTCCCAGGTCTGCGGCTTGGATTTATTTTTAAGAGTATATTGAACAGTCTCTGTCGCAAATCCTATTATATATTTTCTGAATTTGCCGCTAGAGGATGCTGTGTGATCCGACACACTGCATGGACTGGCACTGCATTGTCAGCGTCAAAGAAAGCCCGGCCCTTGTACCAAAGGTGGGACGTGTTTCTGTGTGTGGTTAGCCAAAGGAACAAAGCTGTACCGAGCCACAAAAGGGCAAAGTACAATATTCCCTTGTATCGACACTGCAAATGTAGACTGATTTCAGCTCACCCCATCTTGTTTCGATGGGCTTTGATATTACGATGGGCAAATTATGCTCTGGTAAGTCCTGCCTAATAACTCCATCCGGCGAAGTCAAAGGAAAGCCCCGGGTGGGTGCGCTCAGCTCAGCTCAGCTCAGCTCAGCTCAGCTCAGCTCAGCTCAGCTCAGCTCAGC
>JAVJGJ010000042.1:3553120-3583981 GCA_035590215.1 Microhierax caerulescens | reverse complement strand
ATCCAGAAAGTGCGACTGCAGCCTCTGTCCTCGCTGATGGCTATTTATACCTTGTTGGTGGGTGTCACCTGTAAGGCAGTCCAGCTTCCCATGAAGTTTGCCAGCCTTAGTGCTCATGCCAAAAGTGATGTGCTTTGGAAATTTCTTCTGAGGTAAGTAAAACGCATTACTGTTCTGCTCAAGTATGTCTGTGTTGATTCACCTGAAGCATGCACTATAATTTTATGTGGGTGGCTCTTTGTTGGGTATTTTGTTGAATAATACAATATCTCATAGCTACTTTTAATCTGGCAATATCTCACTAGTAATAGGAGTTAATGAAGGCTCCACCTTGTTGTCTGTCTCCTTCAGTCTTCCGTGTGGTGAAATTCAGTATTTCAGCTTTGTCTTTCTTCTGTGATCACAGACAATGATTTGTCAGACCTGCAGTTTCCAAGGGGCTCTTCATTCATTAATTTATTCAAAATTTACATTAGCTCTTTAGAAGTCTACTTTAATTTGTTGAAATAAATTATTAAATTTAAAAATCTAATTTCCATGTCTTTTATAGAAGAGAACTTTATACTAATTTTTTAGTCTATTTCCACTGCTATATATCATGGAATGTCCTGCTGGTTTCTAACTTTCTCTGAAAGTGCAGTATGGTAATTGTGATCATTTTTCTTATTGAAGAAAACCAGGTGACAGCCACAAGAGTAGTGTTTTGCAAGGGAAAACATATTAAATCTTCTCCTATCAAACACCTATTCATTTTATTTTAGCTGTTTTAAGCAGATTCAGAGGAAACAGCAGAAATGTTTGGTATTTCATATTTTCATAATCTTATTTAAAATAGCTGTTTCTCAGAATATGTCTTTGAATTATCTAGTGCAGTAAAAAGTAAGTTTGGTAGAAAGATAGAATGCCAAAGATTAAGTCTGAAGTAACATAATTGTTATCTGAAGTTGTTATGGTGAATTGTGTTTGCCAGCTGTGAGAGAATATCTTGCAACACAAAACATGGAGTAAGAAACAGTTGTGTATTTTTTTCCACTCTATATGCAGTATGGGATGTTCAGTGATTTGCTTTTTCCATCCTTACTAATCAAGCTTCTATGAAACTGAGGAAAGCCTTGAACAGAAACAAATTCTCTGGTTTCCAGCTGTGCATTAAATATTGGCACTGTAATTCCTACAGAAGAGTAATTTGGCTAGTACAAAGGCAGCACAGGATGGTTGTGAAACCTGCTGTGAATTACCACCTCAAAATCAGCTTATCCTCGGTGAGGGAGGATTAATTCGACCTAGAAGTATTTTAGGAAGAGATTTCATATAACAGAAGAAGAAATAAACTCATTAAAATCAGCAAAAGAAGAGTAAGAAGGGATTGAGTACATACGAAGGTACGCATCAGAGGAGGGAGTAGCATTGTCCAAGTCTGAAGACAGTGTGCCTGTATGTGCCTGTGGTGGTTCTACCCCTGCCCTCCTAAGGGCAAAATATAAGGAAAGACTCATGGGTCGAGGTAAGGACAGGGAGAGATCACTTACCAATTACTGTCATCGACAAAACAGACTTGACTTGGAGAAATTAGTTTAATTTATTACCAATCAAATCAGAGTAGGATAACGAGAAGGTCCTGCCTACATCCACAGGATTTTCCTCGGTCTTTGCTCAAGGTGCAGTGAGATTCCTTATTCCCCTCTGATACTCTCTTCTAATTTCCTTAGCCACACCAGTGACTTTCTCCTGAGAACCCTTCATTCCCTCTAACTGGCTCTCTTACTAGGTGCTGTCTCCACTCTGCCTGTTTTAATCCTTTATGAACACTATCATCCGATGCATAGCAGTTAGTGCCTGTTTGGCAACAAGGCAATTGTGAGACAGGAAAAGAAATACTCTTTAAATACTAATTTAAAGGGTAGATTGCTATCTGTGGAGGTGGTGTAACATACAAGGTGCAAGAGTTAACGGTGTAGTACCTCTAGAGGGCTCTGGCGTTAAGCACAGTTGATTACTTTGAAACAATCCACGTACCATTTGCTATAAACATCACCTGTCTTTCTAGATGATGTGTGTAGTCCAAATAGCTAAAACAAAGAAATAGAAATCAGCATTACTGGACTCTCATTCTTTCTGTTGTGTGTCTCTGGAAGCACTGGTGTAGCACAGTCTGTTTAACATGTCTGCAAAGCCTAGTTCATGCAGTCACAATACAAACACAGACTTTGGTTTGGTGTAGGTCAAGTATTTTTGTTTCCCTGGATGGTTTCTAAGCGTTGAGAAAGTTTGCATGGCAATATGACCTATATTTCTGGAAATTAATTTTGCATCTATTCACTCAATCCACACTCTTGTGTGTCGACCTCTTTTACCTTTAGTCGATAATTCTAGCTCCGTTTCCACAAACCCCACGTTTTCTTCCACTCTTTATTCACCACTAGAGGCCACTCCCCGAGCACCCAGCCCTGCAGCAGCGGTTCAGGCTCCAAGTTCACGTACAAGGGAAGCAGACCCCTCACTTGTACGGCCTCAGGGAAATTTTGGCCCCTTGCCTGACCAGCATACTCTGCAAGCCTTTGGAACTAGGACCTCTGCATGCATTTGTAAAAAACTTGGCTTCACTTAGGTTTTTTCCTGTCTGGGCCGGGGTTACAACCAGGCCTTCTGCAAACAGCGATATGAGCTGAACCTGCCTCAGGGGAGAACTACAGGGAGCCTGGCATGCTGGGCTGGCGCTAGTATTTTATGTTCCTTTCCAGGTTTTTCCGCTGCTGGGTTTTACTTGCCAGCTGCACAGCCTATAATTGACTTCTGTTCTGTGTTGTCTAAATAGTAGCTGTGCAACTTACTAAGACTTTGAAATGAGTTTGAGGAATTCAGATGCTAACTTCTCATTAAAATTAGTAAAGCTGTGGTTTGTAATGTGTCTACTTTGGCAGCCCTCTCCTCCAGAATATCATGCAGAAATTCCTGAGACTCCTCAAACGGTGCACAAGAGACTGCTTTGAAGGGTCTAGGACAATACAGTTCATTTCCTTTGATCTCTGAATTTGTTAGTCTCTGGAAGGCAAAGTTATATTTTTCAGCTGTCTCTGGAAATGGGTTTTATCCATAGAGGTGGACCACAATGAAACAAGTTACTGTTTGTTTTCATGAACAAGGTTGTCCCAGTCACTGGAGAAAGCTATACTGTAATTTTTTTGAAGTAATGGGTATAAAAAAGCTGGACAGAAGCAAATGCAACTCCCAAAAGATAGCTAATAACAAGAGAGTGTTTTTTGGTTATTTGTTTGTTGAGTTGCTCCAAGCTCTTGCAGCAGCCAAGCAATCAAATTTTTTTGCAAACTGTAGTCAGGAATGTTTTTAAGTAACAGTTAGATGTGGCTGAAAGAGTTTATAGTAATTTTCTTCACAGTACAGCTCTTCCTATATCCAAAAGTAAACTTTCCAGGTACTTTCACGTGTACTTCATTTGTAACAGGTAGAAGGCAAATATTCTTGTTAGTATTAACATTTTATGTGGGAGAACGTTGTAAAGCTCCTGTAAATTCTATTCCCCTTTAACTTTTTTCTTGTCTCTTCAAAAACAGATTCCTAGTTTGTGTATTTCCAGTTTAAACCAAAGAGTATCAGTTAAGTTTCTGTGAATCACAAATTGAAATATTCCTTTCATTTTACAGTCATGGTCCTGGAATCATTCATGTGTCTCTGTCGGGCCTGGGTGGGCACTCCTTTGATGCCAACCTTATTAGCATTCATGTAGCACTGGGATTCTGCAGTCTGTTCTGGGCTGATATTTAACTGCTATTGAGTCTTAGAGTTCAGCTCCACAACAGTATCTAGCACATTATTAAAAAATGAGGTCACAGCCCAGGATGCTCCAAGAAGATTATGATCTGCCCTGAATGCTCAGACATTGTGCTTTAACTCTAAATTTCATTATCGACTATTGTAGTGGATCACCAACTTTTCTACCTAGACACATGTGTTGGCATGGCTTTGTATTTTCTTTTTAAGTGTTTACATCTATGGAATGGAAGAAAACCTACACACAGGATTCTGGTTGCATCAGACAGAAATGAAGTTTTATTAGCGACATTTTCCCCATACAGCCCAACCCAAGTAACAAACAGGTTGAATCTCTAAAGCAAGTAGCTCAAGTGCCAATGATTGAAGCCACAAAGCATTCCAGGCAGAAGAAGCGCATAGCATGGTGGGCAGGTGGCCCCCAAGTAGCTCTGATGGGCCTTTTTGAATAGATGGCATCAGCAGCGTTGGGGAACTGTGAAGAGTATCTGTCGTTCCTCTGGGGCATGGGGAATGTAGAGGATTTGAGCCAATTTCTTTTGAAAGGTCTTGCACTGTAGGATCCTCATTGCATATGCTTAGTCGAAAGATTTTCTTCCATACCCTATTTGGAAATAAAACAAACATTAATTTTTTCAGTACTGGCATGTGACAGGTGACCATAAGCATTCCAAAAGCATAAAGGGAAACTTCAGCATGGTACAAAAGCAGCAGTATTTATGAGGTTCTGCAAAGTATAAGAGAGATGAAGAGCTGTGGTTTTAACTACATGATTAGCTGATGTCACCCACAAAATTGAATAGAAATTGAATGTGTGTTTCTTAAGCAGAATCGATCCTTTGCATACAGATAGAAAAGAATTGTTTGTAAAGGTAAATCTAACACTTTCCAGAAATTTCAGTTTATCCTCAGAACTGTTTACTTCCTATGTTGGTACAGTGTATGAATTACTGAGGATGGGACTGAGAGAACAGTGTGCCCATGTAACAGTTCTCACCTTGGCTTTCACCACCACTCCTGCAGGACTGCGACTGGGAAGACGAAGAGTAGGAGTGGGAACTGCTGATGCCTCCTGAGGTCCTTCCTCCTCCTCCTCCTCCTCCTCCTCCTCCTCCAACAACACTACTGCATCCACCGCTGCTTCCCCCTCCCATTCCTCCACTTCCTCCTCCCATTCCTCCTCCACCACTTCCTCCTCCCATTCCTCCTCCCATTCCGCTGCCAGAGGAAATGCCACCACCTCCATATCCACCACTCATGCTACTACCTCCTCCTCCTCTTCCTCCTCCAGAAGAATAACCACCACCTCCCATTCTACCACCTCCCATGCTTCCTCCCATTCCTCCTCCCATTCCTCCTCCCATTCCTCCTGCTGGGATTCTGCAAAGAGAGAGAAAGAAGGAGAAAAAAAATTAATCAAATGCATTTTTTACCTCAGAAGACAATCTGTCTACAGATACTGTGCAGAAGCCTGCACTTCTTTTGTCTGTACTTCTTTCTAGAATCTAGCACAGATCAGCAAGAGAACTGATGCAGTGCCAAAAATCAACCTCTCTTTCAATTTCAGCTTGAATGCAAGAGTTTTTGCGTTTCCCACATTCTGCTCAGTTATTTCTTGAAAGATTTATCATTGCTGCTGTATCAGTGTATGGTGTCACTGCACTCCAAATTGGAAAGGCAGAACATTAAGCTTTAGCTGTTCTTTCAGGTACCACTTAAAAGCAGAAGCAGGCCCGCTGCATAAGGGAGACTTAATCAGCTTGAACATTCAGAGTGTTGCACGCTGAGACTTCTATAAAGATCTAGAAAACTATGGTCATTTTTCTGCTTATGGTCTTTTGCAAGGTGATTTCTGTCTGTAAGTTCCTCGCCTTTTCTAGAACCAGGGTGAAGGTAAGTCTCTGTATGTGGGTTTCCCTGTCCAACCCCAAATTGGTAGTTCAGAATTTCAGCATTAATTTTTTTCATATGATTTATATTCTGAACAGGTTTGCCAAGAAATGCGTAGTACCTCACACCTGGGAGGCAGGTGGTTAAGATAGCTGAATTAGCCTCATTTCAGTACAAAATTTGTTTTGCAAACCTAGACTGTTAATTTCCTGTCTTTGTGGCTAATCTAGCCACCCTGGGTTTCACACAACGCTCTGTTCTTTTGTCTATTTACATACACAAGGTCATGCTGCCCTTCCTCAAGCAGTGCCCGGTACTGAGCAATCTCCTGTTCCAGGCGGGTCTTGATGCCCAGGAGCATCTTGTACTCTTCATTCTGGCTCTCCATCTCGCAGCGGATGCTGGCCAGCTCCTCCTCCAAGGGACCGATCATACCCTGGATCTGCTGCAGCTGCATGTTGTAACGACGTTCTGTGTCTTCCAAGTTAGATTGCAATGAGTCTATCTGAGAATGGAAAACGAAAAAGAGTGTTTTCAGGAGTGTGGCAAGTTTAATGCATTTTTGTGGAAAAATTTGAGATCTTCACAAACCTGAAGAGAGCATATCTTTGAAGATAAATAATCCAGTATCCCATTCTCTATAGCTGCAGTACTTTTTAGGTCTAACCATTCTTTCATTCTAGTGACTCATACAGCCTGTGTCTCAGGTGAAGCAGAAGCAAACCTCTACTTACCATGCTGATTTGTGACTGCAGCTCAATTTCCAGGCTTTGATATTCACGTCTCAGCTCAGAGATCTGTTGGTTACTTGACTGTATCTCCTGGCCACTTGAGTGGACTTGTTGATTAACTTCTTCCATCTGAAAAATTCACACATGAAATTAAGGCATTTTTGATAACAAGAAAACATTGTGGGGTTATCATAAAAGCACTGAGAAAGAAATTAATATGAAAAAGAAAGATGTAGAGCGACTGTGTATATTTCCCACATGCCACTCTGCTGCCTTACTCTTTTGTAATTCACCTTGCTACTGGAACACAGAGATTCTACATGCTTTACCACATAACCTCAATACTCCAGAACTGACATGTTACAGTAAACTGCTTACATTTATTTAATGTTCCTTAAATAATTCATGATAAGTTGCCTTTCCTCTGCTGGATGTTAATTGGTCCAGCTCCATGTGCAAGACTGAGTAATCGAAAATAAACCCCATGCTTTACCTTGGTTTCATACCAGCTTTCCACCTCTCTCCTGTTGTTCTCAATAAGCCGTTCATATTCGCAACGCATTTCATTTAGTTTTTCCATCAAATTAATGCCAGGAGTAGCATTGACCTCCACATTGACATCACCACCAGATTGTGTTTGCAGTCCTTTCATTTCCTAGAAAAAAACACCAAAACCCCACCATGCTGTCAAAGGGTGAAGGTAAAGAAAAATGCAATAGTTTCAAATAAAGGAAAAGAAAGAGACACAAATCCTCACACAGCTGTATCATTCCTGCAAAGGGGGCCTCATCTGCCCTGGTCGTGAAAGGGAACAATTCTGCCGTTCCTAAGGCAAACTTTATAGTGAAAAATAGCCAGGCACTACATACACAATGACCCTGATATTTTCTCCTCAGGGTCATAAGGAATTTGATGCAGCCTGCTTTTTGTGAAAATCCTTTCATGAATTTTTCTTTTTAATGAGAAATACCATTGCAGATAGTGTAAATATTTTCTTTTGACTCCTCCATGTTCTATGCAATTTTCCTTCCATGAGTTCAGCAACAGAATTGTACTTTGTACTGAAAGCCGTTCATTTCCCTGATCTCATTTCAGCACATGTTGACCTAGGTGTCTTATTACATCAGTTGTGGGCAGCTATGGATGCTACATACTCCTGAAAATCAAAGCCAGATTATGTCAAATTGGATGATCAAAGCCAGCAGCCAGAGTTTTGTTACTGCTAGTGGAAGAAATCCACAGGAAATTCTCTGAGTGTTGAGTTTTCATTAGTTATTATTATTTTAAAGTGTGGAGAAACTTACATCTTCGTGGTTCTTCTTAAGATAGATCAGTTCCTCTTTTAGGGATTCAAACTGTGTCTCCAAGTCAGATCTGGCTAGAGTCAGTTGATCCAAAAGTGGACGTAATCCATTAATATCACTTGCCACACTCTGGTGGAGAGTATATTCAGTTTCATACCTGAATGACAGATGAGAAAGACAATAAAAGAGCTGCCAGACTTCTTTGTTTGTTATCTTGACTATGAGCAGTTCCCATCAGTACCTCTTTGGGTTTTAATCTCATTGCTCAGTTCTTAAAGAAAGGACCTAATTCTCTTTCCATCTCTAATAGGTTTGTTTGATTTTGATATAATTTCTCTCTATGAGATTTATATGATGAGGATTATGCTTTTAAATCTACGTGCAAGGATAGAGAAACTTAGAATGTCATCCTTTAAATGGCACTCTTCAATAACTTGTCCAGAGAAAAATAATAATGAAAAACTAAAAAAATCATTCTCAGAGTGCTTTTCCCAAAAATTGTATATTCTGTCATTGGATCCAAGAGGCTCCAATTAAACATCTCAGAAGTTTAATCAGCAATATGAACTCATTGGGGGATAAAGGGAGGCAAGATGAAATGAGACAGAAAGGGAAAGACTCACTTCAATCTGAAGTCATCCACAGTCATTCTGGTATTGTCAATGTCAAGAAGGATCTTGTTAAGGTCCACATTTGCATCAACAATCTGAAAGGGAGAGGGCAGATGTGATTTGGTCAGTTGTCTTTTTGGTCTGACACACAGACAGAGGCAGGAAATACCTGTGCAGAAACACGTTTCAGAATATCTTCATGGCAATGTCAAGCCTGACTAGTGCTGCAGGAAGGGAAGAGTTTATTTCTTTCAGTTAAAAGAAAGTGCCTTTGCTGTCAATTTTGATCGACAAATATTCATTAAAAATACCTTGCTGGAAAGAATAATTAAATAAACTCCTTATATTCAAAAAACAGTGGAAAAACATAATTAACATTGGATTTGGCATATTCATGTAGGAGATACAGGACTATTAAATGGCTGAGGGCTGGAATCAGACTAAATGCACATGTTGGTTCATCCAACGTGTATATTCACAAAAAGGTGAAATTATTATGGCCACTAGTAGCACAACATAAGCAAGCAGTGATTATATCTCCTGTTCAAGAGGAACAAACCAGCAACAGCACAGTGTTGAAGAGACCACTGGACAGGCCCCAGAATGGGTGTGCGAGTGATGGTCTGCCATCTCACCACACACTGCTACCTGCGCCAAACACAAGTGTGCCAGAATACACACATCACCCACAGCAGAGACAAACTGGAAGTCAGGCTTTGTCACCACATCAGTCTGCTTCGTGGCTAAAACAAAGGAGGGAATATATTTCCCCAGATACAGATATCGTGCTGCAGGAGGCAAGTGCTGTTCCAATGACAGTCTGTTCAAAGTTAGTCAAATTACAACATACCTGGTTTTGCAGTTCTTCAATTGTTCTGTAATATTGGCTGTAGTCCCTGGAGTGAGTGGGACCTTGATTTTTATACCACTCCCTGATCAGTTGTTCAAGCTGAGTATTTTCATCCTCCAAGCGTCGCACTTTATCCAAGTAAGAAGCCAGGCGGTCATTAAGGTTCTGCATGGTCAACTTTTCATTTGTGGAGAGCAGGCCAGCATCTTCACCAAATCCCATTCCACCGAAACTACCTCCACCATAGCCACCACCACCACCACCAAAGCTGCCACCACCAAAGCCACCACTACCTCCGAAGCCACTAAATCCACCTCCACTATAACCACCACCGCCAAAGCTACCTCCACTGAGGCTAGCTCCGTAGCCGCCTCCCATTCCCCCAAAACCACCACCGCCAGATCCAAATCCTCCTCCCATGCTTCCACAGCCCATTCCTCCTCCATAACTGCCGCCACTCATTCTCCCACCATAGCTACTGCGGCTAATCCTCCCACAACTGCCACTGCTAAAGCCCCCTCCATAGCTGCCTCTGGAAGCTCCTCCACCAAAGCTTCTCCCAGAAAAGCCTCCACCACCTCCAGAAGAAGTGTATCTTCTAGTGGACATCGAGGAGTATCCACCAGACTTACGCACTCCACAGCTGCTACCCCCTCCACCACCACCACCACCACCACCACCACCACCACTGCTAATTCTAGTAGTACTAGTTGAAGATTTAGTGCCACAGCTCATAGTGGCAGCAGGTGAGAGTCTAACCACAACCCCAAATTTAGGTGCACAGCCTGATAAGATTCAGGACTGTAAATTTTCATCCCTAGCTCTCTCTATTTATACTTTTGACAGTGGGTGTCACCATCAGGGTGTTTCTTTCTCCCAGGGCATTTACCAACCTTGTTGTTTGTGCCAAGAATAATTTGCTGAACAATATTTTTTTGCTGATATCTCAGGCAATCTAGCCCATTGCTGGGTTTATTGTGTTTGTTTAAGTGAACATTTAATTTCTTTGGGGTGGCATTCTTTTCATTTAGCTTTTTCTGAAAAGATATTTTGCCACATCCAGCCTGAATCTGCTTTACAATGGAAAAGCCACTTCATACACGATCCTGAAGCTACTGTTGAGATAATGTGTACCTGGTGGACTTATACAGTACTCAGTTCTTCCCTAGAAGAAAGAAGATGAGGCCCAAATTCTTCATGTTAGATTGTGCAGTTTTTTGTTCAATTCTTAATCTACTTTTTTGCTAAGATTTTTGTAGCTGCTGTTGTCAAAGGCATTTTTATTGTTCTCTTTTGCTCTTTGATATTTTGTCCACTTACAATCTCCTATATGCTTATATTCTCTTTCTCACTATACATGATAGTGCCAGAGTTTTATTAATAGGACTGTCTAACTTGTCTATTTAGATTTTCCAACTTGTGTGTCCCTGCCATCACTTAGTAATGCCATCATCACTGCAAGTAATGCAGTGGGATTCTTATTTAAAAATCAAAATCCTTCCTTTGTGGAGAAAGTGGTAAGACAGCACACTAGATAGCTAGGTCCTAGAATTCAAAGAGGAAAACAAAATTGGATTTTTTTCACCAAAGAGCTGTTTAATCTAAAGTAGTAGGAAGATTAAGGATACTTCAACTGTATTATAAAGTCAATTGCAGCACAGTTAGAAGCTGTATTAATGCAGACAATGACCTACAAAGTACTGTGTGGGAGAAGAACTTTTACGGTTTTATATTAAACCACTCATTCTCTCTGTTGTTACTCTGTCATGCATTACAGGTAATAGAGTAATTATATATACGACTCTTAATGCAGAGATCCGTAAGACTCTAAAATAGTATCCTGAGAGAAAAGCTGATGGCTTCTTACACACGTCAGTTGAAATCAGACCATTGAGACGACAAGAGAAATTACACCATACTTGAGTCTTGCTCTGCTTCCCAGAAGTTTACCCAAGATGGACTTGGTTTCATCCTCAACTGTTAGATTTGATGCTGAAGCACAGTAGCAGAAGACAGAATGGCATGTGTCTGAAAAATCTGTAAGAAGAGTCTGAGTTCAACAACTCAAACAGTGCTGACTGACTTTTTGACTCCAGATGACTCTCATCTACAAAGACACTCTCATGTTATAATGTTTCATCTTTGTCCTGGGTGAAAACTAAACACTCTGGTTTAAACACAGAATCTTGTTTCCTCAGCATCCCCTTAGCTCTTTCTTTCACTTCAAGCTTTTAGGAAAAAATTTCATCTTATTTGTTAATACAGTAGAAATTTCATTCATGCTGGTCCCTGCCGCCTAGTTGCAAACATCAGCATTTGTGGCCTTGCTGTATATGGACCCCAAACTTAAAATTCCCTTGGAAGAAAGTGAACATTTTTCCAGTGACAGTTTTGTTCTCTGTTATTGAAATGTCTTCATGGCCTTTCCTACTCTCTGTTTGATTACTGATCCTCTAATGACTGTAAGGTATTTATGAAATGTAGCAATCTCCCCCTAAACCTCAGGTGCAGGGAACAAAGAAGGGTACATCTGAGGAGCTGCCATTTGTCGTCTGCTGTCCTTTTCTCAAAGACCTTCTTCAAAAAGCCCTCTGGGAGGTGGCAGTGCAGTGCACTCCTTGCTTTCCAAAGGCCACCTTGATTTGGGAGTTGATTGTATGTTGCTGCTGGGTTTTACACTCTGCTGTCAGTCTCCATGTGCATGATTCTTTTACGAACTGTATTGCTGCCTCTTAACTTCTGGTCTTTTTGATGTGAAATTGAGAATTATTTAACATTTTCTGACTGAATCCATTGTCCTGTCCTTTGCACCATGCTTTTGCCAGCATTGCTTTATTGCTGCTTATGCAATCTCTTTCAAAAGCTCTCTGATTTTATCTTGCTATTTGATATACTCAAAGGCTCAAAGATGATGAAAGATTTCAAGTAGCTTGATGATGTGATAATTTCTCCTTGATTCACAGCTGGAGGATGGTAGTGTCACCTCAGCAGCATAAACAGTTTCTGGGCTTCTGCATGTTCTCTTATTGGTGCTGAAAGATGTAGTTTTCTATATGCAAAATGTTTTTTATTTTTAGTGTTGTTTTGCCTTTGTGTCTGGGTAATGTCGTTTTGGTCAGTGGGGGCCCTTTTTCACAAATTCCGTTATGGTAAGTAAAATTGATTATCGCATTCAAATCTCCATCAGTGATTCTGGTGATAGTCCTTATAGATGCTTTTCATAGACATGCTAGAACAATCTATCGCTGAGTAAAAAACTCTCTGTAGTATTGCCAAAGGAGTCTCTTATTCTGTTTATGTACTTTCTGAGAACCAACATTGTTTCCTATTTTATTTATCAGTTGTCTTTTCCTATATGTATTTGTTCACAGCAGGGATTTGCCCATACTGGAAGATCCTTCTGATAAGGGCATATCTTATTGTATGCTTGGAAAGTACTTTAAAAAACAAAAACATTGAAAGAAAAGAAAAAGTCAAGCCATTGAGTGTGGAGAACTTTAGATAGCCTCAATGTTTCATTTTAGTTCTATATTATTGCCACTACTTATATAAAAAATAGGAACACAAATACAGGTTTTTGCCTTTAGATCTTCGGTAGCTTTTCAGTCATACACTCATAGGCTGTTCCTCTCTTGCCTTTACTGTTGCTATTATTTCATTTTTATTGCTAGTTCAGTCTTGGTGCTTTTTATAGAAATCCTGCTGGCTATTAGGCTATGCTGTATTCTTAACAGCTGAAAATTTTCCCTTGTGATATTTTGTTACCTTCACAGTCACTGTGCTCTCAAAAATACAGTGTGTCTCTTTGGAGTATAATATTAAGGTACCTGAAAAATACAGGTGAACTTTGAGTACTTCATCCTCTTGTAAAGTTGCATACATTGAATTACCTCCTGGCACATTTTAATTTATTGATTATTAAATATTTAACTGCACAAATGCTTACAAACCAGAGAAGATCTACTCTGTGGACAGGATGAATTTTTCCATTCTGAGCTCATTTAAGGAGCCTTCAAAAATTTTTGTTCTCTGATGCTTTCTGCTAATGTGTTATATGGCTGATGTAAAGTTTATAATTTACAGAATTACCTAAAAGGAGCTGGCAACTTTAGGACCTTTTCACATCTCTTTCCTCTATGTGATGCACAGTTTAATCATGAATATTCTTGTGTTGATACAGCATCCAGTATGATCTATAACATTGCTGTTTCAAAATCAAACCAGAATAAAGACATTTATTGCCACAGCTACCAGCATTACTCAGCCTGCAGAGTATCTGGATGTTTTGCCACTGCGTACTGCTTCTTGTTATTTGCAGCACATGCCACATTTCAAGTACAGCTGACATTCTTTCACTCTCTCTCTGTTATTGTTTTCCTTTTAATCAGGCCTCGGTGATACATATCAAAGAAGTGACTGCCTAGCATCAGAATGAAGATGAACTCTGTGAGCAGCCCACACTGCTGTATGTTTTAGCAAAACTGGAAACTTTTGCAATATGCTGGAGCTACTGCATTTGAAACAGACCTGGAGAAAATGTATTCTCACTTTTGTGTCTATGCACCGAAAAATTAAAACATTTCCCTTTAGTTCAGTGTCATTCTGAAGCCGTGCCTCAGGCAAGTGCTAGAGTTTTTTCTCTTGATCTGTTTAGTAATCTCTTCCCATCACTCTTCCCAGAAATTTTTGTAAGAAGAGAGGATCTGTTTTCACCTAGGAGTCTGTGCTCACTTTTAATTCCTACTTCATCTCATAATGTTTTAGTGAAATCACAATAATTTCCAAAGAAATTAAGATTAGACCCAGCAAAGGAAACAAGGACTATTGAGGCAGCAGTGAGCTTGTCTGTGAGGTTTAAAACCTCTAGCACTCCCCTAGCACACACTTTTGTGCAGGATAACTTAGATCTTCCAAGCAAGTAGGTTGGTGGGAAGAATGCCTGTTGCTCAGATCCTGACAATGTACACACCATTTTTGTCATTTGGATGTGACAGTCATGGGTCAAGGCTTTCGTGCCCTATAGCTGATGGGCAGTTTACAGGCTACTAATTACTGCCTGTGGCTGCCAGTTATCATTTCTGTCACTTTCTCAGCCAGAATCAGAGAGCTGGCCCTCTGTGATTACCCCGGTCTCCTACAGGATATTCAATTCAATTGAAAGAATTTTTTTGTTGGTACCAAAATGGAACAGTGCTTTTCATATTGCCTATAACAGCTGGAGGGCACAATAAGAGCATCTGCCAACAAAGTCTTCTGCCTTTCTCTAGAATTTAGGTGCCTCAGTGGATAAGCAACCTCAGATGCCTTGCAGGCTGTGGGCATCTACAACAGTTCTGTCACCTTGGCAGCTTTGATTACTGCAGTATCCTGTGAGATAGAACATAGGAATTTGAATCTCAGCAGGCAAAGGCACTAGTCCTCATACTGTACTTTCTGTTCCTACAACTCATGTTGTATAAAAAAAGTCATCCCTTCTTCTTGTTTTACCAGGAGGAAGGTGATGCTGGCCTGGGGGAGGCATGGCACTGGGCTGAGCTCGGGGGGGGGGATTTACACACTTCAGGGGCAACCTGCCTGGTCTCTGTGTGCCACAGGGACGTGGGAAGGAGCTGGTACTTGCTCTCCTTTGCCTCAGCCTGGTCTGAGCAAGTACAGAAGCAGCCTAGAGAACTTGCTAGTCAAAAAGTAAGATTTAGTGAATGTAATAATTCAAGGTGGTTAAATCCCCAGTGAGCCAGGATTTGGGAATCAGAGCTATGGACTTCAGCTAGTCTAGTGTAGCTAAATCCTGTTTATGCCTACTGCCTTTGGGGATCTGGCCCCTGCTTGTTTGTGCATATGGAGATTTATTGTCACAAAAATACTTTTTTAACAACACTTTAAACAAATGGCTGCTCAAGTGACTTGTGTTACCCCCTCAGAAAAGTGAAGAAGAACCACTAGGACATTCACGTTGTGATGAGTTCTTTCACCCCAACAGTGCAGTGAAGTGGCATACCTTGCTGTATGAATTCTGTAGCCCATGAATACAGCCTGTGAGCATTTGACAATTTAGGCATTTGACAAAATAGGGCTGACAATTAATGCTGAACAAAAGAGAGATCAGCAGAATATAGGCATAGGCAATTTTGAAATTACATCTATGCCTTCAAATGGACAAATGGATTGTTCTGGGAGTACGGAAGCCAAACACAGGAGTGCGTGTGCACATGTATTTTTGCCTAAGGTTGTTCTGAAGGTCTTGTTCTAACACGTACCACAATTTTCTTCTCAGAGCACTAATAGGAACACCAGATAAGCATCCGAATTGCAACATATTGTGCTCATAAAATTAAAGCTTATTATGCTGATTAATGCCTAACAAAATATATGCAAATAGGGAGTGCAAGGTTCTCCTCACTGCTCTTAATATCGCTGGAGTCCCACTTTAAACATGCCCTAAGCTTTGACACCTGACCCTACAATATTTGTATTTCTTACTCCTTACTTACTTACTATTTCTTACTCCTGTTTTGCAATAGTTTTGGTTTTCTATCTCTATTCCTCCACATAAGTTCTTTTGCATCATTGTTATTATGACAAGTCTGTTCTCTCAGTAAGCAAATGCTAGTGATAACCTAGATGCAGATTTTGCATTTACAAAATGGAGAAAGAAAAGAATAGTTACACTGGCATTTTCTTCCAGGGTATGGTAAGAAACCATCTACATTCAGTCTTCTTATTGTCTGTAATGAGCACTAGTGCCAAGATTAAGTAGGTGGGGTTTTTTTAAGTTTATTGGTGGTTTCTATTTATTTTGTCACACACTGTAACGTGTAGCAAATAAACTATTATGAAGCTTATTTGCATTATAGGTGCAGACTCATTACATGCAGGGAACATTATAAGAACACCTTGTTAAGAAAGGTACAGATTTTAGGTAAGGAAGAAAACAGCACAACCAGTGCTGAGTAGTGAAGGTTGTAGTAGCAATATTATATTATTTATTCTTACTGCTCAGAAATTCTTACATATCTCTGTGTGTGATTGTAACATATCATTGTAAGCATTTAAATCGACAGCAGAATTGCATAGCGTAGTACAACACATTGCATCCGAAGGTTGCACCAACATGGTGCTGCAGTACGGGTTTCTCAGGGGCAGAACTGCCTCGTTTCCCTGTGGATTCTCCTTCCCACACTTCAAACTCTGCAAGTTTCATTTTGCTTTGCTCTCACAAGGATTTGTTTCAGTGGAATTTCTTCTGCAAGGTTAGATCCATAGATGCTAGATGATTAGATAATTGGCAGTAAAAATAATAAAAGTAAGTTATAGTTTTGGAAAGAAGGACAGGAGCAAGAAGTATCAGTAGCCCTCAGAGCTGCTACGATCGTGCAGAGCAGCAAGCTCGAGCACAGACAGACTGCTCCTCCAAGTAAATTGTACCTAACCTAAGCCTCTGTGGTGTTGCTGAAAGGCCAGAGGTCATACAATGGCCTGTAAATCACTCTATAAAAGCCAGGAAGCACCCACTTAGCAGAAACGTTTTTGAGATTAACTTGGGAGGCTCTTGGAGGAGCTATGAGAAGCATGGCCCCTGTATTGGGAGTATGCTTTAATTTGGGCTGTTAGTTTAGTATCCTGAATAGACAGGTCTAAGAAAGAATTCTCACAGCCTGCAAGAGGTGTAAAACTAGCAGAGCAATCAGAGAAACTAGGTGTAAGAGACAGCTAGCAATACAGAGACAAGTATGATGTGATGCTTCAAGGGTTTTAAAAATTAAGTAGGCAATTTTGCAATAGGAGGGAGATCGGGGTGTCCTTGCAAACTTAATCAACACTGCCTGTTTTACATGTCAGCTCAGGGACATCAGTGCATGCTTATATATAAAGTAATCCTTCATGGAGATTAGCCAGTCCCTCAGGCCCCCATAGAGACACTGGTCAGAAAAAAATTCTCTTCTTAGATTTTTTTCTTTTCAAATACTAATCACATTGGCTGAGAGCCTGGCGTAAGGCAATGCAGTGAATCACTGACACAGATCTGCCTAGAACTCAAGCATTCAGGATTCCCGTTCCCACGGTCTCCCACTCAATCTGTTTCTCAACCTGCTCCAGTGGGTGATGCCTTCCTCAGAGTGAAAAAACAAAACTCATTACTGTAAAACTGAGAGAGGAAAATTCACAGCAGTGATACTCCTGTCTGGTTCCCTTTGTGTTTAAGCAGATGAGTTGAGAAATGCAAGGGATAAAGACTGTATTAGTGGACAGGTGTCATGTAAGAGGCTTTCTGAATTATTTTCATGTCAAATACCCCATGTAGTTCGTTTCAGCAGTTCAGCCCACAGGGGGCCTGCGTACCCAGACCCCACACTTAATTTAGCATCAGCAGAAGTGAGAAGCACTATAAGGGGTACAGCACTGGGGAGCACCTACCCAAGATGAGCAGCTACCCAGGGCATAAAGGAAGGAAACGTGGCTATAATTAAAACAAAGAGAGAAAGTTCGATCTCTATCTTTAAGGGCATTTGCACCCTTATCACTGTGACAGTTCCTCTACTGTGGGATCTGTAGGCAACCCTTAAACTTAGTAACTTAATTTGGGAATCTTTTCTCTTGGATATCTTT
Organism: Microhierax caerulescens; assembly: GCA_035590215.1. Classification (NCBI taxonomy): domain Eukaryota; kingdom Metazoa; phylum Chordata; class Aves; order Falconiformes; family Falconidae; genus Microhierax; species Microhierax caerulescens. Next base: position 3,566,199 of record JAVJGJ010000042.1, on the reverse strand, counting down.
TTTTTTACTCTCAATCTACCACTGGGTTTTGTAAAATCACATCCTAAATATAAATTATTCGCCAGTATTCTTTGTAAAACATATGCCTGTCCCTACTGAGACATGAGAAATGCTCTGAAGTGGAAATACATAGAAGAGGACAGGTATTGTACAACTACCAGACAGTTATGATCAGTAAAACTAACCTGTGAGTTTATTCTTTTGTGAGACTATGTGCATGCAATTGGGTTCATACTGCAGCTTTATGAACTTATTTTACAGTACAGATAATTACTGACACAAAGTAGGGATATCCTCTTACTCAGCTTTTATCCACTTCTTATCCAGTATGTACCCAAGCAGGTAGCACTGGGGTTGTGTTCATTTTGGATAATTGTACATGATCTGAGTTCTTCACTCAGGGGTGTTTGGCACTGGGAGCTGAGAATTTCCATCTTTAAATTCCATGATAAAGAACTTTCATAATGTATTTTAGTGACTCCTTAGGAAGAATATTTTTTAGAAGCTTTCTGGGGAATAGTCAGCTCCTCAAACCCACACTCTCTTTCCCTGAAAGAAGTTAATAGCAGAAATGAATAGGAGTTTTGATTGTTAGTTTTCCTGTTGCAGAGACCACCAGAGCATTCTTCAAAGTTTTGCCCAGTTAGTCTTAAATGGTGAATGTGTTGCTGCAAGCTTTTGGGTTATCTGCATAATCTGATGTGTTACTGTGTATTCCACAGGTGGAGCTTGTTATTTGTAACTGATTCAACCAAAAATGTCCGCTAAAGGAAATTTCTGAGACATGGCTTTCTAGTTGCATCAGAGAGAAGCAAAGCTTTATTAGCATTTGGGGGTGGGGTGGATGTTTTTTTCTTTTTCTTNNNCCCCCCCCACCCCCCCCCCCGAATACCAATCACAGTAGAGATTAACTCAGGAAACAGTGATTAGGAACAGAAATTCAGATGGAAGAAGCAGGTAGGCCATCCAGAGAGTTCTGATGAGCCCCCTGGAGTGAACAGTGTTGAGTAACTTGAACAACTGTTTGCTCTTGCTCTTCACAGAGGCGTGATCGGACATGATCAGTATCGTCTTGCTTGGTCCAAAGCCCACTGGTAGGATCCTGCAGTGGAAGATGCTGGTTTTGCCAATCAGTCCTCAGACTTTCTAAAACTTCCTGTTGAAAGATGAAGGGAAGCAAGAATTTCTTAGAAGAAATGTTATCTCATTCAGCATTCTTAATCTTTTTATTACTTCATAATTATAGATTGTGTAGTTCATGGGCTAGATCTTTTTCCCAGCATTCTGGAAAGATTAGAACAGTGTCAGACTTTACATTTGTACAAGCATGGGTGTTTGCAGCTTTATCATCCTAAATACATGGAACTGCTTGTATTCTCAACTGTTTAAGTGTAAAACACTCTTTAAATTTAGACACTGTAGCAGTATAAATCAAATACAGACAAACTTAGAATCTGTATTTATGTTCGTATGGATATTTACAACAATTTTTTATAAGTTAAAGAAGGATGGCCCATAATATCTTTCAATCTTGCCTACAAAGCATTAGTATGTGCAGGAGTGTTGCAAGTCAGGTAGGTTGTTTTATCAAAGTAGTACATTTTTATGGAGGAGTTTGCAAAGACTATTAATTTTTAAAAACTAGGATCTCATCAACACCAAACCTTACCAAAAAATCATTACGCAAAAGCCTTCTGAATTCTCTGCCTTTGTTTTCAGCATCAAGAGAGTCTGTGTAGTATTCTTAACTTTCTATATTGATGGCTTCAAGCCTTTCAGTCTATAGCCAACACTTTCGTGACCAAATGTCAGTCTGTGATGGAAAACAGCATGTTTGTGAGACAGGCTACATCTTTAACTAAGATTAATATCCCTGTTACTTCATGGCTAAGAAGGAATAAGTGGAAGCCCCAAAGCAGGATCATTTTCCATCTTTTTTTTAAAAAAAATCACAAGTGGGAGAGAACCTTTCTGAAAAAGTACAACTTCCTGTTCATTTTCAGTGTTTTCAGGCATTTGTCTGAGATGCTGTCAGGACCTGGAGACTTACCCAATCTCATCGTTTTTATGGCCTCAGACACTTCCTCCATTGTGGCTCCTCTCTCCAGTGTTTTATTCCCTTCCAGGCAGAGCTTCATGTTTTCAGCACCTCCTGGAACCACAGCCGTGAAATCAGGCATGAAGAAGACCTTTTGATCACTCCCCATCTTTTGCTACTTCAAGATTTTGCAGCTAATACCCTTTGTATTTTAAATGCCTTAGATGTTCCATCCCTTCTTTAACCATTTCCCCCCTTAATACCAGTTACATTTCTAACATCTGGCTTCAATCCGAAAGTACTGACTTCTCTAGTTCCCTGAATGCTTTGGATTGGGCATTGTTTTTCCCTTTCCTCCTTAATTTCCTCTTTCTGCATGCCCTGATACAACTTTTCGTAATGTCCTCTTCATTCTAATCACTTGTGAAACTACTACCATGTTGATAAGTTACTGTATAAGAACAAATGTCAGAGTGAACCTCAAATGTAAAAAAAATAGTAAAAATTACTATTCTCCAAATAAGGAAGGAAGCTGTCATATCCTTTCCTGCTATTCAGAGAGAAAAGTGAGTGGGAGGATGTACTCTTTTATTCCAATTTTTACCTGGGCTTTCACAAGACTTGCCAGACTGGGAAGATGAAGAGCGGGAGAGGCAGGATTTGCCCCCTCCTCCTCCTCCACCACTGCCACCTCCTCCACCTGAAGTTTTACCACAGGTTCCACCTCCAATTTTTCCTCCGCTCTCGCCTCCTCCACCTCCAGAAGAGGAAGTTCTTCCATAGGATCCTCCAGTTTTTCCTCCACTGCTTCCTCCACCTGAGGACCAGCTACTTCCTCCTCCACTACTTCCTCTTCCAGAACACCAGCTAGCTCCTCCATGACCTCCTCCTCCTGAAGATCCACCACTACCTCCTCCCTGTGAGAAGCTGTGAGGAAAGGGAATGTATATATAAGATTTATAGCAATATGAGCAGTGTCTGGTATCCTATCAGCTAGATCAAGGCCACATTCTGACTCCTTCTGACCTCCTTGTATGACTGAGAAAATACTACAGTGTGAAACATGTTATAGAGAACTGATTTTAAACTATTGTAATTAAGGGCAAGTTAACTGGTCTGTAATGGATGGCTTTAGGAGTCTTTCAGAATATGTACTTTGAGTATTTATGAAAGGCAGTTATTTTCTTTCTTACCTTTCATTTTCATATATAACTGTACTTCCTGATTGTACTTAGGAGAAGAAATGGCAAATTACAGTTCTAAATAGTTTTATAAACATCTTGTCCAGTTCATAATAAGTATAGAATAATAAAGCTTTGTACACTGCCACCTAACATTCTATATGAATTCTTGTGATTATAATAAATATATTGATGATTAATCAGCTCCACTAGTTTCTAATATAAATATTGCTACTTTCATCTTCATCTGTTTGCAAAGATGACATTAATTAATCTAATGTGCATACCCAATATCATGGTGCCCTTCCTCAAGCAGTGCCCGGTACTGAGCAATCTCCTGTTCCAGGCGGGTCTTGATGCCCAGGAGCATCTTGTACTCTTCATTCTGGCTCTCCATCTCGCAGCGGATGCTGGCCAGCTCCTCCTCCAAGGGACCGATCATACCTTGGATCTGCTGCAGCTGCATGTTGTAACGACGTTCTGTGTCTTCCAAGTTAGATTGCAAAGACTGTAGCTGAGAAAGAAAGGAAAAACAGAGATATAGAAGAAGATACAGATATAGAAAAAATACATATAGGAATGTGGCACGTTATGGGAATGTGGCAGCATTAGATCATTCTTACGCCCAAAATAAGAAAAATCTTACATGGCGTCAGATGTGCCAAGCATCTCCATTAAATGGAGTGCTAGCTATAGCTGATCTGCTGCCATTCCAGAACTTATGTGCTCTTTGCATATCAGAGGATCAGAAGCAGATGTTACCTACCATGCTGATTTGCGACTGCAGTTCAATCTCCAGGCTCTGATAGTCACGTCTCAGTGCAGAGATCTGTTGGTTGCTTGATTCTATTTCCTGGCCGCTTGACTGGACTTGTTGACTCACTTCCTCCATCTGAAAAATTAATATACAGAATTGGAGGTTTTGAGTTTCGCTTACAATGCCAACATGGTAGTTTATCATGGAAGCATCGGGCAGCACAAGTTGTTGACAAGTTGACAAGGCCACTTGTCCATTTGTAATATGGGGGCTGTTGAAACATGGTTGTATGGCTCTGCCAGTGCAGTTCAAGCCCACTTGTGGTTTCCTTTATTTATCAAAGAGATTCTACCATTATGTCCTGAAAGCAATGGATGTTGTCGATCAAAGTGTCATTTATCTACAGGAAGGTCTTACCAGAAGTTGGTATCATTTTTCTTTTGTAATGTGAAAATTCAAATTGTAATCATTTACCTTGGTTTCATACCAACTTTCAACCTCTTCACGGTTTTTCTGAATAATATGTTCATATTCTTGTCTCATATCATTCAGTTTTTTCAGCAGATCCTCTCCAGGAGCGGCATTCACCTCCACATTCACATCACCATTGGACTGTGTTTGCAGTGATTTAATTTCCTGCAAAGGAAACCCAGGCCCAAGGCAAAGAAACAAAAATGGTGCAATTACTTTGTGAAAAAGTTCTGGAGTCAGTTAGTGTGCTCTGACATCATAAACCATCCTGGATCCTTTCAACAACATATATATGTGTGTTGTGGGGTTTTTCTTGTTGCAGTTATTTGGCCTTGACTTTCCAGTCATTGCTTGTTGAGAGGGACCGCGCTGAGCAGTGCCCTGGAGCAGCCTGGGCCTGGCAGCCTGTCGCAGGAGGCCCCTGGCCAAGCTGCCACACGTTAGGAGAGGAGGGAAGACTATTTAGTGCAGAGGATGCTCCCTGCAAAACCTCCCCACATTTCAGATACTGTAAGTGTTCTGGTTTTCCTCTGCAGTTTGCATTTCAAGGAGCTGGCTCTTACCTCCTCATGGTTCTTCTTGAGGTCAATCATCTCCTCCTTTAGAGACTCAAATTGCATTTCCAGGTCAGACCTGTTCAGAGTCAGGTTATCCAACAAGGGTCGCAAGCTATTAATGTCAGCCTCCACGTTCTGCCGGAGACTGTACTCCATCTCGTACCTGCGCCAAGGACAGTGCAGAACGGTCAGCCCTGGCCCTGGGTTCTCAGTCCTTTTCCTACTGACTTTATTTATGAAAAAGTTGACATATTCCAGTATCTCAGTGTCTGCTTGTGTGTCTATACTTTGTAGCACATAGCAACTCTCAACCAGCAGCATTATGAAATCAGCAACCAGTAGTTTAATATTAATACTTTAATATTAAAATGTATTATGTGGTCTTTTTCGTTGTCTCTTTTTACTGTAGACTTTATGCAGGTTTCATCTATCTGTTTCACCTGACTTTCAGTGAGAGAAAATCACAAATTTTATTTCCTTAAAAATAAAGCTTTTTTTAAACTTTGACTCCACAACAATATGGAGTATTCCCATTGAAGATCATAATAGAAATAATGAAGAATTTTGAAGTCTTATAAATTATTTCAGTTGCGCTGCCATGGAACCAGGACAAACTCTAGTCTCTGTGGACTGATATTTTTTTATGGAATGAATTTATGAAACTAAGTTAAGGAAAGTATGAGAAAGGAAGTCAGGGCCTGGAAAAGAGGAATATATATTTACTTTATCCTGAAGTCTTCTGCAGTCATCCTTGTGTTATCCAGGTCCAAAAGTACCTTGTTGGTTTCCACAGCTGCAGTCACCAGCTAGAAGAGAACACAATATGCTAATTTTCCTGTTGAATCTCTCAGGTATACAAAAGGGACAGACATATGAATGCAATCTTTGTGTTATAATTTCCAGGTGTTTGAGGGGAACAGTGTTTCCTACATACAGAGGCCTGCAATGGTCTTCTACAGTGTAAAACAAAGAGGTACCTGTGTGGAAATATCATCAGAACTGCAAAAACCGCTTTGTGAGTACAAGAGGCCTTTCAGGAGGCTTGGTGTCACCGCCGTTGCTGTGTCTCACCTCCCATGCCCATGGGCCATGCACTGTACCCAAACGTCAGGCACTGCACATCCCAAAGGGTAATTGTTACCATTTTTCCTATGCCCTAAAATCCACTACAGGAATTCTGAGAGGCTGCACTTGCTGTCAACAAACGGTCTGTGGGGTGTACTGTGGGGTGTGTGCATTGTTACTTCACCTCTGGTTGAAGATAGTTGGATGCATGCACAGAAGGCAGAATTTCAAGTGCAAGAGGCATTTGCAGAAAGAGAGTTGAGTGAGTTGAGAAGTATCCATACTGGGTGCCTCGAACATTTTACTCAATTGCAAGAAGTCTGTCAATGCTTAAACTTCCCTGACAAAGAATATCCTACCTGATTTTGAAGGTCTTCAATTTTTCCGTAGTAGTGGCTGTAGTCCTTTGTACCAGTGGGACCTTGCTTCTGGTACCACTCCCTGATTAACTGTTCAAGATGAGCATTTTCCATTTCCAAATTTCTGACCACATCCATGTAAGAAGCCAGTCGTTCATTAAGGCTCTGCATGGTCAGCTTTTCGTTGTTGGAGAGAATTCCCATGTTCCCTCCCTGAAAGCCACCACTGCCAAAGCTGCCACCACTGAAACCAGCACCTCCTCCACCAAAGCTTCCTCCATAACCACCACCAAACCCACCCCCACCAGATCCAAAGCCTACTCCCATGCTGCCACAGCGCAGTCCCCCTCCATAGCCACCACCGCTCATTCCTCCTCTATAATAACCACCACTCATTCCTCCTGCACAACTACTGCTGCTCATTCCTCCTCCGTAACTACTGCGCCTGATCTTTCCATAACTGCCCCTGCCAGCTCCCCCTCCCCAGCTGCTCCTGGAACTTCCTCCACCACAACTGCTGCCAGAAATCCTGCCACCACTGCTTGTCCTAGAAGTGATTCTGCTCGAGGAGGCAGAGGAATACTTACTGCCTCCTCCACCACCACCACCGCCACCACTGCCACCACTGCTCCCTCGCAGGCAGCTTTTCAAGGTCTGCTTGGAGCCACAGCTCATAGTGGCAGCAGCAAATGATTCAGGTTAAAAGTCAAAGCTGGTCTCACAGTTGTTCTGGAATCATAGCTCCGTATTCCACCCTGCCTGGTCTGCATTTATACCTGAGATAGTGGGTGGCACCGTCAAAGGGAGTAACTTCTTTCCATGTGCATTTGCAAGCCGTAGTTTTTCTGCCAAGGGTAATTTGCCAAAGAGAGATGTTTGACAGTGTCAGGAAGCTTAACCCATACTCAAAGTGTTCATGACCATTTGTTTATTGATACAAAACATGTAATTTCTCTTGGGTGGCTCAGAATTAGGTAGATCTTTTCTGCGATCTAGTCCACTGACTTACAGTCATCTGAATTAAACTCATCCCACTCACCTCATCCTGTTCACATCTGTTTCAGCACAACAATAAACTGTCATAGTACGGGTCAGTAATGAACATTGTTGAATCTCTCCTTTAACTTTTTTTTTTAAATTTAATTTTTTAAAACAAAAAAAATTTAATTTTTAATAGTAATTCCTCATGCTCCATCCCCTTTCAGATATTTGTCAAGAATCCCAGCTGATCTTTTTATACTTAATTGATGTTTTAATGAGCTGTAGTTTATCATTATCTTATGCTGTATGCTCCTTATTTTTAGTCCTTTATTGCTTTATGCCTTTTGAAAACATATCACAGGGTGTATTTTGTAGGTACACTGAACTCTGACATCTTTGTAATTTCTCATAAAAACTTAGTGAACATTGGCAAATAACATACCTGTCAGCAATTTATTCCAAACATGCATCTACAATTATGTTTTATAAATAACAATTTAATTATGAAAAGTTATATGACAACAACTGGATAATGGCTCTGTGTAAGACTGTCAGGAAAGGAAGCGTGACAGGTTGTTGCAGGGAATAACTCTCCGTGTGCTTGGCCCAAATGAAGTTACAGGATGGCTGAGAGACCTGGGAAAGCATCCTGGCTCTGGGCTAGTCTCTCATGAGGTGTTTGTGGATATGAGAGATAATTTTATCTCTCGCTCCTGAAGGCATTTCAAAATGTCAGTCAGGATGTTTTCCTTACTCATTGCTAACAGAAACATACTTACTCAGAGGAGAAGGAGAAAAGTTAAATTCCTGGTTTGGGGGTTAAGTCAGGAAGTTGTACATCAAAATGACATTTTTCTGTCAGTTTTGTTTTCCATTCATGGACACAGCATGATGAAAAGTAGGAAATATTTGCTATCTTACAGCTTCTTTTAAGATTGTATCCTTTTCAAATACATAGCAGTAGAGCATCTGCCTTCTGAGCTCTTGCAGCAACCTGTTTCAAATATTTGAAATTTCTTTCCTGACTGCCTCTCATGTCTGTTCTTTCCCAGGCACATATCTTTAGCAAAATGCAGTCTATTAGCTTTCTGTCATTCTTTGTAAGTGGCACTAGCTGTGTGACATCCAACTTCCTGTATTGATTTGGTATATTCTTTTCTTGCTCAGCCTCTGTGATGGTGATTGTTGCTAATTTAGAGGTTTGTTTGTTATGGTTTACAGCAGGTGTTTGTGGAAACATCTTTTTATAAATGCCCTTCCCAGAACACCCTCACCCACACAGTAGGACACACCTAAAGTTTCATCGTCTACGCAACTTTATTTCTGAAATGTCCAAGGAAGCAAGGCTTTCACGGCTTGTAGAAATTTAAATGCTTCACTACAAAACTTGGTGGAGTCTATGTCATAATATGAGCTTGTTCCAGTGAGAAATCCTTTTCTCTTGAAGTGCATGAAATTCTCTGCTGCACTAACAGCTACTTTGGCTCGTGAAACTATTGTGTTACATTCTGTGTAACTGTTGGCTTCCAGTTGCTGACACCCATGTTATGAGGACATGGATTCATTTCTATGTGCTTCTCTATAATTCTGCAGAAGGGTAAGGTTTTGGTAGCTTTTTTTTCTGGAAAGATGTTTATTGCATCCTTTGTATGAGTCGTTCCTTTCAGGTGAGCTAAGCTTCACGTCTTCTGTTCACAGAAAGAACATGTTTGGATAGTTTGAATATCAGTGAGGATACATGTGTGCAATATACTTCACAGCTTCATGTTTAATACATGAAAGGAATATTTAATGCTCTTTTCCCCCTAGAATTCATGTAGGCAACATACCTCAAAGAGTGAAGATTAGCTCCTTAAAACTGAAGAAGCCTAACAGATGCAGTATATCTGGAAATGACTGGCTGGGATCAGAGACAGAAGTTATGGAACAAATGGTTCCTGAAGGGAATGTGTTATTTCAAAGTTTGCTGTGAGATGGAAGCTGTTTTATGAGAGAATAGTTACATGCAGTTATATGTCTCATAGGATTGTCCAGGCCTTTGCAAGTAAACTGAGCTAACTAGATGATCTTAGATAATGTTTCCAGCAAAACCCAGAGGTAATGCTGCAGAAGAAAACCTGAAGGGCTGGGAAAACCTTAACATAAGAGAGATTTCAATAAACTCCACAGGAACTGCAAGGAACCCCAATAGTAACCTGTGAAATGGGACAGTGAAACATTACGAAATCTTAGGCTGTTGCTGCTTATTGCGGCATCAAGCTGCTGCTCCACAAACACATCGAGGCACATCCACCCTTTGGTGTGCCATTTGCTATCACACCCTGCAGTGCAGGGAGCGCAGCACAAGGAGCTGTGAAGGCTTCCTCTGGCGTTGCCCAGACTCAGAACCGCCTGGTACCACTCTGATGCAATGCTCATGTATCAGCTGAGCATCCGAATTCACTTTCCTCTACTTGCCCACCCCAGTACGCTTAACAGTGCTGGAAACAGGCACTGATACATCTTCTGACCACACTGAGGACATTTCTCAGCTATGGGCAGATGAATAAAGCTGAGAAAACTCCAGCTGCTGCAACGAGCAGGGGCTGAAGGGAGCTATGGCTGTGCTTAGGGAAAGGCCGAACAGTGTGACACGGCAGGAGTCTTCATTTATCACCAGTGAATGTCTCTTTCAGCCTCTGTGTTGTGCATCCTTGGCTCTGGCTGCCTGCAGGTATTCGGGTGCAGCCTCAGGTGTATTGGGTGTGAGAAAGAGGTCTTTTCAATTCTTTTCTGCTTGAGAGACCTCTGAAAGGCTTCTCCAGAGAAGCTGTGATCACCTCTGCCTCTCACACTGATATATAAAAAAAAAAAAAAAAAAAAGTGTGAAGTGAACTGGAAAGTGAGATTTTAAACATGTGACTTGTTTTGAAACAGGTATTTTTATATTTTGTTTGCACCGGGCATAACTAATGGAGAAACCATATGGTCACAGCATACCCTCAAAGCATTCAGGAAAACCTACCCTTGCGCATTAACTGATGTGCTTCAGGTCAGAGGCAAAATAGGAGGGGGTGGAGGAGAAGGAGGAAGGTGCCTTGTGGGCGGATGGCACCATAGTTGTTTGCAGTGAGGCCTCTTCCCCTTTCTTGTGATGAAACTGTTACTAGCTCCTGCCCAGGGGAGGACGGTGGAGTATTTAAGCCTGAAAGGTTCAGCCAGTGTGGGCATGAATTCAGCCAGCGCCCTGAAATGGCAGAATTATCATGTGCTCCACAGCAACATGGAATGTGTGTTGGCTGAAAGCAGGGGCTGGGTGAGAATGAAGTCTTCTTCCTTAGGGTGTGTGTGGCAGCAGTGAGGGGTGAAGCTGAAATAGCCTCCGTGGCAGCAGTGAGGGGCGATAGCAGCGTGTGTGGGATGAGCACATGCAAACTCCTCTCGGCTCCCGTGGCACCACCTTTTCTGAGCCCTGCATTTACAGCCTCCTTTGGACTGATGGGTTTGGGAGAAACCGCTGATGCCACTAAGCACATTTGTGGGGGTACAACTGGACTGTTACGCACCCTTTTTGGTGCTTCAGTGGTGATGAATCCTCTTCCATCCTTCCTACTTCTGGTCTTGACAGGAAAATTCAATTTGCTTATGTTGCTACACAGAGAAAGACTGTGGAAGATCTATCTGGGGAATATGACACATTCTCGTAATTATACATTATAAACAAACTTCCATTATATAATCATCAAACAATTTTACTAACACCAGATAATCCCATAGAACAATACTATTCCATAGTAAAGAAGAAATCCAGTCCCTGAAGTATGAGTGTTGGATGGAGAACACTGTTCTGGTTCTGAGAATGTACACTGCTCTTCCTTCCATTGAGGTTCAGCTGCCGAACAGCATGAAAGTGTTCTCCTCTCCACTAAAATGTAAATGATGAGAGGTTTTTTCTTACCTCAATAAAAATCTAGATATTTGAAACCTGAAAAATCTGAGAAAATTTGATTCAGATTTTTTGAAACTTATTAGGGCTCACTCATGTTTATTAATAGTGGATTAACTAAGGGTTCTAAACAAAAAGTAATTCCCACCTAACGATTCCCAGTTGTTTACTCTGTAACAAGGGCACAATGTGCTTTGGAATCCTTTTCTCCCACCAGCTCAGCTGTTGATGCCTGGTATCAGTTCCATCCAGAAATATTTGGGGTTGAAAATGTTGTCAGTTCCAACTAATTCCAGTGAAAAGTATGATTTTCTCTAAATGCATTTTTGTAATCAGAAATCGTTCTGTCAAAAAACTGTGCCTCATTTTTCTCCTTGTGGTGGGACCCTCAGCAGGTGGACTTTGGTTTGTTCCCACAGCAGTTTATACAACTGTCATGAACCACCGGTGCCCAGTGGGAACATCTTCAAATATATGTAGCATTACTTAGTGGAACAGTATGCAGGATGTTCATTCTTTTTCGTTCTTCCTGTGTATATTTATGTCCACATCTAATAAAATAAAAAAGTCTGGTTTTAGAGCTCAGTGAAGTTCTATGAAAACCATCTGTGTATGTTCATTCCCTGCATGTGAAAACATACTTAGGTTTTTTTTAAAGTGAAGGTTTTTAAAATACCTATTTTGAAGTGAGAGAGTAAGTCCCCACCCCACCTCTCCTGCACTTTTCTGCAAGACAGGGTGTAGGTCTTGGAATGTACCCACACCCCAAGATGTGTGGTCATGGGGAATATCACTGGAACGTACCCTCATTGCCTCTGATGGTCCTAATGCAGCAGATTCACCTGCCTGTCAGTTAAAACTGGACTGCAGCACTGGGAGGTGATCCGCTGCCCTCCCAGTAAGGGTAGTCAGAAGTATCCAGTCCAGCAAACACATCTCTTTCAGGAAAAAAATAATTCTTGCACACATTATAGTTGATCTGTTACTCATTTGTTATTGCAGAGACTAGTACTGATGAAACATTAAAGGGCACCTTCAAAAGATCCACCACCCAATGGAACGATGGTGATTATGATAGGAACAGTAATTAGGTGAGTCAGAGCTGTTAAGAGACTTTTAGAGTACAAACCCTTTGGTTGGGAACTTCTTAATTTGGGGTCTAAACAGCCCCATGCACAGCTGACTCTTTAGGGTCTCAGCTAATGCTACTTCATTGGCGAGACCTTCATCAGCAAAGGATCATTATAACACAATAACAACACCTATGGAGAGCCTGGTTTCACTGTACTCCCGCCTAACAGGATGCAAAATATTCCAGTGCCATTTGAAAAACATAAACAGGTATGATTAACAAATTGGTGCAGGGAGTTTCAGCCTGGCATCCATTCTGTGCACTTACACACAGGAGCTCACAGCTGGGGTCTTCAAAGAGGCAGGGAGGAGGCCTGCGTCATCTCCTGCGATAGTCACACACACACAGAATCAGGTCACATCAACCTCACTACGAATGTGACCATTAAATAACAGCTGAGTGAGCTGGAGCAAGATGCCAGGGCTGATAACTTGTTCTGTGTTTTCAGCTCGCAGGATCTCCCCAGCACATACCACAGGCTCTAATTCATCTATTTAGCCCAATGTTTCTGTTCAAAGAAGGTTAGCCAAGTGATCAGAGCGGAGTTTGCTGCACGCCTCTCCCCTGGGCACCCTTCGGCAGGCTCGGTGAGAGCCGAGTGCCCTCTGGAGAC
>JAVJGJ010000042.1:3403439-3414572 GCA_035590215.1 Microhierax caerulescens | reverse complement strand
GCTGGTCCCGGCCCCGCTTCCTGCGGCGGGACACGGCGTCCCGGGGGGGGCACATAGGGGGGACACAGCGTCATGGGGGGGGCACGGGGCGGGCGCATAGGGGGGACACGGCGTCCCGGGGGGGTGCCCGGGGGGGATGCCCGGGTCCCGCTGCACTCCCAGGCTGGGGCTGCGCCCCCGCGCCCGAAACGGCTCCGGCCGGTGCCGGCGCTGGCGGTTGCGTTTCCCCGGCAACACGCTCCGAGCCAGGAAGGCGAAAGAGAAAGTAAAAATTAAAAATAACAATAATACAAGACCCATGGCAAAGGGTGTCTCTTTGCTGTCACACCTGCCCCAGCGATACCACAAAACTCATTTAACTCAAACCCCCTCCACGCCGACAGCGACACGATAAACCCCCAACTGCTCCCCTGCACCACGGGGACCCTCACCGGGGCTCCTGGGACACCGACAGCCCTGGTGGAGACCCCCACCGGGGCACCCGGGGCACTGACAGCCCTGGTGAAGCACGGAGGAAAAGCAGCGCCATGAGTTAAGCCAGTGAGGACCAGGACAGCGGTCCCTGTCCCCCCACTCTCCGTGTGACACCTTGTACTGCTCCAAAGGAGCAGCGGGAGCGTCTGTCCTTCATCCCTGCCATCAGCCAGCCTGTCTCAGCCTCCTCCAGTGTGAGCTGGTACAAGGGCACTTCACAAGCACTCAAGTTCTCTGGGGACATTTATACCCGGGCTAAATAATATTAAAAGGTTGCAGGGGAATCACATGGCTGTCTTCGCTCAGAGGAGCCATCGAGAGGATATAGTATAATCGAGAGGGTCTGGTATAATGTGGACTGTGGTTAAGCAAAGGCTGGGGGCAGCCCTGGAGTGAGGGGCTTGGGAGGAGCAGGACCCCGTTGCCTGCAGAGGGGTTTGCAGTCCTGTTGGCCCAGGAGTGGCTGCAGCCAGCTCCAGGTTACCCTTGTGTCTGTGACCTCATTATGGGGCACGTTCCAGAACCACCAGACAGGCTGGGTTCCAGTTGGTGGGCAAGGTGAAAGACCTGTAAGCACCTCAGAGAGAAGCACCTTCCACTGCCTCAGGCTTCAACATGGGCGATAGCTTGGACCCCGGTAGAAATTCATCCTCACACATGGAGAGGAAGATGAGCGCTATGACTTGCAACTTCTTCAATGAGCTTCGCCTGGAAGGGAAACTCTGTGATGTGATCATCAGAGTGGAGGGTGTCGAATTCAACGCTCACAAGAACATCCTCTGCAGCTGCAGTCAGTATTTCAGGTCAGTGCTTGAAACAAGAAGGGATGGGGACAAACAGTATTTCCCAGTCTGGGTCACACCACCTTAGCGCACCTCCAGTGCTTATGTCAGCACTAAGACTTCCAGCAGTTCCCCATAGTCCTGGTACCCCCCCTGGACACCAGGATTAATCCACGAGCTAGTATCTAACATAGCTCTGGACGTGGCGTCTGAGGAACCCCCGGATGCGGTGCAGGGCTGGGAGCCCGGCCAGCCCGGCTTATCTGCCATCGGGCAGGAGGTTTTCCTGCCCCACACGTTCTCTGGCATTCTTGTTGAAGCAAGGTGACCACTCGCCCTGCTGCTCTCCGTCCACAGCCAGAGGCTGTGTCTCCTTTTTTAAAACAACCAGCTGGGAAAACATTAATTAATAAACTACACGGCCTCCCAGCATGCACTCCCAAATTGGTGCCCGGGGAAGAAGGCACAGGGGATAACGGGGTCAGGGTTTAACACAGTAAAGCTTTTCCTACCAGAACTGCTTTGTTTTTTCAGGGCTCTGTTTACCAGCAGCTGGAACGCCACGGAGAAGAGAGTATATCAAATCCCCGGCACCTCACCTGAAATGATGAGGCTTATTATCGAGTATGCCTACACCAGGACAGTACCGATCACCATTGACAATGTTGAAAGTTTGCTAACGGCAGCAGACCAGTTCAATATCATGGGCATCATCAGACTGTGCTGCGAGTTCCTGAAATCCCAGCTATGCTTGGAAAATTGCATCGGCATCTGCAGGCTCACAGATTATTACCACTGTCCTGACCTGCGAAGAGCAGCCTGTGAATTCATCCTCCATCACTTTGAGGACATGACCAAGGTGTCCACAGAGTTTCTAGACCTCTCTGTCGACGAGCTAAAGTACATCATCGAGAAGGACGACCTCAACGTGAAACAAGAAGATGATGTGTTTGAGGCTATTCTGAAATGGATTGCTCACGATCCGCAGAGCAGGAAGCAGCACATCGCAGTCCTGCTGGGCCAGGTCAGTGCTGCTGCGGCGCGGGCTTGGGTGGCTCTGCGGAGCTGGGCAGGGGGCAGCTGAGCCAGAGGCACTTTGGTTTTCTTGTAAAAGTAGAGGAAATTACAGCCCCCTAACACTGCTCACAAAGAATTAAGCTTGCAGACCGTTAGGCTATTGCTGCGCTGGGACACGGGTTGCAGATCCTGCGCTGGAGTCGGGGCACACCTTTGAAGCGCACACTTCCTCATGTTTAGAGCTTAAGTTTAACTGTTCCTTACATCCAGGAAGGGCCAAAGTTCACGCAGAACGTTATCTCTACACACACAGAGTTTGTGAGCATTTGCCTAGACAAGCTATGCAATGCAAATACCAGCATGCGTTAGGGCAGTGTCGGTGTGCGTACAGGAAAGCACCGTGCCAAAGCAGCGGCACGCTCCCCGCCATGAAATGGAACAATTTACCCCTGCACACCCTTTGCTGGGTTAGCTAAAACCTACGTATTTAATTCTCTGGTTCTCTAATAAGCTTTAGACAGCACTGTAGCCTGAAAGCAAAGCCATCCAGTGCTGGTGCTATCCACGAAGGTGTAAACCTTTTGTGTTAATATTCTCACCTTTCTGCATTTTTCAGGTTCGACTGGCACTGATGCAAGCAGAATACTTCCTGAACAAGGTCAAAATGCACGATTACGTGAAGGACAATAAGGAGTGCAAAGGCCTCATCATAAACACGCTGACAGAAATGTACAACCTCAATATGTACGGCCCGTCTTACTCCAACTCCTCCAACGTGCTCAGCCGGCCTCGCCTCCCCTACGCCATCCTGTTTGCCATCGGAGGCTGGAGCGGGGGGAGCCCAACCAACGCTATGGAGACGTACGATGTCCGTGCAGACAAGTGGCTGAATATCACATGTGGGCAAGAGAGCCCCCTCGCGTACCACGGCACTGTTTATTTAAAAGGCTTTATCTACCTTGTTGGAGGATTTGACAGCATGGATTATTTCAACACTGTCAGGCGGTTTGACCCACTTCAGAAAACGTGGCAGCAGGTTGCACCCATGCACTCGCGGCGTTGCTACGTCAGCGTCACCGCTCTCGACAACTTCATCTATGCCATGGGAGGGTTTGATGGATACATGCGCCTCAACACAGCGGAACGCTACGAGCCAGACACGAACCAGTGGACACTGATTGCCCCCATGAACGAGCACAGAAGCGACGCTAACGCGACCGTGCTACACGATAAGGTAAACCGACCGCGAGATTATTGGAAGCAGTTAAGGTTAAGTATGGCGAGCAGGATAAGGAACCAAATAAACATCTGTGCGCAGTGTTACATGGCAAGCAAACGCCTGTCCTTTCATACAGACCCTCTTCCTCGGCTACATACCTGGTGAAGACAGCTACCACATCTGCATAGAAAAAGGGAGCTGTGGGAGCTGGAAAGGTAACAAATGCTCCCTTTACTGTGATGCATCATTGAAAAGAAAAAGGAAGAATGGTCACATAAACCTTATTAATTAAATCCTGGAGCTACCAATATAAAGTTCTCTAAGAGACGGCAACTGACTGGCATGGTGGTGGAGATGCAGACAAGAGTGCTAAACTCTTCCAGAGCTGCTTACCACCAAGAGCCCACTTGCTGCCTGGTCTTTTCCTGGCCACAAACTAAATGCCATACCCATCTGCTTCATGCACTTCAGGAAATAAAGGGTCTAAATCCCTGCTGGCCTGAATAACTCCCTGTGCTTTTACTACTTCAAACTCCATTCCCATTAAAAACCAGAATAAAACCCCCAAAACCCAGCCACACCATTCATTTTCTCTTCCAACCAAGAGTATAACTACCATGCTCATGCCTTTTTTTTGTTGTTTTTCTCCTGTAAACAGGTGTATATCTGCGGTGGGTTCAACGGAAACGAATGCTTGGTCACAGCTGAAGCGTACAACGCCACAACAAACCAGTGGACCCTTATAGCCCCAATGAGAAGCAGAAGAAGCGGCGTAGGTGTGATAGCGTATGGAAACAAAGTGTACGCGGTAAGAGAAAGGCAGTACCTCTGCCATGCCACCACCCAGCACCTGTAGTACTTTTGCTAATCTGCGTTCCCTAGATTTTCGGGCTGGGCATTTGCTTGTTGCTTGAGGTTTAGGTAAGAACCTGAGTTAGAATGGTTGATAAGCCTCCTGAGACTATTATCACCTCCATGGTTTTTGTTATGAAAAAAGTATGGACAATTTTTAAGCAGCTGCAGCAAAGAAATTTATTTTCTGCTGCTGCTAATAGTGTCAGCAGCACAGAATGTTTGCTTGGTCCTGTTTATCCTGTCCATGCACCACATCTAAACTCTGTAGAACTGTAAAATCTTGACAGTTGTACAAAATACTTGTGGAAGCTCCAGAAAGACCTAAGGGAACAGCCTGCAATAAGCAAGCATTGCGCTTTGAGATCCCACACTCTCAACAATGCTCAGACTGAAGTCAATGAGGCAGGACCAGTTACCATCTTTCTTGTGCACAAACTGATTTGGCGGGTGAGGAAAAGCCTATGTCAAGTCCATACTTTTGGCATTCACAGGTAGGAGGATTTGACGGAATCAGCCGGCTTCGGAGCGTGGAGGCTTACAATCCAGCCACCAACGTGTGGCACGCAATCCCCACCATGCTCAACCCTCGCAGCAACTTCGGCATTGAAGTGGTGGATGATCTTTTGTTTGCGGTTGGTGGCTTTAACGGTTTTGCCACAATTTTCAGCGTTGAGTGTTATGATGAAAACTCTAACGAGTGGTACGATGTTCAGGACATGGCCATACACCGCAGCGCTCTGAGCTGCTGCGTGGTGCCGGGTCTACCTAACATCAGGGAGTACATTGCCAGACAAGACAGCTACGGGGACGACTCTTCAAAGGAAGTCAGGTTCATCTCTTCAACAAGTAGCCTGCCTGAATAAGCAGCTCCATTAGCTAATGAAGTCTTCTGAGCAGCAAGTATATTCACTTACTCTAAAATAAAAACCACTAATAAAGGCCAAAAGAATCATTAGTCTTTAAAACTTTCATTCTGTGGCATCACAAAACGTACGTATCGGCCACAGCTTACACAACAACTTAAAAAATATAAGGTACAACTGAATGCTAGAGAAATAAAAGGTTTATTTTCATTAATTCACTTATTACAATAAATTTTAGTACAGTGTATTTAAGGTAAAGAACATTACAGTAGGATTTGTTTCAAATGGCCTATACACACATACTACTTTACCTTACTGGAAGTAAGTACAGGAGTGCTGCTTCCCCAAGCAATCTGCTGAAGTCTATATTATTATCGACAGGAGAGTACAGCTGCCGTGATCCACAGTGACATGGACCTATGAGGAGTATCTGACTATTAATAGTCTTCAAACATCTCGTTAGTTCCACACTTACATTCATATTAGTAACAGGGTTAGGTCCTCAGGAGCACCTGTTTTATCAGACTTCCACTCAGGACTGTCAGATTAGAGATATGATTTATACCCTAGCATAATATGACATAGCTGAAAATAAATCTAAGCCATAAACCACTTACTTTAAGCTTGCTTTTTAAAGCCCATTGAATGTTACATCATACTATTACAAGGCTGTGTTCAAAATAACCTAAAAAGTTGCAGTTCTTTGTGAGCCAGTTTGTCAGTAGCAATCAGTCTACTCCATGACACACAAGCTGAGCCAATAGTTTTAACATTTACTGTAATGGAGAAAAAATGATACTGAAATAGTATAGCAGAACGCTTGGCATAGTTACTCATAATGCATCCTAGAAGTTGGCTTACTCTCTTCATTTTTGGAGTGGTATCCTACTATGTGCAAGAGAGTCTTAATAAAAATACATACAAACCCAGCATACTAACAGAGTATTCAGGTAGTTATAAAACGTTATGTACACATACGGCACCTAGAAATTACTACGACGACTGCGGAGTGCTAGGCAGGATGTGTCCTACTCCACTAATACTTTGAGCAGAAAGGCAGGACACGAAACATGCGTTTTGTGGCACGTATTCAGTAAAGTCTAGAGGTATGGTTGTCATAAGGAGGAGGAAAAACTCCGCCTGATATTCTTTTTACATTAGTAAGGCCAGAAGTCAGCCTTCTAACACTTACTGAATACGCGCTAGGATCTTGCTGACATTTAAGTAGCCACTATAAACACACTGAAAGAATTCCCAGGCATTTGTTTATAGGATCATTTTATAAACACCCAGCAAGCTATGGCAGTCAAGGGCCACAAGAAATTTGTTACGCGATTCACAGGTTAGTGAGATAAATTACAGCCAGAATCAAGAATGCAATTCTTCCAAACACCTACGTGTGATACAGTGGATAGTTAGATTTATCAGTTAAAAACGATGTGCAATGCAATTGGTCCACTTAAAGTCAAGGCTAAAAAAAACCCAACCACTTAAAAATTCCATAGAACTGGCATAGCAAAAGTTAGAGCAAACCAGTGGTGTTCACAGTGCCCATCGCTCACCATGCAAACAGAGCATATGGAGATACAGTGCGTCACAAACAGAATTGTGGCTGGCATTTGCAAATTAGCTGTCCAGATACTAAACTGTTTTGACATTGTCTTTGAGCGGAATGTTTTTAGTAAACTATACGGCTTGTATGTCAGCCAGAAGGTCTTAAGGTAAGTGCAATATAAATTTTGCTTAGAAAAAGAGAGACTGCAAGAAGTTTGTTCTTGCATCTAACTTTGTTGCATGCTGCCACGCATTAAAAACGCTTAGTTCATATTCCAACTGAAATAATAATCTTGGAATTTGTCCCTACAAATTGTCCGTATTTGTGGATAGACTACAAAAGGGCTTTGACAGAGCTGTGGTGGCCTGACACACTACCATCCTTCAACTGCTTGTTAAATTCCTACAGCAATGTCAGTGGGATGGAGCATGTAAATTCTTCTCAGTTGCTTCTGTGTGAAGTCTGGTAAAGTATTTTAAAATCAACCCCCACAAATTAAAGTTAAATCAGTGGATTTAGTGCTAAAGCTGTAAGGCATTTTCATGCTTCTAGTCACAAACCCTGCTGTAGGGGCAGTAAAATTCTTAAACTACTCCAGTCAAGTCTATAAGAGTTCATGGGCCAAACTCCACTGATTAACCCCTTGCTTACAGGCCTCCATGAGCTGGTTTGGTAACAGTTGCTTCTGAACATCAGCCTTACACCTGAACAATTTCCTCTCTTGCATTAGCCCAGCACTGTACAATTTAAACTGCCCTAACAATCTGACAGGCAAATAAAATAGAACACAGTTACCATAGATGAGGAAACTTAAAGACTAAACTGTCAGGATTTTCAAGTTTTTTTGTTTTTTTTTGTTTGTTTGTTTTTAAACAAGGCTATTCTATTACAAAAAGACAAGTTATTGATATCAAAAGTGGCAAGTGAACCACGAAGTGGAGCATTAAGGGATGTACACATCAGAGAAACCTTTACACACTATGTGGTTGAAAGACTTACCCAGTGTTTCAGATATGATCTAGGTTGCCTGCTGAATTGGAAAATGAGAAGTATCAGCTCAGAAAGCTAAACAATTAAAAAAACAAAACAAAAAAACCAAACTGTTTAGAAGTTCTTTTGCAAAGAAGTTGCCCACATCAAAACCACCAGCAAATCATCATATGAACCAAAGACAGTAAAGAGATTTTCCACCAATGTTTGTCTACACAAATTTTGGAACATCCTGGTTACTCCTCCCTTTCCCTTCCCTAAGATCCTGAGTTAGGCTGCATGTGAAAACCTGGAAAATTCAAACGCAGGGAAGGGTGGGGAAAAAAAGGAGGTAGAAAGGATGCACTGAATCCTTTTAGGTTTAGTAACCTAAACCATCCTGGCGCACTTCTTATCAGGGGGAGCGTTCAGTGGGACAGTTAACTGACAGACAGTGATAACTCTAAAGGAAACATTCCACATTCTGCTCCTAGGGAGTACAGCAAGCAAGCCAGAGCCAACCAGGGTTTATGCAAAACCACCTCAAAACACCAAAAGGTATTTACATCAGTTTAAATCTTGTCACCACAGTATATAAGGAAATCCAAATATTTAAGACTATGAGGACTCAACTGTCCCACTTCAAGAGCAACACCAAGTGCCGATTTGTTAAGCAGCACTGCAGCACAGTAAGTTTCTTGGAAAAGCATACTGAAGGCAAAGGGTACTGATTGTCAAAGACAGGCTGGAAGCAGGCTCTTGGGGGTTCTTCTGATCATTTTTTCACTAGAATTAAAATGTGTGCAACATTTGGGAAAGGATCTACGAATAGCTCAGGGTTCAGTCTAGTACTGTGGAATAATCTCATTCTTACTAATCCACACTGATGGAAGCAAATAGCCAATGTTGGTGGGTGGCTAATTTGCTGGTTTTCACTCCTTTTATCAGGCTGATTCTTGACCCAAGTTTCTAATGAAGCTGTCAAAGACAAACTCAAAGCACCTTCAGATACACCTGAAAAAGAAAAATCTACTGCCCAAGTTCTCCGTTTTTAAGTTGTGTTCTACATCATCCATTTACAAGCAAACTCTGCAGCCTCTCTACAACATACAGATATAAAATATTTAATACACATAGAAACATCCTGAAGTAATTTTATGAAGAAAGATTGTGCTTTTGTTTTCATATACAGGTATAACTATTGCACTTGCTTCCAACTTGGGAAAGCTAAGTACACTAACACCAATATGTGAAGTTTAGTCACTGAGGAGAGAATCAAAGGAATGTCAATATATAAGTGCAAATAAAACAGGTGCTTTCAAGCACACACAAAATGTAACCACCAAATTATTGAGATCTTTGATTTTCAAAATAGAACTGTTAGAGACTTAACTCTACAGAAATCCTTGAAAACAAAGACCTGAAGAGAGAAAAAACAGACTTAAATGTTCCCAGAGATATTTCACAGCCCGATACAGGCTACATTTTTTCCCTGGGCACCACTAAGTAATACTGTTGGATTCACACAGTTTCTCAATTGCCATCCACCCTCAATTTCTGAGCTTCTTAATTTTCAATACATAAAAATGCTGTTTTTATGCCTCAAATCCAATCAACACCCTCATGTCTTATAAAGACTTATCAAGCCTAAAAAAATGGTTTAGCACAGTATTTCCTAAATTCATCAGGAGTGATATTTCAGAAACTAGCACTCAATCTGTGACCGTGGCATTCTCCGTAAGCTTAGGGAGTGTCGGTGTATTTCCTGCATCTGCCTCTCCTGCATTTGCCTTATTCTATCTTTCTGCCACATCAAATTTTGTGGCATAGGGTATCTTTGTGTTCCCTGCAAGCATCTGAAGGGAATTCTCACATGGCAGGCTGTTGCTCTGCAGCGAGGCTGAGGCATAGGAGGCAGAAGCATCCAGCGCTTTCTCTCAGCACAGTAACGATAGGCCTCTTTCCTGTACTGCTTGTCAATATCATCGCTGTTTTTCCACCCCCCGATGATGAAAACATCATCTTTATAATAACAAATAGCTGCTCCTTCAATGCTAAGAACCTCTGGGGGCAAGCTTTCAAGTATTTCATCCGAGGCCCTGCCAGAGATTTTTATCTTGGCTTCCTCGTTATCTATAGGGTAACTCTTGGGGCAGCACGATGCTGTATGGTAAAAGTTTGTGTTAGCAACAGACATCTGAAAAGAGCAATAATTATCAATGAGTGGTAGAGACTCCACATCCTGCCACTGCCTTGTTTCAGCATCATATCTAATAATAACCGCCCTCAATCCATCTTCGCTATCACTGTCAACTGGGGTACGAGCAGCAACATAAACAAACCGGTCTTCTACAGAAACAGCTTTGACATCACGAAGGATTTTTGGTGCCGACTCCAAGTTAAGCCATTTGTCTTGCTCGGGATTATAAATGGCCACATCTTTAAAGCCAGGACTGAAATTGCCATGTCCACCAATACTGTACAAGTTTCCTTTAACTTCAGTAAGGCCAAAAGAATGCTTTCTGGTTATTAGATTTGAGACTTGCTCCCAAATATTTCTGTTTGGATTGTACCTTTCTACAGTCTTGGCAAACCCCGGTTCCATGGAGCCAGCCACATAAACATAAGATTCTGTCACAGCAACAGCATGCCCATCTAGATGATTATGTATGTGCGGTAAGTTTACCCACCTATCTTCGTCGATGAAATACCCTACACACTCACTCAAGTAATCTCCTCCCTCCGATACACCACCAATCACCATAATGACGTCCATGTTTTGTCCAAAACGCGGCAACAATGCTACAGGACAAGCGGAATGTTGTAGATTACCAGACTGCAAGTTCTCAGACCTCAAGGCATGACTCTCCACAGCTTCAGACACCAATTTAACACAGGCTTCATTGCTTGATACCAACCTTTCAGATTTGACGTGGCGAGTAAGATAAGTGGGTTTCATCTGAGACAATCTAAGCAGTTTAAAGAGATCTTCAAAGTACTTTTCTCTTTCCTCTGGATTTTTCTGAACCCACTTCAAAACAGTCTCAAAGAGGATTTCTTCTGAGTCCACTGTGATCTCTGAGTCTGAGAGCCAGTCCCTGACAAGATGAAAGGGCAAAGTGTAGAACTCCTCGTCTTGGATAACTTTGTGGAAGTTTCTCCTGATCATATCCTGAGCTTTGAGGGCCAGCTGATTCAGGGAATACATATGGGCTAAGCTGTGAACCGCAACGCAGTTGGAGAGGTTGAGTTTCTTCTTCAGAAACTCTCCACAGAACTCTTTTAACCGGGTCAGCAGAAACCTGCAGATCAAACAAACAGGGGTGAGGCGGCTGCCTGGCAGCCTGGTGGTGCAGCTGCGGTCAGCCCCCGGCCCCCCGCCCCCCTCCCCGGGCGCGC
>JAVJGJ010000042.1:3371050-3392596 GCA_035590215.1 Microhierax caerulescens | reverse complement strand
GACTTGTGAGGTACAGTAACTAACCAGCTTATGCACAGCTGTGCTCTGGAGGTTCCAATTTGAAACACCCAGTAGCCTCTCATCCCCGTTAGCTGTGGGGACAAGGTAAAAGAGGGTGAATACTGCAAGAGAACTCTATCCCACAGAAGGATCCACACTCTTCCTGCCTGCTAAGAAACTACTGCCGCTATAGGAAAGAGTGTGAGCAAGATGAACGTGATTTTAGTTGTGGTGTGGGGGTTTTGTTTTTTAAATTTTGTTTGGCTACACAACAGACGGACTGCTTTAGTCTATTAACAGAGCTGCTACAATTCTGGCTAATATTTGGCGGGGGGAAGTCCAGCTGCTGTGGGCACAAATCAAAAAGTCTCAGACAAGCATGCAGCAAACAGCAGAGTGGAAGAAACCGTGCATAGCCTTACTGCCTCTGCTAAGCCAGTGGACTCTTAAAGAAAGCCCAACTAGTCATGCCTGCCTTACTTGTCGAGTGAAGGAACAGAATTTGAACACCCTTTGAAAGGGCATGAAGTGGAACTTGAATTACGTGGCTATCATTAAGCTGTTTCAACAGAGCAGCCCAAAGTCAATGATTGAGGGAAACACGAAGCAGTCTGCAAAGCCAGTGGACTCTTAAAGAAAGCCCAACTAGTCATGCCTGCCTTACTTGTCGAGTGAAGGAACAGAATTTGAACACCCTTTGAAAGGGCATGAAGTGGAACTTGAATTACGTGGCTATCATTAAGCTGTTTCAACAGAGCAGCCCAAAGTCAATGATTGAGGGAAACACGAAGCAGTCTGCAAAGCCAACCTGATGGTGGAAGGGAGCATAGGAGAGGGTGTTAAAGCAGAGACGTAGACTAGGGCAGAGCTACCCTAAAAGAACAGCAGAGACTGGAAGAGGAGGAAGCTAACGGAAGAATTTGAGGGAAGCAGTCAGAAAAAGAATGCTGTCAACACAGGCTACTTACGTGAATGGATAAACCATGGCAGCTACTGACGGTTCATCCCGCGAGCAAATATAATCAAAGTCCAACATTCCTTGCACAGCACGTGTCTGCATCCCCCAAATAATAGCTTTGGTGTGACGGCTGAACAGAGTTGTAGCTTTACCTGCTCAGAGACACGGAGGGGGAAAAAAAAACAGAACAAAACCAAAAACACATTCAAAATGTACATCTATGCAAGACAAGAGCTGTAACTTTGCCAAATGTCTGCTGAAAGTCTCCTTCTTAGTTGAGCATCCTCCCCTCCCTCCAAACTGAACCCAACAGATAAACTCCAGGATATAGTAGCCACACTGTTCCAATTAAGGAAGAAACTGTAGATGAAGAAGCATTCCCCTTCCCAAGATTCTGAACACAATAGCCAGGTTTTGGGCTTCATCAAATGGGGAAGTGCTTGACCACAGGTTGAGGGGGGAGCTGGTGTAGGAGGGGAGAGAGAAGTGAAAACTGCCTCTTCCTCCTCTCACATGGGCCATTTCCATTCCTCCCAGATAGTTTTATTCTGCAAAGCTGAAGAGGAAGTGACCTTTGAATTTTATTTATTTATTTGCATACAGCTTACAGTCTGGGAGAACCACAGGAGGCTTGCCTCCTATGTTTGTCAGGGCACCACAGTAGGTTGATAGGAAATAAAAAAAGAAAAGCAGGAAATGGAAGGGACAAAGAAAGCAAAGGAGCTCTACATGCTCAGCTTTAATTTTCAGATTTTTTCGATGATCAGAATCCAACACAAACCTGACAGCTCCAAGAATTTATATATGGCCCAAAACTTGGCTGCAGGGGACAGAGTCACAGGAAAGGCAACAGTTCAGCTAGTGAGGATGGACTGTTTGCTTAAAGTGTATTTATACTACTTGGCACAGCAAAACATTTAGTTACTCCCTTTGACTCCAGGCAGAGTTCACCGTAAAACTCTTAGGAACTCAGAACTGATCCAAGTGCTGATGCCAACTGAGTCTACCACTAATTTCTTTTTGGCTTTGAATTAAAGGTAAACAGCACTGGGGATTAAACAGGATACTGTTCTTCTGGCTTTAACAAGAAATCAGCCGCTGTTCTCCAACCCTACATGTTCACGGTTTAGATGCACTGCCACATGACTTGTTATTAGAAAACTGCCTACCCTGAAAAACTCCATGTATCTTGCAGGCCCTTGCAAGAAGGTAGCATTAGTACTCATTGAAACAGGAAAATGCAGGCTTAGAAAGGTGATGCTACTTGTCTGAGACCACCCAAGGAAGAATCAGACTTCCCCTTCTACTGTCCCTCCCCTTATGATAGGGGAGATGGCTTGAAACTCTTCAAGATTCTGCAGTTTCTTCTCATTTGGCACAAAGCTCAAAAGAGTGCTTAAGTCCCTGTAACTTCACTGAGCACAAGCTTTACTGGTTTGCTGAACTGATAAGGCAACGAGAACATTTAGTTCATTCAGTGACTTTTCCATGCCCTTCAAGGCTCATAAGCACAGCACCTGCACTATTTTGTTTCCCTTTGAAACAAAATGCCAGTTATTATGCATAGTTAGCAATTCCTTCTTTTTGAAAGCAGAGTACAGAGCTTTTCACAATATGCCTACGTTTGGTTTTCTCTATAATGATTGTGGGGGGGAAGGGAAGAAAAAAAAAACAACCAAAACTTTGAGACCCGTCCTTCTCTCCCTCAGAAACAGTAGGTTTTTGGGCAAAGGAGCATGTGACTTGCACTTGTAAAAACAGATGAGAAGTTCTTATGGTGATAGCTATATATGCTGTGCAGGAGGGAAGGACCAGACAACACTGCAAACTTTTGGAGAGGAAAAAACAGCAACAAACCCAAAAACTACAAAAAGTCAGCTGCCAGCAAGGCCAGGCACATTCAGCTAGTCACATGTCCTACCTGAACCAGGTCTTGAAGCTGGGATTGAATCTGTTAAAGAGAGAATCACTCATGCAACAATATGACAGAGTTGGCTGCTGTCATCCCAACGGCAGGGCACCTGCAGCAGGGTGCTGCAGCTTCCCTCCTCCCCACAGCACTCAGGCCTTTTGGGTTTTGCTTTTATTAAAAAACAAGCCGGCTAGAGCATTCTCCACTGTACTTCCTCTCCAAATATCCAGAAATCAAGTTTTGCTTTTTGCAGTCTAGAAACTTATTGCTTATCCCAGCACAAACACATTTCAGGTTCAGGTGGCATTTCCTTGCACTGCAATCTTGATGGCACATGCTTATTTTCAATATCTTTTCAAAGCATTGCTCATGCAAAATGCCATGCACGATGATTAAGAGACTAGTAGTGGGTTTTGTGATGCATTTCATTGGAACTAGATATGAATGTTGCTGTCATCACATCATATGGTTGTAATGAGGCCAGTATCCCCTCACATTCAGAGGAGGAAGAAGTTACCACAATCTGTCCCTGCCCAGTTCTGTTGTTGTTTTATCCCCATACAACATGCTCTTAGGCAATAAGGCTTCCAACAAATAGGAGCAAAAGGCTGACAAAGCTCTTGCATATCACCATGCTAAAGCAGCTTCCTACAGACTTCAGTGAAAAAAAAAAAAAACCCAAACCCACCACCACCACACAACACACTACATGGTAATCTCTGATCCTAAACGTGCGAGGAGTATGTCACAACTCATACTGAACTACCTGACTACACAGAGTGTTGCTGCAGCATCTATCAAGAAGGACTTTCTGAATACCTACACTGTTCCAGCAGCATCCAGCGGGAACACCCCCAGGTACTTAACTGGAAAGCAGGCCTCAGTTCAGCAACACAGCACAGATACCTGCTGTCTGCTGGCCTTGCCTAAGGGGACGTGGGAAAGCTGGAATTCTCAAACCGTGGTGTTCCCTTCAAAGGAGCATCCCAGAACAAGGCAACTCTGACTCACCTCTTGTATAAGCCAGTAGCACAAGTGACAACATTCTAGAAGCACTTAACTAAATTCAAAACAGAGCGAGACTGCTTCCCTTTATTTCCCTTTTTTTAAAGGGAATTGCTTCCCTTTCTATCCAGACGAAAGCATTACTCTAGTCCACATTCTGTCATTTAGGAGCGGAAGAGAACTGTTAGCAATCATTTCTAACTCTGGACTTACCAAGAGGTGCTGTCGGTTTTGCCTTCTTGGCTGGAGCAATATCATCTGGCTTGGACTCTGAGAAGGAAGCTGTTCTGCTTGGTGCTGGAGTCTGAAAGATTCAGAAGCCAAGTCAGTAAGGGACACCATGCCAGCTAAGGCCCGGAGCATGCAGGAGGAGATGACCGCTTCGGCTATGCTGGTCTACAAAGAAAGTCCATTTTGAGATAGGACCATTTTGGTCAAGCGAGGGAAAACTCCTAAATGACCAAGTTCCAAAAACGTGACTTGCATCTATTGGGTTTTGAGGGGCCACATTTTCTGCACAAGCGAGGGTGATGTTGGGAGGTTCCTCCTGATACACCATCCAGGCAGTCACCTTAGCTTTCCTAGAGCTTTGTACAAACACAGTGGTGGCCGAGATCCATTGCTGACCTGTTCAGACAGGGGATGCTGCCTTCAGGAGGCTCCTCACAAGCGTTCCCGTTCACAGAGGGGAAAAAACTCACCGAGGGGCTGCCGCTAGCGTTGAGGAGGAAATTGGCGGTGTGGGCTGCAGCGGGCGGTTGGTTGGGGATCGGCCGATGGCCAAGCGCCATGCCCACAATCGCCGTCATGTGCGTCTCCGTGCCAAAGACATGGATGGGGATCCCAGTGGTCTTCCCTGTGTATGCATACAAGCACAGTCAGCCCTGGGAGGAAAAAGGCTCAGGACGGGCTTCTGGCAAAGTGAAGCATTTAACCTTGAAAAGGTTCAGCAGAAAGCAGGTGGAAGAAACAAGATGCAAGAACAAAAGTTGAGGAAGCATTTGCTCCTTACCAACTTCTCCCATGACACGTAATCCTTCCTGGTAGTTTGGGCCTCCTCTTCGTACAAAGATCCTCACCTCATGCTCCTTCAGAGGGCCTTGGTAATCCTTAATGGCTCTCACAATGCCCTAAAAGAAACACACAGGACATATGAACTGGGGAGCCTGTACCATAGTCTCAGGAACTCCTGGAAAAGATGCGCTGTCGGCCTCAGCACATCACCAAACTGGGGAGGAACAGCTTCAGACTAAGGACTGTGGACATTTACTCATACTTCTGAGTAGTCACTTACTTTAAAAGTGGCTGCTACATTAGTGAAGTTAGCAATGCTGCCTCCAATGATCAGGATTTTACCTGAGGGAAGAAACACACATAAAACAAAACTGGTTTTAGAACACAGTGTACTCTAAGATTATGAAGCAGTTCAGGACAAAGCGAAACGATGCTGCAGTTCAGACTAGCCAATAGTTTGAAGTTGTGTTTAGCAGAGCCTGGAAGAAAAGAGCTTTGCATCAAGCACAATTTTTTCTGATAAGACTCTTTCACGCCACATTTGCTTTTTGCTACAGAGAAAACTACAAGTCCTAGCTTTTGCTTCAGAGATGAGAGAAATCCATCACTACTTCACTCAGAAGACAGCAGTACATGAATAGCTCTGCCAGGGAAGTGTTAGCATAGTAACAGCCCAGATTTGCTCATTTCCCCCCCACCCATGCAGCTTCACAGCTTTGAAATTGCAGTGACTCTTACCTTCAGGATGCTTCTCTCTTGTCATGAGGGAGAGAATAGTCTTAGCATAGTCATAGGTCTGTTGCTCGCTTGGGGCTCCCGAGTATTCCCCATAATTAGCCAGTTCATTCACACCCCCCAGATCACAAATGGTGTCACTGTAAAAAAAATAAATAATTAAGAGGTTAGTTACGAGTCACTATTAAAGTCTTAATAAAGCATTCCAAATTCTTGGGAAAGTGGGACTTGCAACAGAGAGATCAGGCTGTCTGCTGAAAAGAAACCTGCTCTCCTCTTGGTGCCAGTCACGATTAAGTTGTTGTTCTTCCTAGATACGATGGGAACTCAGTGCCTACCACAGCAATGATATTACCACGAACAGCTTTTAGCCATCTTGCATCTTTCCAAGTGAAAAAACCCGTACCTCAACCTCCCGGAATTAAATTATCTCTAAGGGACACTACGTTCCACATCTTGGCAAGAAATATGCACAGCGTCTTCATTCTGAAGAGGTCCCAAGCAGTCATGGCAGGAGAAGGATTGCTTTAGAAGCTTCTCCTTTCCAGAGGCTGCATCACTTATATCAGTTATTTTCTTCCAGCACTGTAAATCCACCCCTGTCTCTAGAAACCTCGTTCCCGTTACCTGTAAACCACAGAGGCACCACCACCAGCCACCATGGTCCAGATCCTGCCTTTGGGGTTGAGAATAGTAAGCTTCAAGCTGGCTCCGCTCTTCGCATCCAGATCAGCGATGTAGGCTTCCTGCAAAGACACCGGCACACAATTTAAACGTCCTGCTGCATCCTCCTTTTCCAAATCAGAGTGCTCATAGCGCAGAGCTCGTTTGGACGTGCAGAGCTCCCATGTATGTCACCTACAACCAAGGGGACAGCAGAACTACCAACACCGTTTCTGTAAGGGAGAGAGACCCAGCTTCATCTCTCGGGGCCAGGACTGATTTGTGTCGGGTGTTTTGCAAGACAGAGCACTGAAACCGGACTGGATGCAGGCAGCTTGCGCCATTCTCCCTGTAACAAATTCAAAGGGGATCAACCTGAGCATACACTCAAATTTTGATTCTTGGGGGCAGAAAAAAAAAAAAAAATCATACCCTCCAAAGAATATCTTGTCTTTATAAGGCCTGCCGTCCCAGGTGAAGTTCACAAGTGATTGCTATAAATAAATCTGACATTCCTTCATTAGTAGAGTGCAGATCCAGAAGCAGATTTTTCCTGTTTGCACATGAAAAACTTTGGAAATGCAGCTGACCGTTGGCTGCGTTTCACTGGGCTGTACCACACCGGCTTTTCCATGAACAGTGGGCTTTTCCTCCACTGCTCTGCCAGCCCTGGGAAGCTTCCAGGTTCCATGGTTCTGCACACAACAGTCACAGAATCAAATGCCTCTGAACTGAAATGTCTTGTTCTGACCTTGTCTACACACTGAGACCAGAGGAAATTTAAAAATCGACACACCCATGGCTACACACTCTCTGGCTGTGCTGTAGCCAAGTATGTAATCACCGAGAGCGCTGTAATTTGGCTCAACATGGTGTTCCTGTATCAGTGTGCTCGCCTGTTAAGCAGCACTTCATTGGGAGTTCATTAAAATTCTCAGCAAAGACACTGCCCTAATAACCTTCACAGTGACTTGCAGAGGGATGATTCAGAGAGACAAAAACTGAACTAATCCTTTTTAAGAGCAAATTGAGTTAAGTGTTGGCATCCAGCAAGCTACATGGAGAGAAACAGCTAAATGGATTTCCTGGCCACGTTACAAAAACCTTCCTCAACTGAAGCATAATTATAATTATTAAAATGAAAGAGTGAGGACAGAAATCCTTTTGGAGACAGCAGAAGTCACCTGAAATAAGTAACAAAACAATTAGCGAGAGAGCTCTACTTCCAACAGTTTTTGAAGCTGCCAGGAGGCTATGTATGAAGGAGTATTTATGCAACCAGCAGTACAAACCCAGGGAATTCTGAGAGGGAACAAGCATTTTAACTTCAAAACAAAATGGTTGCTTGCAGGCCTCTTCTTAGTCACCACTTTTCAGGCAAACAGGTGTATCAACATCTTAACTTTTTACTTCAGAAAAAATAATTATTCTCTCTCAAACTCTAGATTCACACTCACATGCAGATTTTGCACACAACTGCCATTCTACTCTCAGAAACTGTAACTGAAACACTGAGGGAGCATCAGCTGCCACGAGGCTGTTAACAACCAGCGCTCCAACAAAAAAATGATGATGCTGATAGGGAGCAGCACAGGCAAGAACCACATAAGGGAGACTGTACAAGTACAGAGCTTTGGCACCTAGCTGAATCAAGTTAAATTTAAGCCTCCCATTTTCAAAAGTCAATTCTGAATTAAAGAACCAAACCAATATCCAAACAGAGATGGAAAGCAGCTGCAGTTCAGAATGTCATTACGAGAAGTCCTACAGGTTTGTAAAAGCTCTTTTTTACCATGGATAACAGTGCCAAGGTGCTTGAAACACAGCAACAAAACCCACTGGAAAACCTCAATGCCATGGACATACAAGTAATGATGAATTAATCTTGTCCACAATAAAGGAATTCGGGCCACGGCGGGTTGTTACTTGCCTCTGGGTAAGCTTCCCTGCCAAAGGGAGGGGGGAACTCCACATCCCCCCATTTCACTTTGCAGATGTAGTCAGCAGTTGCATCAATCTTTGCAGCCAAATCAAGAATGTAGACACCATCATTAGTCACCACTGCATTTGGAAAAAATAGCAGAATTAGCTCTGTTTTGTACAAACACGTGTTACAAATTCGCTCATAAAATCTGATACTGTGCAGAGATCCTTACAAAAGCTAGGTCACCTTTGCTCCCCTTCCTCCACATCAGTCAGTCAGTTGTATTTACCAAACCCAGCACGTTTCCTGAAGAATTAACTAGTGACCATGGTCATGGACCAGGCCCTGGCTCAGGTGCCATTTTGTTCTGATCCAACAGAGCAATTTTTACGTTCTTCAGTTCTGACTTAACATCTTTTTCAATGCAATTTTTCATTTCCACCAGGAAACTAGATAACAGACAACACCTGTAAGCAGTCCTCATTTTTGACTCATTCAATTAATAGTTCCAAGACACATCAGAGCACTTTTGTACTACTTTTGCACATGCCACCTATTATTGTTGCAAACTACATAAAACAGAAGGATAATGTACACATTTCAATACTTTAGAACAGAAAGTCCTGCTCCCAAAAATATCTGTTACCTAAAGGATTGATCTCCAGGTATGTGAAATATAGATCTTCATAAAGGTTGAACAGGCCACAGATGAAGCTAGCCAAGATTCTGTAAAAGAAATTTAACACAAGTTCACTAAAGCAGCCAAATATAAAGCACAGCCTGCTCTGCTTCATTTATATTCGTGGCAATCTGCAGACCTACTCTGTATCAATTTCTTTCAATCTCATTCATCTTCTCTGGAAGAAGCCTAGGTGATGACTCAAGGAAAGAAAGACCTTGATGACTCATCTTAATTACACTC
This sequence comes from Microhierax caerulescens, assembly GCA_035590215.1. NCBI lineage: Eukaryota > Metazoa > Chordata > Aves > Falconiformes > Falconidae > Microhierax > Microhierax caerulescens. Next base: position 3,383,463 of record JAVJGJ010000042.1, on the reverse strand, counting down.
CACCAAACTCTGCTGAGAACACAGTTGCTCACAACGGTCATGTAGATGTTTGGTCTGTTTAATCTCATTAAGAGACAAAAACGCATCATTGTCTCTCACTGTGATATACATCTTTTGTAAGAACCGAGCTTCATTAGCTGGGATGGGGAAGAGACTGCAGTAAACTATATTAGTGACAGGCTTCTTCAGCCTTCCAGTGCTAATCAATGCCATCAGTGATTACATTATATTTGGAAAAACCATGACTCATTAAGATAGCTAGGTATAGGCATCTAATTAAAGGAGAGGCAGAAGAAGCTTAGACTGGGCCAGGGTAAAGTATACATTTCTGAATCAGCAATCAGATTCACATCTAATCACTAGTTCTACTAAAAATAAGAAACTCTTCTATGCTGGCGTGAAGGATCAGAATTCAATGCACGTCTCCAGCACTGCAGGGTCAAGACTTCAGTAGACCAAGAAGTGCTCCTGTCAAGTGAAGGCTCAAAGCACTACGAACGCTTACTTTTGAGTTTTCCAAGCAGATCAGTTAAGGTCAAACATCTCTGATTTAGGACGCACGGCGTATTCTTGAGAGCAGCAAGAAGGGTAGGAGAGCAAGCTTTAGGGTGAAATAGAACAAAGGGATGTTGCATGGAAATAAAGAAGAGAAGCTTCTGGGTGGCTGGCCCTGCCTGGAACTGGGCACCTGTACTTACTCCTTTTTATTTGCTGGTGCATGCTGCAGAAGGTGCTTCTTTACATCCGATTCATTGAGCTTTTCATCCACTGCCACAAGCAACTTCTGAGCTTTGGCATCAACGTCTCCCACATCCACACCCCCTTCGTGGTGGAAGAGTACGTAGTCTCCCTCACGGGCAGCATATATGCACACGTAGAACTCTTCCTCCTGTACCACAGACACAAGCATTAGCAAGTCACACCTAGGGAAGACCGAGGCTCTTGTGTCAATGCTGGGATGAGGCAACTGAGCACACCACTGAGTTTTCCAAGGAGAAGCAGCAGTGGGGCAGCCCAGACACTCCCCAGGCGGACACAGGCTGTGCTGGCCTGGGAGAGCGGCAGGGCCTGGAGTGCTTCATCCTGGTGAATGGGCCAGGGACTTTCCCTAGAGAAAACTGTTCCCATCTTACATGGCTGAAGGGCAAACCAGGATTCTTCCTGGCATGCACTGAAAGCACCTCTATCTTAGGTTAATTATATCCTTCCCACAGATCCATGGCAGAATATAAATATTCACCAGCACAAGGGGAGATATCTCACAGCAAGAGGAATACCAGATTCAAGGAGCAGTGAGCTGCTTTGACCAACCACCTCGGTCCCTCTCAGGTCATCTGTAACCTCCTCCCAACAGAGCAACAGCAACCAGCATGATTATTTTCAACTCTTCACATGGACTAATGCTGTGCCTGCAGACAGCTCCGACCACACACCTCGACACTGTCAGCTTAACAGCACACTCCCAAACTTCTGCTTTCTTTATCAGTTTGTCTAAGTTGCATGCAAGTCAGAAGAGATATAAAAGCACTTTTTAACATTTCGTTTGGTATACTAACCTGTTTGTGAGGCACAAAGGGTTCAATCAGAAAATTCTTTAGGATCCCCTTGGCATTAGCAATCTGCAGGCAGAACACAAGACAAACACCAATAAACGCCTGTCCAATATCCACACTTATGACAGCACAAGGCAAGCATCAAGAATTAATCAACACTGCTCTAAAATCACTTCCTCCTGACCGCTCCACTGTTTCCTGGGGAACCACACTCCTCCCTCTTCAGCACAGCATCAAGCAAGCACCATCGCTGCTAGACGTGCTGCTGTAGCACTCGAGGGTATGTGAACTTCACAGGTTATTACAGGAGTTGGCCACCTTCCCCCTTCCTAACAGGCCAGACTGCTGCCAGAATTACACCAGGGTGGCTGTTCTTCGTCTCCAGTCCCAGAGGCAGCACCTTTACAAAGCACTGCTTAGTGCAGCCCGAAATGTGATGGCTTGAACTTCTTGGAGCTTCAAAGAAAAAGGAAAAAAAAAAAAACCAAACCAAAACAACCAGAAGCGAGGGACCTGAGCTAGACAGGGAGCAGCAGGAGCAGAGGCCTGTGCCCAGCACTCTCCCTGGAAGTGGTGTCAGTGAGCATGGACCAGTAAGAAAACCCTTTAGCCTCTCCCTACGGGGACAGACAGCTACAGCAAGGTCCCAGGAACTGTCCTGCATCGGTGCTTTCCTACCATCCAAATTTCCTGACTCAAGGAACACTCCTGCACAGGCTATGGGAGATAGCCTCCGCTCCCAAGGACACTGCTTCAGGAACAAACATCACTGGACACAAGTCTTTGGCACAGTCCTTCCTTTAGCTGTGGTTGTTGTATTGGGCTAAAGAGGCAATTTCGACATCCATCGTTTTCGTGATGGGCAGACACTCAGAACGCAGTCGCCTGCTGTTTTGTAATGGCCTCCGGGCAAGCCTCACTGGCTCGGCGGCACAGCTCGGTGCTGGAGCCAGAAGCAAATCAATCATGGTAGGACCAAGGCATCCGTTTCCTTGAGGCAGCAGAACTCTGTCAGCTCCTGAAACGCAGCAGCTGGGATGGCAGGCATTTCTTTATCATTAGCATTGCAGCATCATTCCCAGCAGAGTAAACATTACAAGCCAGCACTGAGTTAAAGTAAGGACTTGAAGGAACAGTCATCAGCCAAAACATGCTGGCTGGCTACAATAAGAGGACAATTTTACGACAGCTTTTATACTTGCCTTGTTAAATCTGCCTTGGGTATTAAAGTGAAGCAGCTATGCCAACCAGGCACAGCATTTGAGCTGTGAGCTGCTGACTCCCAAGTGGAAGGATTTTCAAAACTGTACTAATTCCTGCTGAGCTCCCACCACACAGTCCCTACACAGCAGACCTGGGCAGCGAACGGTAAAAGGGAGCTCCAAGCTATGCTCTGTCAAGGTGCGGCATTTATTAGTGCTCCTTCACCAGCACGAAGTTCACACGTGGGACAGTTCCTTTGGTATCAACATAACGTGCATTTTAAACCACCATAAGAGAAATACCTGCACACCAGTTCCTATTGTGCAAGTAGGTAGAAAAGACAGAATAAAAAATGCTTATTTGTTGCTAAGGTGGCACTCACCGTGGTTTCTTGGCCCAGGCGCTGTTTGAGCCAAACCTTCACCTGATCCAAAGTGAGGTTAATTCCAACCAGCCCGAGCTTCCCACGTCTCTTTATTAGCTGATCTGGCTTCACCACTAAACGCTACATGTTGTGCAAGAGAAATGAAAAGAAAGAAGCATTAGAAAGTGATTTCAGTCAAGTGATTCTCTGCAGATGGTAAAACAAAAACTTAAATTCTGTACAGTAAATGTCCTTGCAGAATTTCTTCAATTTCTTAGCAAAGCCATCTCCTAGTACAACATGCCTGCAGTTTTTTTTTATGCTGCACTTTGCTGCCTTATTTCTACTCAGGCATGAGTACACATCAGAGACTGAGTTGACAGTTTGTTTTTGGGTTTTTTGTTTATGAACTTTGATAAGTCTTTCAAAGAAAAGGATGGGGTATATGTACTCACTTTCTGTGAAAAAAAAAACAAAAAAACACCACACTGAAAAGCATGCATCACACTGTCAGTTTTGCAAACTTTGTGAGATGCATCACGAAGTTAATATTTCTCTGTGAGCAGAGGCTCGTAAGCAGGAACTATCAGAGGCAGAGCAAACACAGCTGCTTGCAAAGAAACCTGCTGCTGTAATTTGCACATGAGACTGGCTAGGGCCAGGGTCCTGCCCGTTTCAGCCAGCTGACAGCGGCTGTTTGTCAGATACCTGTGGAAAGCTGTTCCTAGGTAACACACGTATCTCCAGCTTGCAATTTTTTTTTTTTCTTAAAGAAGTGGGTGCCATTCTCCTGCAAAGCTGGTATGTCCTAGAACTTCAGCAACTTGCAGCGTACAGTCAGAACATAACGCGCTGTGGTACAGAATGCTGATTGTGGTCATTCTGCTGGGCCCTACAACCCTTTCTAGCGTTACAGAGGTCTGCCTTAAAGGCCAGATCGCATCCTTGCTCCCTTCTGGCTTTCTGCAAGGCTCTTTAGAGGCACTGCTGATATCTTCCTGCAATTCACTGATCCACTTGAGTATGGAACATTTAATTACTTAGTGCAGAGCTTCTATCAGTCAGCCAGTAAAAGACTGAAACATTCATTTCTACCAACCAATGATTCAATATAATTAATCACTGGAAAGGAGCCAGGTTGGACAACTAATAAAAAGAGCTCTGGATATGTTTTCTCTGCAGAAAGTGCATGGCTATGAACGAAGCACAAAGAGATATAAAAGATCTTGCATAGAAAAATTAAAAAAAAAAAAAAGGTTTCCCTGACATTTTGCTTGGATGCAAGAAATGTGAGCAGTATCCTAACTGAACATAAAAGCTAGCCATGGAGAAAGCACTCCATGATTTCAGAAAATAAGGGTTTGAGAACAGGGACTGACATACTGACACCTCAAGAGACTCTTGCTTTGCCTGAATTACCCTCATTTCCCTTCTGTGTGATTATTAGCAACTTTCATTTGCAGGTATCTCTGCTCATATATTTCACAGCCCTTAAAGGAATTTTATAATCAGGTCCCCTAGAAGGTGATACAACAGCCTTGAAGCAAGGCTTGTTTCTTCATCAGTGTTGCAAATGAATGTGGCAGAGCAGCAGCAGCGACCGGTCCTTCAAGAAAGATCCGGAATACAGTTCTGCTCGCAACCTGCCACGGCATGACATGGTTTGAGTGGGCAGAGGTTTGTCGAGGGCTCAGTCACTACAGGAAGGCGAGTCGCTCTCCTTACCTCACTCAGAAGCCAAGGGTGGTCCTGGGTGAGCCGTGCCCAGTCAGTGACTGGGGTGACTCGGGCATACTTGAAACGGTTCTGGATGGCAGAGGATGTGCAGATATACTTATACAAGAACTCCTTCCCTGTCTGCTCAGAGATGGCTTTGGCTGACATGGCTACCTAGTCTGAATTGGAAGGGGAAAAAAAAAAAAAAAGTAATCAGGAACAGAGCCAAATTCTCATAGAAGACTCACAATCAACATGAAATTGCCCAAATCAATGCTCAGTGCAAAACGAAAGCAAATACAGAGCTGGGGCTGTATGTCCCCACTATAAATAAGGCTATAAAACTTACCTGATAAGCAAGAAATATTTGTGTTGCTTAAAACTTCTACCCCATCCCACTGCCCTGAACACTACTCTGGTCCAGCCTTGCCTGCAGGGAAAGGTGTAATCCTCACGGCTCGTCCCAGCCACCACTGCGCCTTTACCAAACCTGCCAGCTCCGAGCATCCCCCACACCTAGGGGAGCACTCAGCTCAGGCAGCTTTTGCCTCCAACTACACAGCAGCCCGTGTTTGCCGTTGTGGGACCTACGTAACACACCTACCACTCGTTCTAGTTCAGTACCAGGCAACGGGAGAGGCAAACCCTCCCTCCCACTTGCTTTCTTATGGCGCGCCACGTTTCCAGTCCGAGCTTAACTGCCAGCAAATTAGCAATCCCCCGTACCTTTTTCTAAAGGCAAAGGAAAATGTTGACAGTATTATCAAAATCAGAATGCATTTACGTCATTAGTTTATTTGTTTTGTTTCAGAACCTAGATGTCTTGGAAACAGGTTCACATCTCACAGAATAAGATGCTCAAGACAACAAAGAAGATTACAGTTAGACAGTTTGCCTTTTTTTTTTTTAAAAAAAAACAACCTAATTTTTTAACAATTCCTGATTTCATGCCTTTCCTGGAGATGGCTTTCTTTTCTTTTAAAAAACATATTCTGAACTAACATAAGTAAATGATCTCTGATCTCTGGGCTGTAACTTTTCTTTCTTGTATGCAGCAAAGTCATAGGTATCAAAGATGCGTTTATTTTTAGCTGCAATATATATTTATTTAAAAGAATAATCCCAGTGAACCTGCCTGCATGTGTCAAAGATCAGAACCGTGTCTTGCGATCAGCCAGAAGTCAGCAAGCAGTTTTGATTTTTCTGAAACGTCAGCCTGCTGACAGAAGCTCGAGCAGCAACTCACGCTGCATTTGGAGCGACTGGAGGTCATGTCACTGTCCCCAGGCATAGCCAGCGTGGCAGGAACCCCAAAAACACACTTAGGACTGTTCCTGGGAGAGAAGCGAAGGAGAAAAGCACCAATGCAGAAAAAAAAAGCTCAGATTCTACCTAAGTATCTGGACAGTGAAGTATCTGAATGGCTCATTAAGACTAACTAACTGCCCAGGCAGGCTATCACAAAATAGATGCCTCACTTAGGATACACAGAAATATACATTTATATATATATATATATATATATACAGAGAAATATACATATATATATATAAAAATAAATTTTAAAATTCCACAGTTATTTCTGGGCTACCTTCTGGGCGATAACCACTAGTAATCAACCGGGTTATTAATCCCATAAGCAAGCACAGAGTATTCCAGGGAATAATTAGCCATCATTAGAAATAAAGACCTTTTTTCCCCCTAGAGCAGGAAGAAAGAGGTTTGATCTGTGTGTTCCCCCCCAAATAGACAAAATATTTATTCTGCAGAAAGGAGGGGTAGGAGGCAGGCTGCCTTCTCGGTAAGCCTCTAGAATGAAACAGGTCGGACTAAGTACTGTTATTGAAAGCTGGTAACTAGGCTTAAGAACGGGCAGTCAGATTTGCTTCTAACAGCTTTTCAAATGCAATTCCTGTGTTAAAATAGAAGATGAGAAGCTACAGAAAGGGCAAAAGATGTTAAAAAAAAAAGCGTTCCTACTTTCAGAGAATTATGTAAAACTCCATGATTCAGTGCAGCTTCCAATTAAATCCCATTTCAAAACAGCATCAGACAAGGTTTCTAAAGCACCCTATAGAATCAAAAGCACCTTTGTAAAGCACCCATAGAATCGAAACCCCATTCTTGTCACCATAAACACTTGCACCTAATATTTAGTCTGCTAAAAATAACTCGCTTTGTTCTTATGACCCCCGTGCCGAGGCCAGCACAGGCTAAGGAGGGGGGAGCTCCTGTGAACAAGCCAAAGGAGACCAGGCACATTTTGTCTGGCACTGCAGAGCGAGATGCACATCCTACAATTCCCCCCTCAACGTAACAGCCCACACAAACACTATGCTGAGTCTGCTGCATTAGCTTCATTTGCTCTCTAATAAGCATTCCTAAAAATACATACCCAAAGACGCTGTGGGAATAGAGTTGTCTCAGGAAAACATTGAGAACCATTGAGTTATGTCAAGCCCCGGGGCTATGAGCAGCCGTTCCGTGGTAGCTTTATAAGCAATCTAGAACTCCCATTGGGTGCTCCTAATTACAAAAGATGGAGTGGCATTGAGATAACGCAGTCATCTCAAGGTGAGGATTTAGACACAGCTATCTATCAGGGAGTAACGAACAGCAGCATGTATTGGAAGAGGAAACAGAATTAGTGAAGGGGAAGCGCTGGGTGCCAGTGGATTAACCTCAAACATTTTAGGAGTTGGAAGGTTTACTGCATAACCTTCTTAGGGAGGCTGCAATCCTGGCTGTAAGCTGAGTATGGACAACCAAAGTTGGAGGAACGTTCACTTCTTCTTGGTGTCAAACCACTGCAGCTTTCTAGGATAGGAATTTTGACTAGAAGGAAAGGGAGGTGAAAGGGGGCAAGGTGTGTAACAGTCTCAAGGGGAAGCAATCTACAACAGGTAAGTGGCAGTGGCCACACATGTTGTCACGGAGCTGGCAGACGTCCTGTGTGCTGAACGAGTCGCAGGCATGGCTTCTTGCGCTGACACAGCAACTGAGTATTTGCCACGCAAAATTGCATTGCCAACTGCAATTTTCTGCCCTGCAAATGCCACATGACTATAGGAGTGTAAACTGTGTTGTAATCTGCTTCAAAATTTCAAAGATTAGCAGAGTCACTTTGCTTAATCTTTATTAGCAAGGAAGCTGCAAGAGAGAGTGGTTTAACTACTAGAATGCAACCAGAGTTTGCTGCATCAGGCTAAGAAGAATATCAAAGCGGGTTTGCAGAACTGGTCTGCATCTATCCTCTGCTAATTGTAGATCAGTTTCATAGTATCATTCCGAGACAGTTTTTTTTCTAAATTATGAGGCACTGTCTGTGCATCAGATAAGCACTGTCAAGAAAAAATATGCCAGCTTCTGTGACCAAAAGATTAATTATATGCTCAGCCAGCCACAGACTAGCTACACAGAGGAAGACTTTCCAAAGCTATAGAAGTGGCTCTACGTTGAGCTGGTGGCTGGCAGAACTGTAAGAAAACCACCAAATAAAACCCAGCCTTATTCTGCAAGCACGCAGAGTCATACTTAGTTCCCGCAAACGCCACTCTGCTACCTTGTCTTCACAGCCATGCACACACACACTACAGTAAGTCACCTGTACTGTAGCGCTGGAACCTTTTCGTTACAGTTTTTGCTTTAAAGCAGTACTATTTCTGAGAGCAAATCCTGCTCCCAAGTTACCTGCAGCTATTTATTTTGCCTGGTAGGAAGCTGGAATACCCTTTCTTTCAAAGCCCTTAGAAATCCATCAACTGTCTACACTATGCTAAAAGCCAGTCCCAGAGAAAAAGTGTCACATGTCACTGCGGTAGAAGCAGATGGATAAAAGAAAAATGGCAAACATATTTCTTAATCTAAAAAAACCCCAAACAAACAACTAAGTATTTTTCATTTCTCCAGGGTGACACAGAGCCCCTGAACAGTATTGCAGATAGACCTTCAGTCCCCATTTACAAATTAAAATAATCAAGCCGATGCTAGTTATGCCAGTGATCAAGATGTAATCGTGTGCAACTGCAGGAAACTAGACCCAGGACATTCCTCAAGTCTTCTTAAAAACAGTCCTGTAAAAAAAAGTCAGTGGGAACAAGCGACAAACATGGGATTGCTTAAACCTGAGGGACACAAAATGCACTCCCACAGAGCATGGCACTGTGAAGTTGCTCCTCTCTCAGGAACTTTACTGGCCTTTATGTCACTATGTTCTGCTGCCCCCCTAATTTCTCTCCCAATTTCATCACCTCATTTTTGTAATAACAATACTAGGGTAAAGAGAGAAAACTTAGAGGATTATTACAATAGCAGTAGATGAAAAGTGACAAAATCCTTGTGTCATGGCAACAGAACAACAGGAACCCTTATCTACCAGTGACATTTCCTAATCATTAGCAAGTCTTTAATCACACCCCTCACTTGGTTTTTCCGCTGCTCCAACCCTGCCTTTCTCATGGGATAGACAGCACAAAACAATTGCTTCAGTCTGCTGAATTGTTAAGCTAAAAGATCAGCAGGGGAAAAAAAAAAAATCCATAGGGCATCAGCAGTTCCTAGCTGTATGTGCCTGTGCAGGTCTCTCATCAACTAGAGAGACATAATCAGAGCAGATTCCATTAACCAGCTGCATCTGTTGTGCAAAAACGAGCAGGAGCACGGACTGCAGGTCACCACAGAAGCAGAGGAGCAGAATCTTTACAGCTGCCCAAGAATGAGGCAGGTTAGGACTCTCCTCTATCCTTAATAATCTTTTCAGTCATGCCCAGCGCCTGCAGTACCAACCGATGCTGATGGAGTAATGGATGTACCTCTGCTCTGAAGAAAAACAGCAGGGGTGCAGAAAAAAAAATAATATCCCTTTCTCTGTACCAAATACAAGCTATAGGATAACGTTCTCTTTCACTGATTCACTCCTAGACGCTGCTGTGTTCATGATTCATCAGGTGAGACTGAACTGTAGTTTTCTTACTACTTTAGACCCCAGATCTTGCAACCACCACACAACAGCAGAGGCATGTCAGTAGATCAAAAATGCCTTTTGCAGTCTGCTCTTAATGTGCATCCTCTGCGGCACAAGATTTAGGATGGGGACGATAGAATTAAGAGTTACTAACCCATAATGCCTCTCCAGCTGCCTGTGATGCTTTGCTGGTCATTCTGTGACTTCTGTACTGTACCTACATTACCACAAGCCTTCAGATCCAGTTATTATAAACTGGCTTACCTTTTCCATTGAAGGGTGTACTATGGAAACACAGCTGGCGGCTGGCCAAACTTGCCGAGTTCAGGACAATCTACTGCCACTTTAAAGCATTTTCCACAGTGCGTGCCACAAACTTTTCAGTTACAATGCAACAGACCATAGGATCACAGAACAGTTCAGGTTAGAGGGGCCTCAAGAAGTCACCTAGTCCAACCTCAAGCTCAAAGCAGGGTCAGGTCCAGAGCCAGCCTGGGTTACAAGGACCATTCTTGCCTTTGAAGTATGCTGTCCTTCAGCAAAGAGCTCTGTTGAACAGATCACACATCTAGTCTTCATTTGACAAGTGGGTTACTGGTGTAAAAATAAATTATTTCTGGAAGTGTCACTGATTTACTGATTTCCATGAATGATTTGTGGTCATTTACTGAGGCTCTAAAGCAAACAGCTTCCCTGCACCACGTCAGAGATCTCTGCCATACCCACCGATTTAAAAATTGCTAGTTTTCAGCCTTCACTAGCAAGTACAAAGATTAGATCACATTTTTGACGGCTCAGAAGCATTTATTCCCTCAAAACATCACCTGTCAAATATGCCAAAAAAATTATGCTTGGGGAAAGTCTCTTGGGTGTATTCATAAGAGAAATACAGTGTGATGGCAGCAAGTTAGGATTAAAGAGCTGGATGTTGTGTTTGCTGTGACACAACCGATACATCTGCCCTGCTATGTTAGTGACCAGCTGAAGGGAGAACGCAGTCCAAACTAAAAAAGATGGGGAAACAAGAAGAGGCATTATGGACAACAGAACCTGGGTAAAGTATCCTTGACTCCTAAAGAGATCAGATGATATGGCACTACTCAGCACAATACGGTCTGCTCTGCAAGGGGAGGAAAAGAAAAAAAATGTAAAGACATTGATTTGGTTTCTTTTCCTTTAATCCCTTTCTGGTCTCAGAGGTAGAACTCCACGAGCTTCACCAACTGGGTTCATACTAAACATAGTGCTCATGCATGGAATTTTCTTAGATCCAGATCAGCACCATACTCCAATCATACCCAAGCGATGCTTTAGTTGGGAGAAAAGGGCTCCCTCTCCAGTAAAGATTTTGTGCCCTCTCTCCCAAGACTATGTCAACAAAACCGCAACCTCCCCGCTCCATCCCAGGTCATTTATTAACACAGTTCAAGATCAGTCAGTATTTTCAGCCCACAGCAGCATGACAAGTTACGCCAGCTTCCACCTGGCAAACACGCGTGCTTTCGTCAGAGGACAGAGAGGGCTCAACAGCCGAGACCCTGCAGCAGTCGGCCAACTTCACAGGTCAAGATACCTCAGCGCTGGGTGTTACAAAACGCCTGGCACCGTGCTGGTGTGATGCAAGCAGGTGCACTCACTAGGGTGGCGAGGGTGTTGAATGCCCAGCGCTGGACGAGGTTCCCTGCAGACATGGAACCTTTGAGAACAAGACAGCAGCCACAGAGGGGAACAGACTACGAAACGAGGGAAGTCTGGCTAACGGAGAGCAGCAGACAGGCTCCAAATGCCCTGGTTAAGCACCCAGTGCCAGAAGCAGGGTATGTGGAACCCTGTCTTTAAAGGCCATCTTATCCTGCAGCCTTGGGGAAGGTCCTTCGCTAGTTTATTCTTTAAATCCTTCTCCACGGCACTTGTGAAGCAGCCAGCGCGTACCGTGGCCTCCGTAGCTGGGCAGGATCCCAACGGTGGCCGTCGTTCGTGTCGGGTCCCAATTGCTCACGGTGGGACGAGCCGCGCTAGCCGGACAGAGAGCAAGCTTTCCGCATGCAGACACAAGCCTCACATGCCAAAAAAGAAAAACCAACCCCAAAAAACCCCTACGAGGTTTGAATAACAGCGTTAAGACGGCAGAGCTGATATTCCGAGCTCCAAATCTAATTCAGAAAAACAAATACAAGTATTTACACAGAACGTACTGAGGACACAGGGAAGTTTTCAGTCTGCAGACAACAAGTGTAGTTTAACAGAGAGAAAAGAGGAGCCCGGCCAAAAGGAAGAGGTACCCAAAGCAGCAAGGTAAACAGCAGGTAGCAAACACAAGAGCTGGAAAACAGCCATTTCGCAGCTCCTGGAACTGTCCGGTCCCTTCCCGGGAAGCACGAGAGGGAGAAGCACCGGCTGCCCCCCCTCCCCGTGCACAAGCGGTGCCGCACGGGGGCCGGCGGTGGGTGCTGCCCCGGGGGGTTCTGGCGCTGGAAATGGCGTGCTGTGCCCGGCGGGGGGGTGGGGGCGGACAGGCGAAGCTGGGCTGTGCTACGGGAACGCAACAGTGCCCCTTCCCCCCCCGGGCCCTCGTCAAATATTTGTGCCGCGTCCCGTCCCCCCCCCGGCCCCG
>JAVJGJ010000042.1:3357634-3367987 GCA_035590215.1 Microhierax caerulescens | reverse complement strand
GGCGGCTGGCAGAGGTGGCAGAAGGGGAGACTGGCGGAGCATCCCTCGACAAGGGGAGGTGGCCCGCTCAGGTGGTGGCATGAGGGGAAGGGTCTCCACGGGCGCCTGGAGGTCACAGCACGAAGGGAGGTGACACCCGTGGGCGGTGCGAGGGGCTGCAGCTCCTGAAGGGTGGGGGCAGTGCTCAGAGAGGGGCTGCAGCACCTCCGAGGTGGGACAGGGGGGCTGCAGCAGATGGAACGTGTGAACATCAAGAGGAGGTGCTTCTTTTCAGTAAAAATACTGGGTTTATCCTCACCCATCATCAGGACCCAGGCTGGGACAGAGCAGGTTGCATCGAATGTACGTGCTTGTAAATACCTGTGCTGTTGAGCCAGCACTGATGACATATTGTGTCTGCTGCGTTGCAGGCGCTGAAGCTGAGAGCAGGAGACAAGCACGGTCTAGTTGCCCGCTCAAAATGTTACCTGAAACTTGGAGACACAGAAAACGCCCTGAAAGATGCTGAAGCTTCTCTCCAAAATGACAAAACATTCTCCAAGGTAAAGAGCACGAAGTGGTAAGAGTCTGGGGTCTGCAAGGGGTGGTCTTTTATCTGTGAAACTATTGATGCATCCGGGAGACAGTCTTGCGTAGAAACAGCTAACTCTAAACACATCCTTGACTTTTTTATTGCTTCCAGAGAAGTGAAGGTGCGTAGGCAGCAGTTGAGAAAGAGTTCCAGGGTCGGGCTGTATTGTATACAGATTGCGATAGCACAGGGCTCTCACTTCTGCCTAGCAGGGAGTTGAGATCTCTGAAGCTTTTTTTCCTCTCGTTTTTATTTATTTTTTTTTTCCCCTTCCCAAATGTCATTTTAGGGACTTTACCAAAAAGCTGAGACATTATATACCATGGGTGATTTTGAATTTGCATTGGTGTTTTATCACCGAGGCTACAGACTACGTCCAGAACTACAGAAGTTCAAGCTGGGTATCGAGAAATCCCAGGAGGCAATTGTCAACTGCATTGGAAGTAAGATGTCGCATTTTATGCCCCCTACAAGCACAGCCAGAAGCTGTTCAGTGAACAGCTGGTAGGAAATTAGCTCTGCAAGTGACCCAAGGACCCTGCAACAACAGGGTCTCTGCTTCTGGATTCATGTGCTCAGTGGCCACACTCAGATGAAACCAGGAAGCACCAAGAAAAGAACAGCACTGTTCTTTTTTTCTTCTACTTTTTTTTGGCTGAATGCCTAGTCATATACAGCATCTAATAATTTCAGTTATGTAAGTAAATCATGACACTAACTTACATTTCCAAAGTCACCATGAAGATTTTGTAGGTAATACAGAACAAAGCAGCTCATCTACTTGCAGCAGTGCTGGTCACAGAATCCATTTTGAGATCTTTATCGCAGTATTCAAAATGGTAATGAAATTTGCCTTGCTACCTGAGAGTGGCCTTCCTGAAATCCTGACTTTCCTCCAGTTTACATTGCATAAGACCAGTGAAACTGTTGACTATTGCAGTGGAGTGCTGCTTTCATAATTTCTGGCTTAGATCATAGAACGGAGTCCTGCAGGAGACAGGAAAGGCCAAGGACCTAGTGAGGTTTAAAGCAAACTGAAAACTTGTCCCTTTTCCCTTAGTTTTTCTCTTAGCCATGCTGTCACCTGGTGACCAGCACGGACAGGATGTGTGCCCGCTCTCAAGCACACAGGCACATGTCACCTGGGGCTGCCGCCTCCTACACAGGCACAGAGCAACTCATAGGTAGCTCACCCAGCTGCTGTAAAACCCGCCCAGCTAGTTAGGAACTAGTGCTCAGTTCCTAACGAACCACAGCCTGTCCCTTCGCGGAGCCAGAACACACCCTGCTGCACCCCCCTACACAGGCCCTGATGTTCAAGATACTTAATTGCCTTACTCTTCCCTGAAATGTTTCAAAATTTCAGTCCACCTCCAGTGCCAAAGATTAACTTCACGTCCCAGCTGTGTAAAAGCCTGAAACTCTTTCCAATGCTATATTTATTTTAAAGAACAGGGAAAGTTCCCAGATCTGGCTTGCTTTCCTCCCTTACTGCTACTTCCTTAGCTTAACACAAATCTTTGCAATGGTTGGCTGAAATGCTCGCCATGCTTGATATACTGAGCTAAGAGCTTTAAATGCCTTCAAGCATCTGGGCTGTAGGCAAATGAACAGATTAAAACCCAAGACTTTAAATCAAGTAATAGATCCTAGATGCAGGGGGAAAGCAAGGCAACAGGTTAGCATTTGATCTAGATGTTTAATTTAAATAGCTGGGAAATGCACACACATTAATGGGGTATATCCCCAAAACTGTGGTACTGCATCTGCTTTGCTTGGCAGATTCAGAAACACCTGCCTTCCGTGATATGCAAGTACTCACATTGCTGCTCTTGGCCCAGTTGCCTTGCTGGAGGAAATCCTTCTACAACAGCATGTGAAGCTCTTTCCTTCCTTCTGACCAGGCCAAAACAAAGCACTGTTTTTCACTCCTACCTCCACTGCCAGAGTGCAATCTGAATGGCAGAACTGGATGTCAGAGTGAAAATAAAATGGGAGGCTTGCCCTAATGTCAGTGCACAAAAACTTTAAACTAGTTCTCTGGATTGCTGGAGATCCCTATGCTTTACTTTCATTTTAAACCTCTGCTGTAATCCCTCAGAAGGACCTGCCGTCCTTTTTCTTCCTCTGTTTCTGTGCAGGATGTAGCATGTCTCTGTAGGAATTGCATTGTGATGGGAGCCCCCTGGTGCCATGTGCAAATAGTAATTAAAATCCCGAGAGGAGCAGCACCTCCAGGCTGTATTCCCTGCTTACAGAACACACCAACATCCACATACTTCACCTCAAAGGATTAGTAGAAAGCTTTATTTCAAATGGGACATTATAGGCTTGGCACATTTACAGTGATTTTAATTTCAAAGTCTCTGATCTGCTGTTCTTGAACACTTAACTATTTTCTCTGTATTCACAGGTCCATCCTCAGTTAAACTGGAGAACAAAGAGGATCTGTGCTTTATAAGCAGGCAGGCAGAGGTATGATCTAAAGAGTTCTTTCTTCAGAAGCTAGCTAGAGTTATTATACCACTAATACTTTCTGAAATAGGTATTAGAGGATTAATAGTTTCTGCAGCAACATGAATGCAGACACAGCTGGCCTAGTGAAGCACCTTCTGACCATAGGAAGCACAGTGATCTGTTATGAGAGTATTTACACACCTGCTTTTAACGTAGTTCTGGCTCAAGCTACACAAAATTTAAAGGAGAAGGGAGAAGGGCAGGGAAGAGCAAGGACGGAGAAACAAAGCCCAGGCTGAAATTTCTCTGCCAGCCTGACTGTTTCTGTTGGGTGTTGCTGATCACCCATCAAAGGCTAATAAGTAACAGCAGTGAAGTTGGAGCCAGGGTACATTTATCTACAATATTTACTTTGGTCTTACCTGATGTTGAAGGTTCACGTTTTTGATAATAGACACTATTGATTGCTTAATTTTGGGGTGGTCCACTGAAGTAGTGCCTTATTCCTCTGAGATGCCAAGGCACATTTTCCTTCGAACTCAGTGCAGTGAATGCTCGTGTCTTCTTTCAGCTGGAATTACAGGTACTCAGTGGTAAAAATAATTTGTACAAAGGAGCTTAAACATTGGCCCTGTAATTGTCAGGGTCTTGAATATGAAACTTTAGAAATACTCTCCTGATGTTTCAGAAGCCCTGGCTGTTACAGCCTCTGTTTCCTTGACTGTGAACACCTAGACCTGCCTCTCCCGCAGCCTTAATGTCCCTGCACAGCACTGAGCAGTACAGCAGGAGACACTGGGGCAGGACTAATTCTTGCTGTTACTATAATGCCCTCTTCTGTTCTTGGAAGTGAGGCGGCACAAATGGTTGCAAAACTTCAGTTGCTCATGACCAAAGCAATTGGTGAGACACTGACTTTTTGCTTTTATTTAAAAAATAAGTTAGCTTATATGGAGTGTAAACAGAATTCTGCTAATTCTAGTGTTCCCCACTAGTCTCCCCCATTTTCCTTAATTTTTTTCTCGCCGTAGAGCAAAAATGCAACCCAGAAACCACAAATCAAACTGACTAAGGATCAAAAATGGACAAGGAAACAGGAGCCTGTGAGGAATCCAAAAACAGAGCGACAGCTTCTTGGAGAGCTTTATGCTGACAAGGCCTACCTAGAAAAGTTGCTCAAGGATGAAGGTCTTTCTCTATTTTATTTAACTAAATGTTCCTTCTAAGCATGTTCTTTTTCCTCTTCTTCTCTTACATCCCTATGACTACTCTTCCTTATTTGTATCAGAGCTCGCACAGCACATCGTGCTTGCAGTGGTTGTGAGAGAGGCAGGTGCCTGGAGAGTACAGGTATTTCTGAAGCCAGATCCAATATTCATAACATTGTCTGAGTGTATTTCCTTCCTTATTAAATGGCAGGCTTTTATAATGAACAGTAAATCAACTCAGAGCAATCTGTGCTGATGAAATAAAACCCAGAAACAGATTAATTGCAAATTACTTAACTTCAGTCATAATGATAAATTCCACTAACACTTGCATTAAGTGCAAAGCATTGCTCATAAGGCTGCAATTCGTTTGTGGTTTCGTTATAAATGATGTTAAGATCAAGATGTCAGGATTTGGAGAAGTAACTTATTTCAGAACTACGCAGAAAGGTGATTCCCTTTTAGTCATTTTTCTAGGGAACTCTTTACCCAGTAATCGAGAAATATGTAAGAATTTAGCCTACTCATGGGTTTTATGGTATTACTAGCATTAATAATATATGTGGGCTATGGTTTCCAGGCATGTAAAAGCCCTCTCAATTTCCATCTTGCAGTTTAATCCACAATTTTTGAAGTGCCATTGTAGTACAGATGTCCCACACAATTGTTCTGCCCAGGACGGGTCCTCACTCATCACGGCTGGCCCCCATTAACTGGTCCCCGTCTTGGCTCTTCTCAGCAGAGAAGGCAGCAGCTATAGGGGCTGGAACACCAGCCTGAGCTCATTAAAACACACAGAACTGGGTAACAGTGAGGGTGTTATCCCTTACTTCCCTCCCAACTGCACCAGCTCTGAGGAGCACCAAAGACAGTCGCTCTCTGTCAGAGCAGAAAAACACGCACGAGCAGTCCCCCACCGAACTGCAGCTTCACCCATCATATCCATTACTACTTTCCCAGGTTCTACCATTTATTTTTTTTTTTCAGATTTGATGGAGAGCAGCACAAAGCAGGGGATCAAAGTAGCAGACCTGGTTTTGAGTGGCATTTCCTACCTAGACACACGCAGTGATTTCTGGCAGCAGCAGAAGCCTATTTATGCCCGCGTGAGGGAACGCAAACTCAGGCAGCAAAGATGGATCCGGGACAAGAAACGAAACGCAGCAGAGGTTGGCAGATACATTGTGAAGAGTATGGAAGACATCAATATGTGTAGGTGTCCTGGCTGGAAGCAGTAAGAAATCATGATTAGTACATGTAATTATTTGCTGTAGTAATTACAGACCAAAACAATAGAAGCAGTGCAAGTATGAACAAATGCTAGCAGAAATTTTTTGGGAAGTATTTGCTTTTGTATTCTTCACCCTTCCCAATGCTGGATACAGAATCCAAGACTTTTTTTTTTTTTTTTCTCAGCTTTTTCTGTACTTGAGGTCTTGCTGACTGGGTTTCAGGACACCGCTTAGATACCAAAGCCAGGGAAGCCACTGCTAGCATGCTTAGCAAATGCCTCTGGTTTGGTAATCAGAAGTTGTTTTATTGAGAGAACGCAGGCCACTGGAGTTAATTATTTCTGTAGTTCCAAAATACCCTTTTTGAGAGATGAAGCAGCTGAAAAACTGGTCTGGAAGGCAGCAGTAATTCAGCCGCTTCTGGTCTCTTTCTCTCTTCCTGTGCTACATATTTATAACCCAGGAGAAAAGAGTTCAGTTGTTGCTGGAGTCCAGTCCTTTTGTGGCGGTGGCATCAGAAACATCCTGCAGTCTCACTCCCACAGCACCGTAGTCCAGCTGGGTACAAAAGAGCTCACTGAGGAAGTGCGAGGGGCTAATTTAGGAGATAAAAACCCAAGTATCATAGCTAGAACTTCATTTCCAAGACCAGGCTGCCCTGCTGCAATAACTACGAACTTTCAAAAAGTCAGACAACAAACATAATTCCCTTTTACTTTTCTTCAGCAAGCGTGAGGTGTTACCAGAGTCGTTTCCCTTTACTTGCTGTGATGAAAGTGATTTCCAGTAGTGCTAGGTGGAGGGTCAGAAGTACCATCTCCCAGGGGCAAGAGTTTTTGGAGACTGGAGGGAGGAGTGTGGGAGATGCACGAAGAGTTAGGAGCTCTAACCTTTCCCAAGCTCTGTCTGAGGCTTACACAATCGCACTTAGTCTTATTTCCCCAGCATCACTGCGTCCGTACACTCACATTAAACTTCCATTTTTGTCTCTAGTGCTGAGTGGCGACTCCCCTGAAGAAAGCTGCAAGAAAGCTGAGCGTGTGCTAAAAACAATACGAAGGTGGCCAGATAGTGAAGTTCCCAACAAGAACGAGCTGATTGGAAACCTCTACAGCTGCATTGGGAATGCCCAGCTGGAGATGGGCCAGATGGAGGCAGCTCTGCAAAGCCATAAAATGGATCTGGAATTTGCCAGGCAGAAGTAAGTGCTGAGAAGTTCAGATGGATGGGGAAAAGAGCGAAGTACCTCCGTTAAGATGTTTTAGCATCAAGTAACATAATTCTCACCTGGAGATTTAACAGGGCAATGCATTCACACTCTGCCCAAGTATCATGGTCTCTAGTGACTTATTATCACCACTATTTCAAAGACAAAAAAGCAGATTTTAAAGGCCCTCGACCATGTGGCCCACTTAAACCTCTGCTGAAGCAAAGCAAAAAATGCAAGTCCCAGTCTGAGCGCTTTAGCCTCTAGTGTGTATCTCCTTCTCAGGAAGGTCTAAATTGCACAAGTTTTCTGCTACATTTTCTCTTAAAATCATCTGCATTCAAACCATAACAACAGGCTTGAAATATTTATCTAAGAGGTATGGTTACCTGCCCATACAGAACACATTCGGTGGCTCTTTCAGCAAAACAGGATGGAACAATACATAGTCTTAAGATTTAGTAAGAGTTTTGCAAAGCACAGGAGAAAACATGGAATAGTTGCTTGAATTGACCTTATTTTGGTTTTATTTTTCCTAGTACTGCATAGGGCTTTTAAAATGTAACTCACTATTCATCATTTTCACAAATCACTTTTTAAAATTAATATTGGTTTAAGAAATGTCTGCCCCTCTCCTGGTGATCTCAAATCTCCAGTTATGCCAGATGAAGTTGAGAAATAGCAGTAAAGAGGCAGGAATGAGATGGATATGTAATTTTAGCCCCTAATCATCTGGTTAGCACTAATCATCTGTTAGTGGTAGGGGACTTCCTCGGGACCCACAAAGCAACAAAGGGAAAAACTGAGGCAAAGAAAAATGGACAGACTTTCACAAGGACTGCCAGATTTGCACCAAAGAAAAATAATAATCAGAGACAAAACCTAAACCATTTTCTCCTGTGCGTTATGGGGTGTCAGCTGCAACAGCTGTAGATAAAATCAAAGCTCTACCTTGATTTTATGACTTTCAGTGTCATTGGTCCTTTACTTCTTAACACTTACCCTGAAGTCACGTTGAGCACCAAAGAAAACTTGTAAGTATCAGGAGCAAACCTATGTCAACTAGTACAATTTCTTTTTCTTTTCAACGCAGCGATCTGCCAGATGCTGTATCCAGAGCCCTTGATAACATTGGCAGAGTTTATGCCCAAATCGGCAAATTCCAGCAAGCTATTGACACGTATGTAAAATTAGTAACAGAACACGCACAAAGTTGTATTTGTAATTAAATGAATTATGTCTTTTGAGGGTTTTTTATTCATACTGCCAGCAAGGGGGGCTGTGAAATTTGTCATACCAACAGTACCTGGAACCCTTTGTTTAGAAAATCAATAGTTGAAATAGTTGAAACTGCACCTAGTAAGATTCAGTAAATATCACCTTTCTCTCTGCTTGAAGTTGGCAGGAGAAGATTCCAATGGTAAAATCCAGCCTGGAGAAGACCTGGCTGTTCCATGAAATTGGTCGATGTTACCTTGAGCTTAATAAAGCTGAAGTAGCCCAAAATTACGGACAGAAGTCCCTGCAGTCAGCAGAAGAAGAGGGAGATGCTGAGTGGCAACTCCATGCTGCGGTACTAGTGGCACAAGCACAAGGTAAAGGCATTACAACAAATTTTGCTCTAAGGATGGAGACAGCCTGTCTGTTCATCATCTTAGTGAAAACATCTCTGCCATTTAACAGCCAGAGCAACTGCTCAGGTCAAGACCTCTCACTGGAGACTTGCTTGATTAACTGTTGTTGTTCTCTTGATCTTGGGTTAACACAGATGCTTTCATTTGTCTGTTACAGTAAAATTAAAGGATTACCGATCTGCAATCATGCACTTTGAAAAAGCACTCAAGAAGGCAAAGCTTATTCACAGTGAAGCTGCTCAAAAGGCCATCATTATTGTAAGTGGGCTGTTGCGAAGAGGAGAGAAGCTTGGGGCAGCATCAATAAGTTGGCTGTAACTATTGTCTAGTGTCCTGTGAACTGAGAACACATCGCTACACAGCTAGTGTATTTATTAAGAGGGGGAAAATGCAGCCTCTGAAGCCATTTACAGATTAAAAGTAATGAAACCTCCTGGCTTAGAAAACTTAACCCCAGTTTATGAACCGGTCCAACATACAAAAGGATGAAGCCCTAGCCCTGCTCAGGCTGAGGGGGAAAATTTTCTTTTGACCTCCCTGGGGCAAGGATTTCACACAGAGAATATAGCAGCGCTTTCTCTGTGCTCAGCTATCAGCCTCTGATCACAGCTCACTCTTTCCCGGCCTCTCCAAAATACCCCAGAGAAACCACTTTGCATCAAACCATGGAAGAAGATCTGGGCATGGCCAGTGACCCACAATTAAGCAGTCTGCACGTTTTGGTAGCCAGCCCTCACTGACCTGACAGCGGCTTGTGGGTGATCTGAGCGCACACGGCTTGCCAGGGAACACTTACGGCACAGGGATCCCTGTGATTTTTGGTGATCCCTCAGGGGTGCCCTGAGCTCAGGCAGAGCCTCTTCTCCTGCCAGAAGAAAAATGATAGTGTGAGAGAGATGGAATCTTCAGGGGAGGAGACATTTGATAAGGGATGTTAACAGGTAGTAACCACTGCAGGGAGAAATGAAGCATATTGTTGCAGAGAGTTTTATGGTAGGAAAGGATCAGGTAGCGACAGCAGAGATCAAAAGAAAACAGGATAAATGTAGGTATGTAACCGCATTTCTAGAGCTCTTATTAATAAGCTGCGTCACTTTCAGGCCTTAAATGATGTGAGCAAATGCTTCATTGAAGAGCAGAACAAAAGAAGAGGAGAAACAACAGTTAACTTTCCTAAAGGTAATTGTCATTTAGACCTCGGCACCCCATAAATATAAAAATTCTCCACTTTCCTTTCCTGGAGCACAGACCAAGGCATGGATGGGAACAACGCACCCCTTCCCAGGGACCAAGCCTCCACCTTTCTGGCCCACATTGCACCACCTCTGCTAGCACCCAGTAGCAGGAATTTATTTATACGTGGGGCCCATAGCGTAGTTATAATTTGTGGGTTCAGTTTTTTGGTAGCGAAGGTTTCGCCTTGAGCTGGTATAAACCAAAGCAAGTGATGCGGCGAAGCCGCGGTGCCGGCGAGGGAGCCTGGTTTCACTCCTCAGTGCTATCCATTTAAAAACCTGCTTTTAATAACACAGAAAACAGCTCCAGTGCCCAGAAGGCAGAAGCAAAAGTGACTGAAAGTGGGAATAAACGAGACCCGTAGCGCTGAGGCCTCCAGAAACATCAGCTGCATCTTAAAGAGTTCCTATAGCATCCATTTCCTTGCAAGTAGAGAATTAAAATCTTCACCCAAGCACCGTGCTCTGCCAGCTGGGGGGTGGTGGAGCCTGGGCAGGTGATGGCAGCACCTCCCGGGGGTCCCCCGCACCCCCTGGGGCCACAGCAGGACCGGGGTGCTGGGGGCGCGGGGGCCCGCTCTGCTCGTGCCCTACCGAGCGCTGGGACGCGCTTTCCGAGGGTTTTTTTTTCCTCCCCAGGTGACGGTGGCAGCGATGAAAACCCCAAAGGCGGCGACCGGGAGAACGGAGAGCGAGCGGGAAGCGGAGGGAGGGAGCCGCGGGGGGGCGGGGAGCCGAGCGGAGCCCGCGGGAGCGGTGCGGGCGCGGGGAGCGAACGGCCGCGCAGGCAGCGGCGGGGCCGGGGGCGC
>JAVJGJ010000042.1:3324763-3354903 GCA_035590215.1 Microhierax caerulescens | reverse complement strand
GGGGGTCCCCGCGGTGGGACGGGCTGGGGTAGCTGTGCGCGGGGCTGCAGAGGCGGGGGACGCGGGGGGTGGGGGGATGCTTCTCCCCGGAAAGGTTCGGTTTGGCTCATGCGGTGGGAACACGTGGACTCTCGGGGTTGCTAGCCTGCAAAACATTTTCCTTCTTGCATTTCAGAACAGAGGCTTCTCAAAGAAGAGTCACACGTTCCTGCCT
Source organism: Microhierax caerulescens (assembly GCA_035590215.1). Taxonomy (NCBI): domain Eukaryota; kingdom Metazoa; phylum Chordata; class Aves; order Falconiformes; family Falconidae; genus Microhierax; species Microhierax caerulescens. The sequence continues at coordinate 3,354,689 of JAVJGJ010000042.1, read as the reverse complement.
AAAATATTTAGGAAAATGTCTACTCAATCAGCGAAAGAAAGGCCTGAAAGTTTGCAGTTCCCTTTCCTTGACGACGACGATACCATCTCCACGGTCAAAGAATCTAAAACCTTTTTTATTTTAAGAGGGCTGCCTGGCAGTGGGAAGACCACTCTGGCCCAGGCTATCCAAGACAGGTATAAAGATGCCTGCAAGGTCATCTCTGTCGATAACTATAAAATTACACCTTTAATAAGAAGCAGCATCCCTGAAGAGTACACAAAGGTGGATGAGGATCTAGTTGACTATTGCAAACGAGATATCAGTGTTATCGTTTTGGATGACACTCACCATGAGAGGGAACGACTGGACCAACTCTTTGACATTGCTGACAAGTACCGGTACAAAGTCATCTTTGCCGAGCCCAAAACCCAGTGGCGAATGGATTGCTTGCAGCTGAAGGAAAAGAATCAATGGAAACTGTCGGTGGAAGACCTGAAGAAGATGAAGCCGAGCTTGGAGAAGGAATTCCTACCCATGTATTTTGGGTGGTTTTTGAGCAAAAGAAGTTCGGAGAACCTGAGGAAGGCTGGCCAGGCCTTCTTAGATGAGCTTGGAAGCCTCAAAGCCTTCAAAAAGGAGAGTAAATACTGTATGTATAGAAGTATCTTGCCAAGTTCTTACTCTGTTGATGAAATGTTAATGCTCAGCAAACGGAATAAGTCTGGTCAGCTTCTGAAGTGAATTTCTAGTTAAAGTTAGCAACAAGAAAAAACCCTGTAAAGATGCTAATCTGCTTCCCATAGTTGACAAAGTTGCTTTTGTAAGTAAAAAGTAAATGAAACAGTTTTTCCTAAGTTGTTTAGCTCTGATGCTGTAGGGAGCTGGGCTGGCAGCAGTGTTCTGCCTGGTGGCTGGGCATCCTGGTTCTGTGTGGCCTGATGGGCAAGGCAGAACAAATGCGAAGAGTCACAGAGAAAAGGGAAGGACGGGACAATCTTGTCCCTCGAGGGAGTCTTTACATCATTGAGGTTGAGACCTCGATGCACAGAACCTTCTGTTTTCTAGTAACGTCCCGTTAGCCTGGCTGGGCAGTTTTATTTCCCCAACATTTATTTATGCAGCAGTACGAAAGATGAAACGTGAAGGATGGCTTGGGGAAGAAAGCTGAGGTGGGTTTGAGGCTCATGGGGTGACATCAAGGGGATCGTTTTTTGACAGCAACGTTGTTTACCTGTATTTGCAGTTGCTTCTGCTATTGAAGATCCCAAAATAAAAGTCGATCTCACCAGCTACTTTGTGAAGAGGCCGCCCGGGGTCTTACACTGCACCACAAAATACACTGAGTTTGGCAAAGCAGCCGGAGCTGAGGAATACGCACAGCAAGAAGTGAGTAGGGGGGCTCAGAGTCCTCCCTGGGACCCCAGTCTACCCCCCTCCCCCTTCCCAGCAGGGATCCAGAAGCCCCTCGGGGTGGGCTGGGATGTGGCTTTGCTTTGAGCCGAGAGGCCAAACGCAGGGACAGTCCATACTGCAATAAAGTCAGAGTTGTGGGAGAGGTGGTGACTATTCCTTGTTGGTTCCCAAACAAAATACTCCCACCCCCCATCGCCCCCCCAGCAGGTTAAGCTGAATGGTGATGAATTAATATATTTACGGTTCCAGCTACGTTATTTCAAGATGGGTAAGCCCAAGTTTAAATAGTGCGATTTGCCAAGGAAAAAGACATAACCAGCTCGGAATTCAGGGATCCGGCCACGATCTAGCTGCATGCAGTGTCCCGTGTAGGTCAGCGGGTAGGAACCCCCCCCGTCCGTCCCCCCCGCAGCCATCCGCAGCCGGCTACAACCGCGCTCTCTGCTTGTCTCCCTCCTCTCCCAGGCGGTGAAGGCTTCCTACGGCAAAGGCTTCACCTTGGCTGTTTCTGCTCTGTTCATCACGACAAAAACTGTTGGGGCTCGCGTGGAGCTGAGCGAACAGCAGCTGCTGCTGTGGCCCGGAGATGCCGATAAGATCCTGCCCACCGACAACCTCCCGAAAGGCAGCCGGGCTCACATCACCCTCGGCTGCGCCAACGGCATCGAAGCCGTCCAGACTGGGCTCGACCTGCTGGAGTTTGTGAAACTGGAAAAGGCGGGGAACAAAGGGGATGAAGTGGGGGAAATTGGAGGAGGGAAACTGCTGTATTTTGATAACGGTATGTGGATGCTCGTCCTTTCTAAAAAGATCGATGTGAAGGCGATATTCTCGGGTTACTATGGAAAAGGAAAACTTGTGCCAACGCAGAGCACCAACAAACGGGGCTCTGCTTTTAGTTCCTGCGCCATCATCTAGGAGCGTGGGCAGGTTTGGGTTTTAAAAGGCAAGTAACTCCTGTAACCTTTAAAAGTGTAAAGAGAAATAATTCTACCTTTACTAAAGCAAGCCCTTTTGCCAGCCCCCGTGTGAAGCCTCCCTGGGGAGAGTTTACTGGCCTCAGAACAAGGAAGAAAACAGGCAGCCCGTGACTGACGGAGGGGAGCCGTCGCGTAACCGGTGTGTTTTTATGCACTGCCGAGTGTATTTTAATGGAATTTTGGAGACAACTAGCTGTCGTGGTCTGCTTGTTTTCTTCCTCGGTGGAAGATCAACCATGATCTTTTTTTATAACTTCCCCACGAACCACAATCGTTAGACCTTTGATGTCCGTACTACGAGCAGTGGCAGACCAAAGCCTGTGCGTAACCGCTCTGAAGCCAAGCGAAGGGACCTGGGCGCTGCCTCTCGTACCTGAGGGACCGCGCGGTAGCTGAATCGCTGGGTGAAAATCAAGTCGTGGGTCACAGCTTGAAACTAGTTACTCCTAGTTTAGCTGGTGAGAACTGGCAGAGGTACTGGCAGGGTACGGAACAGCCTGGAGGGGGGTCCTGCAGCGGTACTCTGTCCCCATTCACGCATCCTTCATCCCATTCACGCATCCTTCATCACAGGGAAGAGATGTGCTGGTGAGCAGAGGGAAAGCCTGTGACCAGATGATGTCCTAAAAGTCAGCTATCGTGGACTTAAAGGGAAACAAGCAGAACAGCAGGAGAGGCGTTCAGATCCCACCGTGTGGCTCCAGGCATTTCACTTCACCTGTCAGAGCAGGCTGGACCAAGCACTGTCCAGTGTCCTTGTCCTTTAGGGACCAATCCTGCCTTGGCAGGGAACGGAAGAGACTAACGAACGTCTTTTCCATCTTATTTTATAGAAACTAAAATCGTGTCTGAAGTATAGGACTGTACTTCATGCAAGATTTTACTACTTTTCTCTAATGCACTTGAATGTTAAAAGTTAGGATGGCAGTAACATTGTAATTTAGGAAGTGGAGGTACCGTAACTGCGTAACTTAAGTCTGCTCAAACCTAAACCGTTGGCTGGAAAAAAAAAAAAAGTTAATGATGAAGCACTTCTGTTATTAAATAGCCTGTTTTATCGAAACTTCTGGTTTTGCTCTTGGCCAGACCGTTGCCAGTTGGTCGGTGGATACGTGGTCACTACTTTGCTGTAACACAAAGCTCAACTAACGGATGCAGGTCAGGACAACAGTTTAAATTCCCGCTATGGCTTGTTTGGTGAACTGCATAGTGACATTAACCCCGTATTAATACGTGTAAATACTTACTGTGTTTGGCAAGCGTGTGCTGGGCTCGTGCCTGTCAAGGAGCTGGCGTGTGGCTGAAGCCGCTGCGTGGAAGCCCAGCGCTGCCTGTGCGAGATGTGTTTCTCCTCTGAATGTTTAAAACAACCGCAAGGTGTGCTTTGGGGCTACTCCGGTAAACACTCTGCAAGTTTACCAGTAAAGCAAAATAGTTCTGCTGTTTCAGAAAGATGGATGACAATAAATTCTTGTTACAGCGTTAAAAAAAAAAAATTCACACCCCCATAGCACCTGTAATCCTCCCTCACCTTCAATGGAGAAACCCTTGCTAGCTCCTGCACTGGCAGAGGGGCGAGCGCCCGGCTCAGGCTTTTCCCAACAGAAATCCCAGATGGATTCATTCCATCCAAACTGTAATGCCTGCCCAGGACAGCGCCTGCGGGAGCGCAGGAGCATGCTGACCCCTCTCCCTCCAGTGCCCAGGGAACAACCCAGTGCTCGGACCACATCCCGCACTGAAACGCGCAGCTGGAATATCTTGTTGATTTGCCTGTTCAAGAACAACAGTGAGACTGTCGTCATTTAAGTTTTTATTAGTTTGTACATCATATACAGTTTATAATAAAGTAAACCAATTGCATATGGTTTTGCTTCAGTCTGTGATATTCTTCATATAAACACATCATTATGAATTATGCCTAATGAAGTAAACAACAAATATTCACATTTTTACCATTCACATCCTAGAAAGGTAAAGGGTCCAAAGAGGGACAGTGTCGGTACCGATGCGAAGCCTGGCTTGGAGAGGATGATGAGTTTGGCAAAGCGACAGGGATCGCGATTGCTCCATGCAATACCCCTTTCCTCCCACGGGAAAGGTTAAGATATTTACACTGAGGTAAACATTCAGAATTTCGATTTGGATAAATACTGCAGTGGGGGGGGGGGTTTTAGCGTCCTCTCCAAGTTGGCTTCGCATCGGTGCCTGGTTTTGTCTTGACTACTCCTTAACGGTGTTACGACACAGCAGGTAGGCATGCGATGAAGGTGCTGGGTTTGCTGTTCCGCACTCAATCCCTCCAATGCTGCTTCACCCCGTTTTCTCTTTTGAAGCACGAGCTGGTGCCGGGAAAACCGGGAGGGAGGTGGGGGCGCCGAGGTCGGGCTGGCACAGCACCCTTGCTGTGCACCCAGCCGGGGGGAGCAGCCTGCTGCTGTCCCCAGCCCCCCTGTACCCTGGCACCCTGCTCACACCGCTCCACACCGGAGCTTTCCTTCGGAGGTCGGACCCAAGCTAGAGCCAACGCTTGCCTAGCACTACGCAAAGAAGAAAGGATAATCCTGTCCCTGCCTCTGCAGGAGCGGGGAAAGCCGGGGTACGTCGGGGAAGGGCAAAGCATCACGTATCGTCTTTCCAAGCCAAGCGCGGGTCCCGGCGCCCGGGTGAGCGGGGACAACAGGGACATCTCCAGAACTCAGAGCTGCCGCGTGTGAGTGGAGGGTGACAGAGTGGCTGGGTCCAGCCTGCCACCCCCCAGCCCGGTGGCCTGGGACGGACCCCAGAGCCAGCACCACACACAGGCTGTCCTTTTCCCGACGGACGGGGAGGGGAGGGTACAAGGCACAAATTTTAAACGGGATGCCAACCATCCACTTGAAGAGAAGGGACTATCTTTAGTTATTACTGAAACGGAGGAAGTAATTTTGAAAGAAGAGCAAACCACTGCGTGGTGCAAAGGCTTTGGTCATTCAATTCATCGAAGAGTGACTCGGTCGGCTCCCGGACCAGCGCGCGGGTGGGCACAGGAGCTGAGCCAGTTTCCATATCGGAAACGAAACAGCACAGCAGCTTTCCCTCTGTACCCCCGTCAGGTACAGAAAGCTGAGGGACTGGCATTATTCCACGGATAATAATACTGTTGTCCCTAAACATTTTTGTTTCTTTCATCTTCCCCACCCCCCAATTTGCATTTATGTATTTACAAAACAGTCAGAAGCCTTTAGCACTAAGGATCCAGCTTTACAGCAACACTTCCAAGTTCACAAATGAAACCACGTACTTTCCTACATAGCACGTGTAGCCGAAACAACGAAGAGCCTGTCAACGGGGGCAGCCAGAAGCATCTTAATGGTCTTTATATCTGAGTTCAAGTCCAGGTTATCTGGAAAGGACTCTCAATTACTCCCCTGCAAGAGGTGGAGCTGACACAGCATCAGATTTGTAAAGTAAATCCACACAAGAAAAAACACACCAGGCTTTGTGGTCTAGAGGTCAAACCATTGTACATGCAAGTATCTCCCACACACTGACGTTACTGATGCATGTTTTCATTTTTAAAGCATGAAATTCCTTCCATTTTCACTTGAATGCAACTGCATTTCACTATTTGAAACTATCCCTACAGCAGCTCAGACACCACGAGTACCATGATTAGGCAAAAAAAAAAAAAAGAAAACCAACCAAACTATCAGAGGGAAAGCGTAATTAGTCAAACAATTCCTTATCTCCTTGCAAAGGCCACAGTCACAGGACAACGGAGCCTCACGTCACACGCCTGCTCTGCCCAAGCCGGGAGCCACGCTCCCCACACACCCCTTTTTTCTTGTACTTTACTTTGTTTTTCCTTGTACTTTACAACTTTCACAGAGGAAGCCGACAGCTACCTGTGTATATATATATATTTATAACTCCACCGGTTACCAAGCCATTCAATAGCAACTCCTTCCATCAGCTCTGCTAAAAGATCCTTCCCTTCCACGCCAGCCCACTCCGGCCGTCGGCCACGTCCACTCCACTGCCCCTGGGTGCTTCCCACCGGCAGGAGCCCTCACGGCACCCACCACCCGCTGCCGAACACCGGGTGGGAGCCGGCAGGCTCAAGCACCGCACAGCAAAAGCTCCCCAGCGTCTGCATTCCGGGCTGTCCGCCTGGCAGAGCGGGGCACAAGCAATTCTGCACGTGGAACGCTCTGGGGGCACGTTGAAGTACGTTTTGGGATTAAGTATTAAGGCTCTTACTGTTATGCCAATAAATAATAAAAAATAACCAAAAAAACCCTTGCAATCATTACAAAGCCTGACTTCCAGAAAGAAAACTCCTCGTTAAAAGGAAGGGCTTTACCATCGGCTTCTAGTCCACACGGTGGCCTACAGTCACGCCAAAGGGCACAGGATGCGCGTACGTCCCACCGTGCTCCGAGGGCATCACCTACAGCAACCGCCTCCGCCCGCTCTGTATCATTCTAGAAAAAACACAGGCATCATATCACTTTCAGATGCTGATCCACCGTCTCCGTGCCAAATTCCTATGGCCGGTAGCCCCCGCGGAGCAGAAGGAAGCCGGGGAGGGTCTGCCGAGCGGTAGCAGCTAGAAAAATGGCCCCAAGGTTCCCTGTGGCTATAGACAAAAGACAACCCATAAATAATGTTCCGGATCTCCCGAATGTGAAAGGCAACGCTGCAAGCACCGTGCATCTCAAAACGGATTTTTTCCAACAGAAACAGAGCCCCGTGCCCCCGAGCCTCACCGGGAGCCGGCAGAGGTTACAATGCCACGGCACCTCTATCTCCAGGCGCCGCTGTCCTGAGGTAGCGGGAGAGTCGCCCAACGCCGCTCCGACCCCACTGCTCCGTGCGAAGGGGAACGCACGTTTTCCTTCGAATCACGCAATAACGCTCCTTAGAAAAGTCTTGGCACTCACCATATTCCTATTTAACTACATCGAAACATGCGTTCGTGTACAGTTTATAAATATCTGCTGCATACGTTTTCTCCCTCAGAAGAAAAGCCATTCCACTTCTGTCCTCCAAGGAACGGTCTCATTCAAAGTTTGGAGAGAAGGAAGGAAGCCTGTCTTACTTAACCGGGGGGACGGGGAAATAATCACAATAATAATAATAAAACCCACTGACAAATGCAAGACACGTCTCTGTGCATGGTGATAAAAGACCAAGAAAAGTCCAAACTGTACAGCAATATCAATACACACAGGACGAGACGTCATGAATCCAGAATGCCACTAAAATAAGTCCTGTAAACTCTGATTTACAAGTGCCATGAGAACCGGAGAAGTTCCAATATGCATAGACCAGTATTTCAATTCCCGAGATATTTACCATTTCAGCGTCTGAAAGATGCTAAGACCTTATTTTGCCCTCAGTGCAATCCGGGTAAGTCCATCACATTACACTGGTGCAAAGGAAGTTCAAATAAACATTGTAGAGTCTGATTTTTTTAAAAAGAGAACTCAACATTGGCTCGTTTGAAAAGCCGACTTGCGAGCGAGTTAGAATAAAATACTTCCTTTATTCTGCAGTACTAGAATTTAAGCCCTTAAATCTTCCCTCTATGAAAACAGATTGTCAAAGGTTCTGACCAAACGCAACCACCGGCCCCGCAGCGCTCGGCGGCGGCAGCACCACGACACTATTGCAACTGTTGGAAATGAAGGTAATTTGTGTTACAGTCTAGCAGCTCCGTCCCACCGAGCAGGACAGGCAGAGCCCTCAGCAGGAAGGAAGACAACGATGTCAGCGTTCAGAGTAATCATTTCACACAACGAAGCCATTGCCGGGTTTGTTCCTGCAGTTACATCAGCTACGATACAGAGGTTAGGGTCCGGTTCCTCTAGGGATGTCTTGCACGTTATTAGTACGAAACACCCGTTTTCTCAGCCCGGCAAAATCCAGCCCTCCAAACGTCACTACGCTACCGCAGGTCAGTCCAAACCACTCCTGATACGGCGACACCGCCGAGCCTCTGCCCTGCTCGCTCGGGTCACCACTTTCTCTCAACCCCCACTTGTCAGCAACCCGAAGCTCCGCCAGCCAACGCCACGCGCCGCGCTCCACAACCGTCCCACAGACGGGCTCGAGCTTGACCCAAGCGCCTACTCAAAAAGCTTCTTCACGCTCTAGAGAAAAGGGAAGAATTCTGGAAGGCAGAGTCCTCTCCCAGCTGAGGTCTTGCTGTAACACTAGGTTTACGGTGAAAAATACAACGGCATTCACGTGAACCGGCAGCACCACCGAACCAAATCCATTTCCAATCCCGGACGGTGCAGCCGCGTGCAGCTCCAGGCTTTACTCATCCCTCCAGCACTTGTCCTGACATTGTGCAAGAGAAGCAAGTGGCAGACTTGTCAGTTCAGAGTTTGACTTTGCATTTTCTTGCTTCTTTGGACTAATAAATTACTTCTAGTTGAAAACTACTTGACTAGTTTAACATATCTGTACAGTTCCTGTAAACATTATGAGAGCACACTGCTGCACGCACACAGTAACCGTTTTCAGTTATTAACCTGAATTTTACTTTGCATTTCTTCAGAGCCAGAAAGAGCTCATCTGCGTTACGGATCAGTAACACGAAATCAAACATCAAGCTCAATAAAATCAAGTTTTAGCACAAATATTAAATGTTCAAGTGGATTAATTAAAACAACAAAAAAAAAAGCACGGTGAAGAAATTCAGCCCAGAGCAAATTCAGTATTCCCTCAAACAGAACAATTCTTGGAGTGGAAACACAAAGCCCTTAATTCTAGCTGCATCACAGGGAATTCTCACATAAGCTGCTCTTTTAAATCCAAAGAAGCATTTCTCTGATACAAAATTGTTAAACTCACACATTATCGTTTAAGTTAATGCCCAAGTGTACTGTTCTGGTAGAACTGTGGGGGAAAAAAAAAAAAAAAAAAAAGGAAAAAAAAGAAAAAAAGGCAAAAACCAGACAGCTGGCAGGTAAAATGCGATTGTATGAAACTCGATTGAATCTTGGCAATATCGTCAGAAGATTAATATAATTTACAAAGTACTTACAAACCCCAGACATGCTGCCATACTGCACTTCGGAGCCAACCAAAACAAAACAGGAGATCACTTCACCCTCTTACATGTTGAAATTCCGGGAGGACTTCAGGGAAATCCTCTCCACTGAGGAGCAGGAACAGTCTGAAAGTATGGGCCAGCATGGAGGAACCAAAAGATTCAAAGCTTTATTTTTTTTTTTTCTTTTTTTTTTTTAATAAAGTTAACAGTAAAACAAAATTCACAAGCCTTCCCCTCCCCGAGCTGGTTTCCTCTTCACACACAAAAGCACACAAAACAGAGGTCTCCAACTGAGAAGAATGAAACTGCTCTAAGTACAATGAGACATGATGAAGGAAGGAGTCTAAGTATGTCCATATTCAAGGTTAAAATAAGCAGATCAGGTATGTGTGGTTTGGGTTTGGTTTGGTTTTTTTTAGCCAAACTGGAAAAAGAAATTTCCAGGCCCAGAAGCTGAAAAAGAAAATGAAATATATTAGTGTTTCCAAATGCCAAAGACAATCTGGTTCACTACTGGCCTGCGGTAGCTCGATGCCAAGCCAGTACTTAAATCAAAGAAAAGCATCTGAACAAACAGGAGAGGCGAGATCTTTGCTACACATTTCCAGTAGCTAATTCCCACCAAGCAAAGAGTGGGCTACTGGTAACACAGGTCACGGAAGCACGTTGGCAAGGAGGAAGGTGACCAGCACACGACGCGTGCGAGACTTCTCACAATTCATAACAAAACACCTTAAGGAAGACGCCCTTCCCTAGGGGGTACGTCGACACCAGCGCAGCCATCTCCCTGCGAGGTGTGCGGAGAAAGCCTGACCACACGTAAGGTCTGAAGGGACACCGAGTAACACCTTCTTCACTGCTTCCAGCCGCCTCCAAGTGTCTGCAGGCAGAGGCTCTCAGGATTCAGGGTTAGGAAACCAGAGGAGAGCGCTGCACGATACCCACGCGCTGGATTCTGACCAAGCTTTAGCACCAGCGGCTGTGTCCCAGTTATGGTCAACCATTCCTCACTTGTGTGTGGGCTTTGCCACCTAATTCTACAACAGGGAACCCTTGGTTGGGTTTCTGGTTTGGGTTTTTTTTGGTGTTTTGTTTGTTTTTTTGTTGTTGTCACTTTTGAAGACAAAAGAACCAGAACTGACCATCAGCTGGGATGCTGTGCAGACAGAACCTTCCAAAAGCTCTTAGATACTTTCATGTGGAAAAAAAAAAAACCCAAACAAACAGCCTTTTCCAACAGCACATGATGGGACAGCTGAGTTTCCCAGAGCACAAGTGATTTGTGTACTTACGTTTCCAAAGCTGAGAGAACACTTCCACCTACCTTCAAAACTGAAGCCACCTGGCCCACCAAAGAAGGCCTTGAAGATATTATTTGCATCAAAGTCTACAGGGAAGAAAAGGAAGCTGTGAGCTGAGGTGCAACAGCCACTTACGTTTTGCACAGTTTAGGAATCATCACTTAACTGAGGGCCCATAAAGCATTTTAGAAATGGACAAAAAGCTAAAAACAGCCTGTTGTCTGAGCACTGCCACGCGGCAGCAGTGTACAGGGCCGCTGAGGAGCAGAAAACAGGTAAAATCAAGTTGTCAGAGAATTTCATTTACAGGGAGAATCTAACAATTTTGGCTAAGCAGCATTTAGGGACCCACAATCTTTCCCTTATACTATTTTACACCTCCTATGAAAGACTCCTGCCTAACGGCAGCTATTACCTACCAGCTCATTCAAAGATAACATCCACCATATAACCTAGCCTGTTCACAACTTTAAATTTCCAGCAAAAATCTGCCATTCAAATGCTTCCAGAGACCAAACAGAGTCAGTTCACAGAATTATTACACACGGGAGGTTTGCATTAGAGGAGAAGGCAGATTCTAAATGGTCTAATCTTTTTAAAGGCTGCCACAGTAGAATATCATAAGGCACACTTACCTCCCATGTTCAATCCATCCTCTTCTAGATCCTGCCCACTGTCATAGCGGGCCTTCTTCTTGGGATCTGACAGGATGGTAAATGCTTCACCAACCTCCTTAAATTTCTTCTCCTCTTCCTTCTGTACTTCTGCGCTTGCCCCACTGTGTCGGTCTAGACACACAAAAATAAGCAGGAAAACACGTTACTAGTATAAATGGAAAATGCTACACATTCCCAGCTGCTGCCACAGCATGTGTTTTAGATGTGTGGGGTCAGAACTGCTCTTTGTCCAGAAATTCCCCCTCTCACAATTATTCCTGCCTCTGAGTGATGGTTTCACAGGGCACATGCACGCAGCAAGGGGATCAAAGCGACAACACATCCTCTAATAACGGACTGTTTGTGGATACCTGGATGATGCATTAGTGCTCTTTTCCTGTAAGCCTTCTTGATCTCATCTTCAGAGGCATTTTTGTCAACCCCAAGGATTTTATAATAGTCTTTCCGTTTGCTCTTTTTTAGTTCCACCTGTGCGTTCTTTAGAAGTTGCTTGTGTTCTAGAAAGAAGTGCAATGCTTTAGCGTCAGGCACAACCTCCTGCTTCAAAAGAGGCTGAAGGCCAACACGTTGAGGTGATCTGGGCTGAACAATTCAAGTGCTGCAAGTAACCAACCCACCTGGATTTACAGCCAGGTAGCTAATTAAACCCTCACTGTCCACTTAAGGCTGTTTCCTAATGTAGGTAAACACCCCAGTGCTCTTCAACCAGCTTTTAGACAGTGAACCACAAGGACTGTTCCATTTCAGGCTACCAAACCAGCAAAATGTCAGTTAAGAATAAGAACCATAACCAGGTATTCTGAATCTAGTGCACTGCTTCAGCTAGAAGCTAAATTGCCTTCTCAGCCCTGAATGCTGAGGAGAAAAACCAGATCCTGAAACAGGCACCTCAGAGCGCTTCTGAGGACATTGCAGCATCGTCCCGCTGGGGTGAAAGGCTGCAAATCAGAGCGTATTGTGGGGGGAAAAAGCAAACAAAAGCAACAACAACAACAAAAAACTGCCGGTTAAGGCAAACTTATGCACACAAGAAGAATGCCAGTATGCTCACCTTTCGTTTTTTCTGTCTGATAAACCTTTTCGTAGTCTCTTACGGCATCTTCATATTGTTCTGTGTCCATGTAACTGTGGAAAAAAAAAACCACTGGTGGCCAAGGTGTACTTCACAGGAAATATCAAAAGGGGGTTCAGGTACAAGCTTTCTGGATGGATATCAATTAAGGAAAAGATGTGCACTGGTCTGCAGAAAAAGCAATCAGAGGAACCCGCAGAGGGTCACTGCTAGGCTGACTGGAAGCCCAGACACCTGCTATTTGTGGGAAATCCTGGCACAGGAACCTGTACTTTGGGCTCCAAGCGGAGCCTGCAATCTCATTTGGCAGCACAAGTTCTACTTTAACGATCTGATAAATACTTTATCCAGCCGCAGGAACTAATAGCAGCCAGCGAGATTTCAAGGAAGCTGGTGCAGAGCTGAAGCTGGTGCACAGCTGTACACTATCAACGCTGGTTAGAAGTGACAATCTCGGCACTCAGAGGGATGTGTGCCTGTCTCTTGGCATTTCAGCCTTACTCACATATTAACTACTTACAGTAAAACTTAGCAATTACTGAGGTGGAGCTTGAGAAGAACACTGAAAGTTGTAAATTAAAATGAATGCACAACAGGAAGGCTGCAGTAACAGTTTTGGTTCATCTATGAGCCAGGCAGCTTTGCCACAAACTGGGGAATAATCAGTATCGAAGAAAGTAGCAAAGAGCCCCATGGTCAGAACAGAGCTTTGACTACTTCCCTGGGTGGTGCCAAGTTACAAAGGAGACGTACAGACCCAAACTTCCTTTGTACCGCTTGTTCAGCCTCAGTGCGCTACACTGCAGTATTATCTATGGCTGAAATATGCATAGTCTCGGCTGATTTCTCCTTTATGGGAAGCAGAGCATCCCATTTCAAAATCTGCTTTGTTGGAAGCATGAACAGCTCTGCCAGGATAAGATCTCTTACTCAGCAGCCCTTCTGAAAAAGCTTAAGAGAGGTTCTCTGGGACAGAACATCTTACGTTCGTCTATCACCATAAGTAAATTAAACTTTAGAACAAATCCTGCCTGAATACAACAATCAACAGGCAGTCCCAGATCCATGCAGGCAGGACAGACTACACAAGCCTCCCCTGCCACCTCATCAGCATAAGGAAGAGGAATAAATTCAGGAGCCCTTAAGACAGAACTTTTTATCAGTGAAGCTTCAGATTTGTTATCCCTGACAATCAGCGCTGCAGGGAGGAGGTTCCTACCCACAAACCTGCTCAGCATGTCCATGATAAAGGTCTACTCACCACTGTGCTCTCCTCAAGTACGCTTTGATATACGTGTCATCCAGTTTTACTGCGTTCGTGCAGTCATCTATTGCTTCTTCAAGTTTCCTAAGCTACAACGTCAGACAGAAGTGAAGTGAATCCCAAGCAGAGAACAAATTCTGCCAAGCAGTATTTTGATTTTAAGCAAAAAGTGTAAAGAATCTTCGAAAGATTTCACTCTTTTTTGTGTCTGCATCTAGGAAATTTTTTTCGTCCCCCCCAGAACCACAGAGCTTTTGATCCCTAGGGAAAAATCAGAAGCTTGGCTAGTGAAACAGCAGAACTACGTGGTGCTTCTCTCTTAAAAAAAAAAAAATGCACTCGGAAACAAGGGTCTTCCTGAGAAAGATCTGAAAACCAAGTTATTTTGTGTTCAAATTAATTCCCAGACCAGAAAATAATAATTCAAACGTGGTTTTTTTTTAAATGGCATTGTTTGTTTTCAGACACAAACAGCCACAGAAAATAGTCATTACTGCTGTCTCCAGCTCATCCCATTTCCCAGGTTTTGCAAACAGCCTCTGTCTCTTGACCAAGTGGGGGTGTTGAAAAGCTTTGCTAGCAGGTGGACCAGTTGTCAACACACAGAGACAGCTGACAAGGAAACAAGCCTAGAGGAAGTGCAGGGTGGAAACTGGAAGCACTATCACATGGCTAACTGTTTCTCTAAAAGGCCACAGCAAACCTGGAAAAAGTGTCCAGTGTTTTTAAATTAAGTCTTATTTCTTTAGATCAAAAACCAAAACACAAAGACAGATGACCTACCAGAAAAATAAGCAAAGAAAAGATATCCCATTACCAGAAGGAAACAAATAAGGATGCCTTTATGCTGATTAAGTTAAGGCTAAACCACATTCCTCCTCTCCCTCCCACCCTGTGCAGCCCAAGTATTTGAGTTTTGTTTCTTCAGGAGTCAACTTCACCGGCTGTCTGGAACAGATCCAATCATTGTGCAAGTGCAAAAACTTGAGCCATTGCCTACAGCGCTAGAAAGGTTCAGCTGCCCCAGCAACCAGAGAAGAATGGCCTTTCCAGAATAACTGATGTGCAATGTATAAACTATGTGGTGAGGAACAGGATGAAAGATTACCTGCCAGGTGACCGTGTCTTACCTTTGAATTAACCGTCCCTCGGTTGCAGTAGAGTTTGGCATTTGTTTTTATATTATTTGGATCTATTCCTAGTGCCTCTGTGTATAGTTCATAAGCTAGTTTGTAGTTGCCTTCTTTGAACGCTTTATTCCCATCTTCTTTCTTTGCTTTAAGTGCTTTGGCATTCTGAAAGAAAACATACCCTGGATAAGGACATGAAGTAAGTGGTTCAGGGGCACCAAGCACCTTATTTTACTGGGCAACGGTCCTCAAATCTAACCATCATAATTTGGTTTCAGACACCAGTGCAGGATATAAAAGTGACAGCATTGCTACAGCAGCTGAAACTGGCTGTAAACATTTTGCCTTTCCCCGCAGACAAGTGCTAAGGAACAGCCAGTGCCAGTTAAAAGCATTCTCCAACAAACAAAAGTTGCCTGATTTTTAAGATGAGAACATGACAGTGAAATAAGCGTATGGATTTTAAAAATAATACAAATGGGACGTCACTTTTGGAGAGTTTATATAAGTAAACAGATTTTAAAAGCTGGTCAAAGACCTAAAATAGGGAAGGTGCAACACGAAAAGAACAGTGTTTAAATGCAAGTCAACCTGTAGGCACGAATATTAAATCCGAAAGCCAGAAGTTCTTTTAGAATAAATAGACCTAGTTTTATTGCTCCTATATCTGATCAAGGAACAAAGAAGAATGAAAGGGAGGCAGCCTTCAAAGCATCACAGACTTCTGAGAAAGAGCTTCTAGCAACTCAGCTGTACCTAAAGCAGCCACTGGTCCTCTTTGGCAAGGGCTGGACACGCTACTCGCTAGTGGAGATCTGGGGAATAACGATGTTGAGGGAGGGAGAAGGGATTGATCCAGCAGAACCAAGTCAGACATTTGGATAAAATAAATAATAATAAAAAAATCCTGGCAATTTTGCAGCCCCATCCCAAGCATCCACAACTTACACGGCAGGCAAGACATGCTTTCTCGTGATCAGGAGCCATTCTGAGCGCCTGGACAAAGAATTGCACTGCCTTCTCAATGCAGTCCTCGTAATAAAGGCAGAGACCACGGACATACAGAGCATCAGCATTTGTTGAGTCCATTCGTAAGATGTCACTGTAACAGACACACGAAACAAAATGAAAATGCTTCCCTATTCCACTTCCCTTCTGATCTCCAAAACCACTCTTCCTCCACTGAGTTATTTACTTATTTTATTGACTCTGTGGTACAGATATGCAGAAAGTATGGGAACTGGCTCAAGCAAGACTGCTGGTTATCAACAGAGTCAAAATACAGTTTCCCTGGCAGGATTAACTTTAAAGGGGATAAATCCATGCATTCTTCCTCTTTGCAATTTGCATTAAGGACTATTTCTTTTTAGATTCCCTCATTTATTTATGGCTGTGGAAAGCAAGCAACAGCCAGGACACATGACCAGTTACTCAAACTCTAGACCTTAAGACACTCACCTTGCTACAGACTGTGCTTCTGGGTAGCGACCCAATAATGCTAAACACTCAGCCTTGAGGATTTTGAATCTGTGACAAGCAGGAGCAAACTCCAAAGCACGATCCATGCAAAACACAACCTGGTGTAAGAAAAAAAAACACAAATGTGAGCAAAGCAAACAGCCAAAGGCCCAGTTTGAAAGGCTGCACCATTACCACATTTTAGATTTTGTATTTGTCTTTGAACAGGAAGATAAGTGTGCAGACACCTGTTTCTTCTGCTGCTGGAGACACATGCTAGCAAATCTTCCTCATGTACAAGTTTTTTGTTTTCTCTTTTAAAGGGCTTTATGTACAAAGGCTTGTGGCACCTGCTACGTTACTGTGACACAGCACTACACAGAAGATTCAAAGGGCACCTGTAGAAGGTCCATCCCTTCAACTCTCCTGAAACTGTAGGGTCTGAAGAAAGAGCCAAGAAGACAATTCTGCCCCTGTTTCCTGCATCATAAAGGCACGTGGGAAGGACAGAAATTCAATAGATTGAGACAGTTTGGACTGGACAAAACACAAAAAAGTACAGTGCACGGACTGATCTTACATTGGTCTGACTGCAATGGGCAGGGTGATCTAATAGGTCTTTTCCATCTCTGCCTCTCTGGTGGGGACATCTGCACTAGAACAGGGTCATTGTTCCACGAAGGTTCATCTGCTTCCCCAGCCCGTGACATCACGACTGCCTGCTGTGGGAAGCACTGTGCTCCAGACTGAGAAGCCAATGGCTTCTGGGTGAGGAAGGAGCAAGAGCAGCTCTCCAGAAACAAAGATCACATTTCATGCAAGCCTCCCCAGTGAAGTGAGGCAGAAGATGTGAAGGGACAGATGCAAAAGGCCAGAACATGCAATACAGGCAGGGCAACTCCTACACATGACATTCACATTGACCATACATCCATTTGCTCCTTATAGCCAGGTGATACAAAGCTGGAATTTACCCTTCCAAAAGCCTAAGAGTCAGTGAACAACGAGCTTAACTGCTGGACAACCTCTTTCCTGGGCCAAACTTGGGCCTTACATGCATCCACTGAACAGAAACTGTTGCACGAGAAGTGTTTGGCCCCTTTCAGATTTCAGGCTGTTGTTTCCTGTTCTATCAGGTCAGTACCAGCTGCATCCTCTTACAGCCCTTGGGAAAAAAGATTTGGAAACGGTAATGGAGAATGCCCCCACGCAGATCTGCATTCCTCCTTCAATGACCCTCACTGTAATAATGGCAGGCACACTGCCTTTTCTTTTATTATTATTCAAGAGTTGAGAAAGAATAATCCTGGATACGCATTCTAGGAGCAACGCGTGATCAAATGTCGCTGCTAACAAAAATCTGTATTCAAACAGCTCGTTCATGGTTCCACTCACCCTGCAAAGCAAACGGTAATAGAGGATATTCAGCCTAAGCCAGTCACCTTCTTCACTTGTAATTCTTTGTAGTGGGTTTGCATGGCAAGGTTTTGGTAGTGGGGAGCTACAGGGGTGGCCTCTGTGAGAAGATGCCAGAAGCTTCCCCCATGTCCAATGGAGCCAATGCCAGCTGGCTCCAAGACGGACCCTGTCACTGGCCAAGACCAAGCTAATCAGCAGTAGTGCCTCTGGGACAGCATGTTAAGAAGGGAGAAAAAAATAAATCTGCACCAGCAGGAGAGAGGAGTGAGACTATGTGAGAGCAGCACCTTTGCAGACCCCCAGGGCAGTGCAGAAGGAGAGGCAGGAGGTGCTCCAGGCACCCCAGCAGAGATTCCCCTGCAGCCTGTGGTGAAGACCATGGTGAGGCAGGCTGTCCCCCTCAGCCCATGGAGGTCCACAGGGGAGCAGATATCCACCTGCAGCACGTGGGGGACACTCCAAGCCAGAGCAGGTAGATGCCCAGAGGAGGCTGTGACCCTGTAAGTCCACACTGAAGCAGGTTTGCTGGCAGGACTTGTGGACCCATGGAGAGAGGAGCCCATGCTAAAACCTTTTCCTTGTGAGGCTTGTGACCCCACGGGGGACCCACACTGGAGCAGTTCGTGAAGGACTGCAGCCTGTGGGAAGGACTCACGTTGGAAAAGTTCACGGAAGATTGTCCCCTGTGGAAGGGACCCCACGCTGGAGCAGGGGAAGAGTGCGAGCAGGAAGGAGTGGCAGAAACACTGTGTGATGAACTGACTGTAACCCCCATTCCCTGCTCCTCTGTGCTGCTCAGGGGGAGGAGGTAAAAAAAAATAAATCAAGAATTAAGTTAAGGCCAGATGGAAGGCAAGGGTGTGGGGAAGGGATTTATTTTTTTTATTTGACTGGTAATAAATTAAACTAACTTCCCCAAGTCGAGTCTGTTTTGCCAGTGATGGTAACTGCTGAGCAATGTCCCTGCCCTTATCCTGACCCATGAGCCTTTTATATATTACTATTTATATTTTATGTATTGTTCTGCCCTTATCCCAACCCACAAGCCATTATATTTTCTCTCCCCTGTCCAGTTGAGGAAAGGAGTTATGGAGCGGCTTTGGTAGGCAACTGGCATTCAACCAGGGTCAAACCACCACACCTTACCTTCCTGAAATCCCGTTTCTCAAAATCTATTTCAGCTATTTTTTCGTACTCAAGCACAGTACTGGCGTTCTTCAGCTGAAAGACAGGAGAACACAGCAAGTGTTGCAGGACAGTCACTGCTCTGAAACACCATCAAACAGCCAATTTAATTTAAGCAGCTAAACCCTAAAGCGTCAGAGCAAAAGCAATTGCAGATCATGGAACAATAATGCAGATTACACAAATATTATTGCCAGCCATATAATATATGCCAATATATTTATATTATAAAATCAGTTTGAAATCAAGTGACCTAACTGGTAGCCCAGGAAAATGTACCCCCTGTGAATGAGAAACAGAACTGGCAGCAGCCTTCCACATACTGTGTCACTCATTCCCTGCTCCCTTACCCCCATGTACCATTTCTCCTCTGCAGCACAGGGTGGAAGACCAGTTTAGCCTCCAGGCTTTTCTGCTAAGAAGGGACAACCACACACAAAAGTAACTGTGCAACCTGGCTGTCTACTGAAACAGACAGACTTTGACAGGATCTCATCCTTCCCATTACCTCACAGCACCCAAACAGTCGTTACTAATGATGACTATGATTCCACCTTGCAAATCTGAAGAGAAAGGCTCACCGGTTCAACCCATTCCCTTTGACAGCCCTATCTAGTGGGAATATTTAAATTTTAAGAACCTCTCACCTCTTGCTGCGCCTGGGTATTCTTATGATCCAGTTCTAAAACTCGTTGAAAGCAGCGACTGGCAGCCATGGCATTCCCTAGGGAAAGATGGCACTTCCCTTCCCGGAGATGGCCCTGAGGAGACAGTTAAAGAGTTGCAAGAGCTGCAATAGGTAGAGACAAGGGTACTGAGACATGAAGTTTGCCACATACCCTTACAAAGCTGTCATCCAATCTGACAGACTGCTGAGCGTCTCCCAGTGCTTCTCGGAATCTCCCCAACATCATGAGTGTGGCAGCTCTGTTACCATAATAACTGGCATTATTAGGACAGGTGTCTGGAGAAGATACAAGAGCACTCACTGTTAGTGCAATGCAAGCAGCTACACAACTCGTAGAACATACTAAAAAGCTGCGGTTGGATTAAAAACTCACATTCCTCCCCAATTTATAATGTCACCCGAGTGGATTAAGATGATGCAAGACGGTCAAGCAGCTGGTCTGAAGAGCAAGTCATAAAACTATTGCTCCTCACACTATACGCAGGGATAAACTCATATAGAACAAAACTTGACGGTGTTCAGCCTGGCAGCACTGCTGACCCTACATTAGAGGGAAAGCTGGATCGGTTTCGTGTTAAGAATACCTTGGCTGGAGGAGAAACAAAGAACTGCTGCAATCTCCCACATTGGTACTGACTTGCATTATCTGTCTGCTGAAATTCTGCAAGGTAATTAAAGCAGGCAAAAGGTTTTCACCCAGCATGTGCTGTTAGAAACCCTTCTGGTATATTTTAAATCAATAACCAGCTTTGATTTGTAGACACGGTATTCAGCAAGGGCTAATATTACCCACTGTTCTCACCTATGGCTTTTGTGTAGTAGTTGTATGCTTCGTTGTAATCTTTCTTGGCATAGTATGCATTTCCTTGTTCCTTGAATGATTCTGCTTCTCTGAAAGGAAGCAAAACACCACGTTTTTAGCGGAACTGAGCACCAGAACAGGTTCTGACCATGACTGAGCATCCCAACAACCTTAGCATAACTCTTCAGTGCTCCAAAATGCTCGTAGAAGGTTGTTGGGAGATTTCCTCTGTACACACTGTGCGTGAGAACACAGCACACCTCACGTCCTGCTGGCTCTCAGATATTTCACCACTTTACTAGGGCCATGAGCAGCGATACTTGGGATATTACCTAGCCAAACATTACAGGAATGCAATAGCAGACTAAAGCCACCTTTGAGCACCCTCCCTTCAGCCTCAGTACACTGGCTTCGTGGAATCCACCAAAACTCCTTTGTACAGGGTTAATCAAGCTAGCCTGCTCCTGTGAGGTGCTGTATAACCTCAGGAGTCATTGAAGTCAAGAAACAGTGTTGTCTATCTTTCAAAAGTAGCCCCACATACTTAAGACTCAGAGCCAAGAGCAATTTCTACAGTCAAAAGACAGCTAAATCAGAGAGAAATAAGGGTGCAAGCCTCAAACAGAAGCTTGGCACTGCCTTGGCAACAGGTCCAGAAATAGTCCTCACACTCAAGAGCAAGCATTTGCAGAGACAGTTTAGGACATTTAAAAACACACAACATATGGTTTAAAGCAGCATCCCTTAAACTCTTGAAAGCAAAGTTTCCCCTGAAGGAAATTAAATCCTTCTCCTCCTATCTACCTTCACCATTTCAGATAAGCAGTCCAAGAGGGAACTTGTACAATCGTGTTAAAGTTTAGTTCAGCTTCACTGAATTAAATTCAGTGATTTAATTTACATGCTTCCCCTCCAGGACTGTTTAACACTTAAAAACTATGAGGCCAACTCAAAAGAAGCAACACTCCACTACAAGATACAGCCATCAAGACTTGCATCATGCTTTTGGGAC
Source organism: Microhierax caerulescens (assembly GCA_035590215.1). NCBI lineage: Eukaryota > Metazoa > Chordata > Aves > Falconiformes > Falconidae > Microhierax > Microhierax caerulescens. The sequence goes on along the minus strand of JAVJGJ010000042.1, from coordinate 3,333,258 downwards.
TTCACTGCTGTAGCCAGAGACAGACACTGTTTGTCCACTCTCCAAAGCACTTGCACAACCAGAACTCTGGCCCTAGACAAAGACAAATTCTAACCATCAGAACAAAGACCATCTCAGACTCCATCCTTTATGTGCCACCAGGGATGCGGCCAGCATACCTACGAGCCCCAGCTACCCTCTCCTTCAACAACTAGCAGTCTGTTGCAAAAGCAGTCCAGCCACGGGGATCACCTGCACACGAAACGACTGTAGCATGAGCAGTACCGCTGAAGTGGATTATTCCAGGTCACCATCATCCTCTCGGATGACTACCAACTGATCTGAACGTAGCTTTTGCTGAAGCAGTAACACAGAAGCCAAGGAAGCTAATACAGCTGAGTGATCCCCACCCTGAGTCTGCCAAGGCAGAGTTGCACTTGCAGGCTCAAACATAGGTCACTTCCAGGCTGTGCTGAAATGTTGGGCTTCAGCATTTTCTTGAAAGAAGGGTCCAGAAGCAAAGGTGTCTCTTTGTACCACTTGCTGCTGGAAAGCTATTTACAGGGAAATCCAAGATAAACAAAAGCAAACCAGCTCAGAGAACACAGGACTAGAGAGTGAAGAGTCACAGGACTTTTGACATACAAATACCTCCATCCAACATCCAGCACGAGCTGTTTGATCACCCTCAGGGCTGAGCAGCTTTGTTTCTGTATCTGGCAACACTACTGCAACAGTCAAAGGCCTGCATCAGAGCCAGTCTTCAGTCTACCACGTACTATAAACACAGAGATAATCTTCACCTTTAAACATTTAGGCTCACCTAGCACAGAAAGCACAACGCAAGCGATTCAGTTCTGTATTTCTGTACACCTTTACAAAATTCTCAAAAATTAGACGCAGCTTTGGGCACGTTACAGAACTGTGTTTTGCCCAGAGGAAGCGAAGACTTTTGTCTTTCACAAATCACATTCTTAATAAACTTAACAGGAGAGAAGATGACTCTCTTCACTGAAGGCTGTAACTACAATGCATCTGAAGCATGGAAAAGGTGCTCTTACTATAGAGGACATACTGTTAGAACAAGCGAGAAGCCTCTTTCAGTATGTAAAATAAAAAGCAAAGGGAAGACTGTGACTAGTCCTGCATTTTAGTAAGTTGCCAAATCCAAGCTGTGAGGCCGCAGAGCAGGCTTGGTAAGAGCCAAGCACCATTTCACACTTTTATTTCGGAAGTACCTAGAGACCAGATCCTTGTGCAAGAAACTCATCTAGTGGAAGCTGCCCACCCAGGACAGAGTGAAGTCAAACCGCAGTGTCCTTGCTGAGGGGGGGGGGGGGGCCCTGTCAGAGCCCCTGGCACTCCTAGGGCACATCTCAGCAAAGGCAGCGCAGGAGCCGAAGCAGGGAGGAGGGACCCCACCAGTGAAGGAGAGCAATGTTCAGCTAGCCTACTAGAGAAAGAACAAAGGCAATTGTGTTGAAACAAGTTCACATGTTTTTAAGCTCATTCAGGCTTGCCATTGGCCATTCCCACACAACTGCCTCATGCAAAGGGTTGTTTTCACTGAACCATCACAGTTTTGCCAGCTGGCAAAACAATAGACACAGGGAGCTGCCACGCCGAGGGCCCACAGGCCACAGCTGAAGTGGGGGCTCTTCACTTTCAGTTTTAACTTTTGCTATCAGCTACGCTCTGGCAACGGACCAGACGCACCCCTGCTGAAGTCAAACAACCACGCTGCAGTTATCTATTTGAAATAAGGTGAACAACCAACAGTGTGGCAAAGCAAGGGGTTAGCACACGCACCCCACTGCCTTGGAAGGGTCTTGTGCCGGCTCCAGTTCATCCCCGCTGCACCTGCTCCCATTCCAGCAAACGATGAACTCACTCATCTGAACTGGGAAATTGCTGTACCTCCTCCACCCCAGCTTTCCCAGCATCGTGCCCGAGGCAGGTGCTTCTCTGCAGCCTTCCTCTTCCTCAGAAGGCAGCACGTTGCTAGACCCTGAGCAGCGGTACAGCACCCTTCCGTGCTCCTCCTTCGTGAGGGCCACAAGATCTAGTGATGATTAGGTGCCTGTTGCATGGATCTGTATCACAAGCGGCAGGACTCATACTTTGCACGATTAAAAATGTGTCCAAACAAAACCACATTTTTTTTGAGTAATACAGATCAAATGTTCAAAATACAGCGGAAAAACTAATCAGCAATTCTGCACTTCTGAAACCATGGCACTACGTAGTTTAACCAAAACTCTATTCTCTTGTTTCTACAATCAGAAATGGAAAAGAAAAATCACAGATGCTCTTAAAGTTCCTTCCCTCAGAAGCTCTCTGTTGTTCTGTCTAAAGACAGGGGTGCACAGCATTAACAGCAGAACTTCTCTGAGCCACCACAGTAACTTCCTTAGCGTACCAGTCCCTGAGTCACAAGACTTTTAGCAATTTTACCTGTCATGCTATGAGGAAGCATTGTCTAACAGATACAGCTAAAGGGCTGGCTGCCAGAGCACCCTGTCTGCCAACAAACTGCTGGGAAGAGCTGGGAAAACGGGAGAAGGAAAACAGATACACGACAAAACCAACTTTCACAAAGCACCGGTATTCTGAGATGCTAGAGAAAACACACAAACATGAGAATTACTGTTTTCTACTCTTTTTTTTTACTGATCTATTTTCTTTTTAAGCATTTACCACGGACTGATTGATCAACAAGTCACGTCGCTTCAGATAACACTAGCAGAAAGGAAGCACACCGGTATTTCTATTGTTCACGGGGCTTAAAGCTCAACGATGAAAAAAAAAAAAAGACTGTGAAATAAAAAGCAAATTGCCTCCAAAGCACAGAGGCAGAGACAGTTGCTGGAAACGCAAGGCTTGTGGTCTGAGATCGTAGACACAGAACAGAAGCATCTCTCCCCAGTTGTGCTCCACTGACATAGAAAGCACACAGAGAAAACAGTTCTTGTTTACCACGGTCTCTGGCTATAACAAGAAAAAAATGCAGATCTCCTGATATCACTGGTAATTGTTTCACTCCAAACAGATGCTGCAGCCTGAATGAGATCATTCTGCATCTCGCACTGATGTAGGCTGCATTCCCCACTTGCTACTTTTGAAACTGAAGAAGAATCATGCTTTGCTAAAAATACGACCCAGGCTGAATGGATTGCTTTGTGATGGGAGGTTAGTGTCTTCTCAAGGCCTCTCCACGCTGGATGCAGAAGACAAGGAAGAGTTGCACCAAGGATCTCAGGAAGAAGTTTGTCTTTCATTGCTTGCGTGTACCACAGGCTCACAAGGAGGGAACTGTTTGGAGTAACTCTCTGCTTGTGAGCTAGTAAATTCTTTTTTCTTCTTTAATAACACGTCTCAGGACCCCTAACTCTTCAAGTGCTCCAGTCTCTGTCAGCCTAGAGCACCTGCCACCAAGACAGGCAGCAGCCATGCGTTCTGATGATGAGGACGCAGTGCGAGGAGCTTGCTGCCTGCCTGGTGGGAGAAGGAACCATCACAAGGCTCCTTCTATTCCCTGTGCCCTGCTGAAAGCTCAGCCCCTGCTCGTTCCCAGAACAGAAGAGCTATGAGAAGCAGCCATCCCGCGCACCACTGACACAATCCCACGTTTGCCTAACAACTTCTGCCTCCTCCTCAGAGCTTCCACACGCTGCCCCCGCCCGAGCGCCGATCACGGCTTCCACCCCTTCCACTCCAGCTCCCAACGAGACACGTGCAGACCCACCTCACAACACACCTCGTTTTCTAAGCTGACAGAAACTTTGGGCATCTGTACAAACAGCACCTCTTGGGTCTAGACGTGGTGGCACAGACCCTGTGCGCTCAGGTACATGCTCAAAGCAATACTCTCCAGCTAGAGAAATCCAGTATGTAAGCAGGTGGCAGACTTGCTCCCTCTCTGCTCTCCTGACCCTCACTCCTACTTCATTTCCTGCCTCCATTACGAAACAGTGACAAAACCCTTAAAATATCTAGGATTTAAAGAAGGCTCCAAAATCCTGTCCTGGCCAAGCCATCTTTTTTTGGCATGTTCTGACAAAAGAAACACACCTGCCTTTCCTAAGCAATTCTTGCAGAGACTTTTTCTTTAATAGGATACGGTGCCTTTATCCAGCATTTTTTTGGGGGTTGAAATCCAGTCTAGATTCTCAGCTGTCAGATGTTACTCAGCTGTTGGGGTAAAATAAGTTTGGTGATCTCAATACAGTTTACAGTGGGCAGATGTCTAGAGCTTAAAATTAGCTGTCATATTTGCCACTGGACATACGATACTCCCCCCTCCCTTCTTTCAGGACTCAGAAGAGAAGCGAAACACTATATGGGTCACAGATGTACAGGGTATATACCTCTCTGTATGCTTTAGAGACCCTTCCTCCAGGTTAGGTTTTACACCCTGAGTGAGGTTTCAGAGCAAGAGGAATCTCTTTCGCTCTCTCTCATCTCCCATCGGCAGTGTTGGCAGTTTCTGTCTCTGGTACAGAAAACACCACAAAAATCATACAGAACATACACAGCGATCACCCTCTGCAGCTAAGCAGCATCGTGCTGACCCTGTTGCAGCAGAGATCAAACCGAACACAGAGCAGTGCACCACGCAACACATTTCTCTGCACATCAGCACCCCCCACTGAACAAGGACTGGGTTTACTACTAGCTGCAATACAGAAATGAAAACGATGACATTTACTCACAGCATGCCCCGAATCAGGGCAATCCCCAGTCCGTACATGCAAATATCTGTACATGCAAAGACTCACCAGCTAGAAACATAAAAGCAAAGGCCTGCCCCAAGTCTCTCACAAGAGCAGAAACGGATTAACTGACATTTAATCCAGAAGGTGCACAACCCCCCCCATGCTATCCTCAACACACACCCCAGCACATTCCCAATACCCAAGACCAAAAGCTGCAAGAACCAAAACACGCCACAAGAAACTAAAGAAATGAACCAAATCTCTCCCTGCAGCTGTAAGTGAAAACAGCCAGACGAGCCCCGAACTTTAATTGTGCAGTTACGCAACGCACCTCGCTTGAGAGCTCAGTGTTAACCTAGTTCATAGCAATGGTCTGAGTATTTCTGGCAGGGTCACATCATACCTGTCATGAAAACCCACGGAAGGGTCTAGAATCAGCTCGAGATTGCTTTTTTTCCACAGAGGCCTAAATGAAGGAAGCCAGCCAGCGGTAAGGATTACATGGTGAAACAACTGCATCTAAAACATGATTCACCCTAAAGAAACATGTCTCATGTTAAAGAAAAAGGCTGGGGTTGTAGGTACTGACCATCTTTTCATACTGTAAAAAGCAACTACCTAATTCAGCGCATTCAAATGCTCTGCAAATTTATGGGAGAGTAAACAACTATGCGAGCAGCTTCTGCTGCTCCTTGTGTTATCATAAGATCATAAAGTAATTACATATTAGTAAAATAGGCTGGATTTACAGCCTGGGAAACTCAAGTGCGTGTTTACGAGCAGAACAGGAATAGTGGAACCTTCTTCAGGCTATCCTGTAACGATGCTTACCCACCAGCAAGAGCTAACTCAACCCCCTCCAGCCAGCACTCCCTGAGAAAGCAGTCAAGTAATGACATTTATTCACGAGGAGCCTGACCAAGATGCAACTCATTTCATGCAAAATAACAGTGGAAAGCCTCTTGCTACTCACCAGCACCTGACAACCTCCAGGCAACATCTGTCATGCTAATTAGTGACCCAAAGTCAGGCGAGGTCTGCAACCTTGACTTCTGCACAATTTACTTTGTGCAGCAAATTTCACATTCATCGCCTTACTAAGGTTAACTATGATTTCCTACTGAGGCATCAACACATCTGAAGTCTGCAGCAAAAGCACTGTAAAAACAACAGCCTGGGCACACCATTTCATAATGGTATTTTCTGAACGATTTGGGATACTTGTTTTTGAGAGGCTTCCGCATCCTTCAGTGCTGAAGAACATGGATAAAGATCCGGCCCCAAGCATGCACATCAGACAGAATCCAGAGCTGCCAGGAAGATGACACGGAAATTTTCCCTGGCAAAACTCCAGTGACCCCAAGCTTGCAGACCAGCTAGGTAAAGGGAAAAACTGTCTCCATGGGTTAGAAACCTTTAATTTTTATTTTTTAAAAAAAAAAAAGTGTGACTTTTTGGGGGTGGACTAGCCCCTGTTCATCAGCTGCTCCCCAGCAGAGGAGCTGGCACTAACAGCACCGCTACCCAGAAGATAAAATTAACACAATTACATCAACTCTTTTCCATAAGGACCCCCACAATTTATGCAGCAGCAGACAATAATTATCCTGTGACCACACTCTATTCCTGTGCCTTAAACAACCTGTGAGCGAGCCATTTGGCATGCTTTCAGCTGTTTCCATGCATTAGTTACAATCACTCTGAAATACAGAACCCCACTTTTGCTATTTTCCCAATTTTTTACTATGCCACAGAGAACAGAATCATGCATTTACACAAAGGTGAGTCCTTAAACAAACTATCTGCATCTTGTCATACTGTAATTCCTAAACAGAAGTACAGAACATGGTAAACCCCTTCATGCTGACTTACAGCAATGAATCAGAAAAGGTTTTCATTTATTTTTTTCTATTTTTAATAGAAGCTAGCACAGACACATCATAAGGGCTGTGCTAAATAGGATTCAGGGGTATGTCTGTGCATGCCCATTACCGTGGAATGCCTGCATAGCCCTTGTAAGGGGTTTTACAAACATTACACACCTAATTAAGCCTCCAACTACTCTCCCTAATACAGTGACTATCACTCTAATTTATATTAGATCACCTGAGCCACAGAAGTTAAGCAACTGATGTAAGCGAGGAAGGGCCAAAGTAGAGAAGAGATTAATGCGCAGGACCCCTGGAAAATCTGCCCCAGCTGGCAGAAAGGCACATGTGCGTAAGGCCTACACTTTCTGAGCAACCAAAAAGAATAACTGGAAGTAGAATCACAGCGTTGTTTAGAGAATCTCCTACCCACACATTTCTCTTTTACCAAGGTAAAAGAGCAATATTAAAAAAAAAAAAAAAAGAAACATTGTGAAAGCACCTAACAAAAGCACTGCATGGTAATAGTCACAGAGTACAGCACCGGCCTTAAGACACCAAGAAAAACCCAGATGTCTGATGTTACAGCTGAACCTTCCCCTCAGTAGGGCAAGGACCGAACGCTGCCCACGAATTATTCTTTTTCTGCATGTGCTCAGCCTTTCCCAAGAAGATCATCCTATTCATGACTGGTTTGCTGCGTCCATCACTTCTGCAATGAAACTTGGGAAGGAGGAAGGAACAGGAACATTACAGAGGTCACTACCAGGAGATGACTGTGCCTTCAGCATGGTTTTTACATTTGGGTATTTTTAACATTTCAAGCACCACATTTAATTAGCCCAGGGGAAGCAATGAGTTACCCATAAACAGGGCTTTCCCAACTTCAGAGGCCACGCAATTTGGTGGTAATCTATGTACAACATCCAGGTGCCTCCTCAGCAACACCTAATTTAACTCTTTAGAATGACATCAGCAGGAAGCCAGCTCCTTCCCAGCACGGCTCCTTAAGCCTTCAATTTCTGACAGTAAACAAGCATCACAAAACACCTCAGGCCATCAATATTCTTTTGAAAATACTATTCCTCAGAGGCGGCTTTCAGTTTTGTTGTCTCCTTTTAATTCCATCCGCTGAATAATTTTCTAGAGCAATTGCCTCACCCTCTACAGAAATAGTTCTCTCCTCCCCAGTTCCCCAGGAGATAACCAACTGCCAGCGTTAGATGCTGCAGAACCAGTGGAGTTTCCTAGACATCGGACCTTCCCATCTCACTGCCTGCAGAGACTGCAACACTCAGCTGCTACTGGGAACCAGCTCACGTGCTCTTGAGAAGAAAACATGCAAGAAAGGCTGGGATTCCCACCACCCCCAGCCTCAGATGACACTGTCTGCTCCCCTGGGCGAGGTGCACCAGACCGCTTTAGAAATAAACCAGTTCCGGGAACCTGAAGCAGCTCTTTAATTACAGTAACATTTTCAGAGCAGGACTCTGCCCAAACATTCACCTGCAATTGATATTTTCCCCGTTATTCACAGCATGTCAGGACAGAGTGAAAATTGCCAGGTGTAGGTTTCAAACGGTACCAGGGACAAGAGAACTGGGTATGATGAAGCAGCAAAGAGCACTCAAATCTAGGAGTTTGAAGCTTCACCTTCTAGACCAGTTTAATCCTTTCTTCCTCGTCCTCAGTGATAGGAAAAAGCTCTCAAACACCAGCCCGTGTGGCCTCGAGACAGAAATAACGTTAATTATATTTGTAGGACACTCAAGCTCCAGCTGACTGAAGACAGCCTGACTCCACTACAGGGTGGATGTTCTAATCCTGGTACACACAGAGGCCATGAGATCTCACATGGTAGGCGCATTTGTCAATGATTAGCACAAAAAGCTTATTTCAAAACATGCAAATGATGATAAAGTTTTTAAGTTGC
>JAVJGJ010000042.1:3303150-3314400 GCA_035590215.1 Microhierax caerulescens | reverse complement strand
CCCCGCTCGGGGGGCTGGCACCCCAAATGCCCGGGTGAGCTCCGGCACTGCCCAGCTCAGGGGGCTGGCTCCCCAAATATGTGGGTGAGCTCTGATGCTGCCCGGCTTGGGGGGCTGGCTCCCCAAATGCCCGGGTGAGCTCCGGTGCTGCCCAGCTCGGGGGGCTGGCTCCCCAAATGCCCAGGTGAGCTCTGGCGCTGCCCAGCTCAGGGGGGCTGGCTCCCCAACTGCCTGGGTGAGCTCCAGCGCTGCCCAGCTCGGGGGGCTGGCTCCCCAAATGCCCGGGTGAGCTCCGGCGCTGCTGGCTCCCACCAGCCCCATCCCTGCGCGGCAGCAGAGCCCTGGTCAGGGGACGCTTCCCCTCCTGCAGCCGTTGCAAACATCTCCCAGAGACACCAAATCCCAGGGGAAACGGCACCATTTCCCCACAGCGCTGCAGGGTCGCACAGGGGCCAGGTACCCCCTGGAGCGTGAGCTGCCCAGGGGCTCCTGGGCTGGATTTCCACCCCTTCCCCGTGCCACTGCCCCCAGCCAGCCCTGCTGCGGACCCCGCGGAGCACAAAATCTTATTTATTAATGCTGACGGTGGCATTTACGCCGCACTAATGGCAGCCCTCCTCGGCCCGAGCAGCAGCGGGCTGCGGGGGGATGCTCAGGCACCAGGCAGCTGCGGTTCGGGATTTAATCGGGCTCCTCGGGATGCTGCAGCCACGGCAGGGCTGGGAACACGAACACCACCGGGAACCGGCCAGCTCACTCGCTCCAGTGTCACAGGCTGCTGGCACCGGACCCCCCCGCACCCCCTGCCCGCGTACCTGTGCTGCTGGGCTCCCCGCTGCCCTCAGGGCTGGGGGCAAAGTCGGCTGTGCCGTCCCGGCTGGTGGCCCCCGCCGCAGCCCCCATCGCCTTCTGCTTGTTCTTCATGGCCTCGATGGCCTTCAGCCTCCGCGCGTGCTTGTGGCCCTTGTAGTGGGCTTCCGCCTGGTTCTGGGGAGGGAGATGGGGACGGCCGTGTCGGTGCTGCGGCCGGGCACCCGGCTGGACACAGGGAGGACGGGCGGAGGGGTCAGCCCCGAGCCGTGGGCGCTCGGACACGTTTCCAGTGCAGCCACCTCCCCTGGTGACATCCCCCCCCAGGGCCAGGGCCGCCTCGGAGGTGGTATTTTTAGCTGGGTGTAGCACAAAGCTGCTTTCCTCCTCCCGCCAGACCGCTCTGCACACAAATGTATTCGGGCCAAGGTATCGCTTTGCTAAGACATCACCGCACTGCGCGGCCAAGATAAGGACCCTGCTCCGATTAAATGCATCAAGTCACTTTTTAAAGAAGCTTTCAGGCAAAAATTACGGCTTCCGAAACACGCAATGAATCGCTAGCTGTAAAAATAAAATGAAAAAGTACATCGGCGGGGAGGACACGTCTCCCATTGTAACCTAACGGGTGTCTGACATGCAATTTACATTCACAAGCTCCCTTCTCCCAGCAAATGCTGAATAATGAAGTGCACGTTGATGGGTTCATGCCTGCACCGAACTGATAAAAACATACACAAAAGAAAATCACCCGAACATTTGTGTACGCCGCAGTCGGGGACAATGCCGCATTGTCCCTAAAAAACAACCGCAGTTTCGTGATTTATGGAAAGTAAATCCAATATGAATTAAGACACTGTACCACCGAGTAGCACGGATTAATTTGCACGGCGTTCTCAGAGGCCGGCTGAGGCTCGCCGTGCTCGGTAGGAAGAAGCATCCCTTCCCTCCCCCCGCTGCTCCAGGGGCTGGGAACAGTGTCCGGGGCCGCACAGCGATGCTGGGTACGTGGGAACGCGAACGGCCCACCCGAGCACGGGGCCTCATTAGCAAATACAATAAATTCCCACCAGATAACGGGGCCGGGCTGCAGCCTAAGTAGGTCACCCGGCACCGCTACCGCTCTGCGCAGGGACACGAGTGGCGTGTGAGGGTCTGCACCAGCACGTGCTCTCTCTCCCACAGATTTGACCTCGGGGGGGACGGGATGGGACGGACACACACATGGGCACGGTGGGGGGCGAGTGGCTCAGACTGCCCACGAGGGACCGACTCTCCCAGCACCGCGCTTCCAGCCAGGATGCGGCTTGGAAGAGGAAAACGAGGCTTTTTCCCCGAGCCGCTTCATTGCGGAGCAGAATAATTAAAGCCCAGAAACGCTGACTTTGGCTGGCAGGGCAGCACCCAGCCCCGGGCTGTGCTGATACAGCTCAGCCAGGCTGGGCCAGCACCGCGGCGGGAGGCAGAGCCGGGCTGGCCAGGGCACAGCTGCCCCGGGGAGGCGAGAGCAGCTCCCGGCAGCCCGCGCGCTGCCAGACACCGAGCGTGCAGGCAGCTCCGGCAGATGAGCCCGCGCTCGGGGGCATCGTCCCATGGGCACGGGGGCTCAGCGCTGCCTCGCTCCTCCGGGAAGGGACAGCCGAGGCCAGGGGATGCTCCCAGGCTGGTAACACGTGTGCGGGGCTGGGCTGAGCGTGGGAGGCTCCTGCCTCCATCGCTGCCCGGAGCCTCCATCGCTGCACGCAGCGGTGGCACAAGGGGGAAGATGGGCTCGTGCCACCCAGGCGAAGGGCTCCGAGCTGCAGCGGTGGCACAAGGGGGAAGATGGGCTCGTGCCACCCAGGCGAAGGGCTCCAAGCTGCTGCCCGTGCGGAGCAGCCTCTTGCCACTCTACTCCCAGCAAACCCCCGTCCCTCTCCTACCAGCTTCCAGCGAGAATTCCCTTTCAAACCTTTTTATTAATTCTCCCCACCAAAGATCAGCTGTGTGCAATTCATTACCGCAGGGATGAATGAATGTTTCCTTCCTCCCCTCTACAAGGTGGTTGATTTACTTAGAAGAAAAAGCTGGGGGAAAAAAAAAAACAATCACACCAGAGCTCTGGCAAGCCAAGGCAGGGAAGATTATATTCAGCTCCCAAGGACCAGATATGAATTGCACAGGCTGATAAAACAGCTTAAGCGCAAACACCGAGACCGAGGCAGCAGGGAACAGACCTGAACAAAATGACAAGGAGCAGAAAGAGCCAGGACAGCAAACAGAGGACACGGCAGCATCGGGAGCACCTGGGCCCACGGGCAGGGAGATGTTGGTGGAACCACCAGCCAGGGCAGGCACAGAGCGAGGGAGGGCAGAGCTCCCAGGAGCTGCCACCTGCACGCCGGCCATCCCCACCGCGGGATGCTCCTGCCGAGCCGCAGGCGCTGGCACTCACCCATGTGCCCCCCTCACCCACCGGCCCCACTTACCGCCGAGTTGAAGCGCAGGTGGCAGATGTTGCAGGAGATGAACTGCTTCTTCTTGAGTGGGGTGGGCACGCCAAAGGTGTGGCTGATCACCGCCTTCTGCACCGGGTCCATCTGGAAGGGGAAGGAAGGCAGAGGGTGGCTGGGTCCCGTGCCGTGCCGGCTGCCCCGGCATGGCACCGCGATGCCGTGAGCCCCCGTAGCCACCGCGCTCACCGAGGAGCTGCTGCAAACGCCCGCAGAGCTCATGCCTGGTTGGTGTCTGGAAGGAGGGAGCGGCTGGGGCTGCAAAGGACCCCCACTGGCCTTGGGGACACCCCCCGCACGGGGCAACCTGCCTTGTGTTGATGCCCGTTCTTGGCATTTTTTAAAAAAAAATATCCAAAAAACTCCCAAATCTGCAGGGTCCAAATGCCTACGGTAGTGTGGCAGAGGGGACGAGGTTACTGCGGGGGCACAGACCATGGACCCCATCCTCCCCAACCCCACCGTGCTCCCCTGCATGTCCCCCCAGTCCCTCTTCCCCCCACCAGACACCAGGGTCACGGGTGGCAAATTATCGGTTTCCAGTTGCTGCCCTCGACCTCCCAGTGCCACGCCAGTTCCTGAGAGACTTGGCAGAAGGGGAAACCACCAAAACAGGGGGCAGAGGCGATCAAAACGGGCAACCGGCCATTAACCCTCCACGTGCTCCGCACCACGGAGCTGCCACATCCCTGCGCAAAGCCAACGGGGGTGAGCAGAGCCGCCACCGCGCAGCCCAGCAAGGGCCGGGGGAGGAGGGACACGGTGCCCACCGCCGTGGGCACAGCTCACCCGGGGCAGGGTGCCCATGCAAAGCCACTGCGGGCTGCACGTCACCCCGAGGCTGACGACACGTTACAGCGCAGCCACCGGTACCTCGGCGGGCGCGATGCGGAGGCAGAGCAGTGCCGGTTACCCGCACGCTGCTCCCGCTGCCGGCGGGGCAGATACGTGCCGGCTGATGACAGCCCCTGGTGATTCAGTCTCTGCCCGGGGCTCGGCGTCATTCCTCAGTCCAGGCAGCAAACTTCTTCGAAAAGCCATAATTGTTTTAAACGAAATGCATTTATTAAGGTGGGGGGGTGGAATAAGAATAACCTCTTTGTTCGAGCGTGGCTATAATCTATAATGCAAGTATTGTTCCCCTACCCTGTGGCATAGGAAGATTATCTTATCTGAGTCCTGCTGTCAGTAGAGCCTTGGGTTTTCAGGCGATCGTATTTCTCTGCAAAGCTATTTCGTTGCTGAGACAGGTGCATCAGTCTTCGAGGCACATGCCTGGACAACAGAGCCATTATCAAGACCCCAAATTCCTTTCCAGGAGTGAGCAGAATGGTAAAAGCAGGTGATTAATGAAGTGCCTGTTTGCTATGAAATTTTACTCACTTATCTGGCATATAAACGAAGCAGCATTCGGAGTTCGGCGGAGACCCGGAGGAAGCTACAGATGGCAAAGATGCTGCTCCACCCCTGACGACAAACATTGCAATGTCCTAAAGGCAGCAACGCTGCGCTGCCTGTCTGTGGCCAGAAGCAGGGCTGGCACTTGTTTTCAAGAGAAACAGCCACCTTTTCCACACAAAGAAAAGAAAAACGGCTCTAACCTTCACAGCAGCATCAGCTGCCAGGACCCGGCTGGTGGCTCCCATGGGCTCATCCACCCCCCGAGCACCAAACAGGGCTGGGGGACCAAGGAGGATGCAGAGGAAAGGGGGATGCTGGCACAAGGATGCAAAGGTGGCTGGGGACTGTCCTGGCCTGAACTTGAACCTGCCATTGAGGCCAGCGGCACCGGGGCCGTGGCCAAGCACCGACTCCAGGGCAGTGGTGCTGAGCGGCGCCAACAAAGGGCCCCCTCGTCCTGCTGGGGCACGAGGCGACGGCACCCAGCTGGGTCTTTACGCCACTTCTGCTTTTGCAAAGCCTCCATCGCCTGGCCCCACAGCACAGCGAGAAGTTGTGTCCGTCAGAGCACCCACGCTGCCCACGACCACCCCAGGCAGGTGCGGAGCCACGAGCCCCCCAGGACCACAACCTGGCTCTACGCCCCAGCCCCGCGCATCCCAGCGACGGCCAGTGCAGCTGGTGAGCATCACTGCTCCTGCCATCCCACAGCAAACGCAAGCACCGCATCCTGAAAAGCCTTCAGGCACCCAGCCCCACGGAGCACCCCCGGGGGGCTGAGGAACCCCTTGCCACGGCCACCCCTCGCTCCATCGAGCGTGGTCCGCTTGCCGTGCACAGGGGGCTTCACTGGAAGCCCAGCCTGGCTCCATCCAGCACGCAGCGCTGAGCGCATCCAAAGCCTGGAGGCCACCTCAGAGCCCTCGTACTTCTCTCCGAATAAAAATACAACCCCACCATCAACTTCTCCATAATGTATTCACTCACTGCTGTTTCAGCGATGAAAAAGTGTCCCCAGCTCTCTGCCGGGGCTGTGAGGGTCTGTGCCACAGCACCCTGTACCTACCAGCACCCGCAGCCGGGTGGGCACTTCCCAGCAGAGGCAGGCTTTGGGCACCACACGCTTGGAGAATAAAGATCTCGGCTTTCTAGTCAATTCTTATTGACTCACAGTACTTTATTTATCCCTGGCTGTTCCTACCGATATAAATAGCGATCCTTGTGCTGAGCTCCTTGCCGCCCACCGGGGTCAGAAACGGGAATTCACAGGGACGCAGCATCAGTTCAGGTTGCGTCTCCTGTTGTGGTTTGCGAAGTGCTGCTGGGTCCTGAGGAGCTGCAACACCCCAAGAGCTGGGAAGGACCTTTTGAGCATGAAACGCAACTTCTGTGTTGCATTAGGGCTTTTTCCACCCCTGCGCTCCCCCCACCCCCACCCCCCCTCCCCGGGGCCTGTTGTTATTAAAGTGGCAGGGAGAGCTCAGCTTGGGAAGGTTTTGCTTGCTCCAGAGTTAAACATCTGCTGGGTTCATGGGAGCCTTATGACCTGCTCAAAGTGCAAAGTGTTCTGCTTTGTGACCTGCTCAAAGTGCAAAGTGTTCTGCTTTGTGACCCGCTCAAAGTGCAAAGTGTTCTGCTGTGCCATCGCAAACTGCTCCTGCTCCGCGGGGCAGCGCCGAATCCTGCGCAGCGGCACCAGCAGCGCCGGGTAAGCAAAGGCAAACCCTCCGATTTCTTTTTATAGCAACTCCGAGACGGCAGCTCTCTCAAAAAGTAAAATACCCCCAGTGCCACCCCCTCCCAGCCTCCTAAATCACCCCTGAGGCTCAGCTGCCCCAGGCTGACCTGGCACCGTGGTGACTGGGGCAGGGAAACGAGGAGCTGCCTGCCTGGCTCTGGGGCGCAGGGATGCTCGAGCCCTGCACCCTGTGAGGATGGGGACCCTACCCTGGCTCCCTGCGAAGCCGCCTGCCCATGCACGACGCTGACCCCTCGCACCCCCAGCCTCAGCCGCCTCTCCAGCACAAACACATCCCCAAGGGGCAGCTCGCACCCCCAGGCAGTCAGGGCTGGCTTCGCTCAGCTGACATCACAGGGTGCCCCCAGCACCTCCATCCCCATGTCCAACACCCCCTGGGGCAGAGGAGTCCCCACCCAGCACAGAAGAAACTCAACAGGGCTGGGCAGCTCCAGCAAGAGATTAATTTTCCAAATTTTTTTTTTTTTTTTAAAGCAACACAACTCTGGAGGACGCGTGCCAAGGCAGGGGCAGGCGGGAGCCAAGGAGAACAAACAACAGGGTCTGGTTCAAGTTAGCTACTGAGTCCAGCGACTATAAAAAGGAGCCCAGACAATGAGCAGCAACCTTAACGGCATCAAAAAAAATGTTCCTCTCCTCTGTTTCTGCTTGTTAGCACAGGGGAGAGACAGGCTAAAGCTGGGATTTCAAAAGAGCTTAAAGGAGTTAGATGGCTGAATCCCATTCAACAGCAACAGGAATCCTGTACTTAATTTCTACGGCTGTCTTTGAAGATCTCGGTGATAATTTGCACCTTCCAAGCACGTTTAATCTCAAAGCCATTTACAAAAGGGCGGTGAGCAAGCAGGGAGCTCAGGAAAGTCCCGGCTCCGGGCTCACAAGGGAAAAAACCAGGCATTTACCAAAGGAAAAAACATGGGCTGGGCCTCTGCAGGGGGGAGCAGCCCCAGGTCCCTCTCCCCACCGCCCCACGTCCCTCTGCAGAGTAAAACCTGCTCCTCAGCGATGCCAGGAGCCTGCCCAGGGGAACCCCAGGCGGCTGAAACACCAGGGCAGGGACCCAAAGCAAGGCAA
This sequence comes from Microhierax caerulescens, assembly GCA_035590215.1. Classification (NCBI taxonomy): domain Eukaryota; kingdom Metazoa; phylum Chordata; class Aves; order Falconiformes; family Falconidae; genus Microhierax; species Microhierax caerulescens. The sequence goes on along the minus strand of JAVJGJ010000042.1, from coordinate 3,306,864 downwards.
GAACGGGGCTCCTGGAGCGGATCCCATCCCTCCCATCAGCAAGAGGCGCAGGGCAATGCCTGGGTGGGTGACGGAGACGCGAGCCGGGCTGCCACCAGCCTGGGGAGAGCGGCACGGAGCGGGGAGAACACCGCTTCACACCCGAGATACTGTCATATGTCTTTGGGCACATCCATGTCAATTTAGACGTGTAACAGAACGCCTCCAGAGACACACGTGTAGCTGCACAACCCAAGCACTTTGTCCTCTGGTTCGAGGTTGGGGACCTTGAGCCCAGCCGGGCAGCTGGACAAGCCCCACAGCCACCAGGCTCACCCAGCACCTGCAGCACCAGCCATGCTCCTTGTGTCTTTATAGACCTTCTCTTTCCTTCTTTCTTTCCTTTTATTTATTTATTTTTCAACTAATTAACTGCTCTCCAGAGCTACTTTATTAATATTGATTCCAGGAGCAAAATCCAATTGATCTTGGTTAGAATGAACCATCTTTTTAATTCTGGTATATAAGGGTGATGGCTGGGCAGGAACCGCTCCGAGCTAAGGGCAGGGCGGGTGCGTCGCACTAGCATCCAGCAGCCAAAGACCCCGGTAATTAAGACAGAAATTACCCGCCAGGGTTTGAGGAGTGGTGCCATGTACAAGAGGAACTGCCGCAAGGGAGGAGGGGTCCGGCAGCCGATGCCCACCCACCCCGTGGGACTCACCGTGTTGAAGTTGGGGAAGAGGTTGAGCGGTGACGTCCCGTTGAGCCTGAAGGTCAGAAAGTGCTTGATGTCCAAGGGGGGGTGAAGGGGACGGCCGGGGATAGGCAACGACGCTAAGAGGGGGCTGCTGTGTCCGGAGGGACCTGGGCAGGCAGAGGGGAAAGAGCAGCGTTAGCGTTGGTGGCCCCTGCTCGCAGGGAGGGGACACGCCACACAGGGCCATCTGCCACGGGCTCCGGACCCTCCTCCGTGAAAGGTCCCAGCCTGGGGGGGCCCTGGGCACCCCTCTGCCTTTTGGGCTCAAAACCAGCATGCCAGTTCGAAGCCCAACGCAGCATCTTTGCGGCAGAGCAGATGTGTGGGAATTGGCTTTGAACCCTCTGAAAGGTTCAAAGCCTCCCCTGGGGCAGCAGCCCCTTCCCCAGGCTCTCCCCCGGGAGCCCACACAGCCCTGGGCTCCCCACGCTGGCCCCCCCTTACCGGAGCCCGTAATTTTTTCGCTGCTGGCAGCAGCCGAAGGAGCACCCCAACCCCACGCACCCCAGCCAGTGCCAGGTGGGGGGCAGAGAGCTGAGAAGCCCCTGCCACGGTTTTGCTAGAGTGTTGAATTTGGGGCACCCTCGGGACCCTCCAAGCCATGTGGGTGCCCCAGCTCTGCCCCTCCGCAGGTATTTTGGGGGGAAATCCCCCGGGATGGGCTCCCCCCAACTCCAACCCACTGGGTTCCTGAACTGGAGCCACCCGCTCCCCGGCCAGGCATCGCCACCTGCCTCGCATCGTCCCCCGCAAACCAGCCGCCAGCTCCGGCGTCTGATTTAAAAATAGCCTGGGGTTATTAATAATTTTCTGTTTAAAAGAAAAACGCCCCTGGGAAGGAGGGAAGGCTGAACAGAGGGGATCCCCTCCAGCCTGCTCCCCGTCCCAGCGCTTCGCCCCACTCAGCAGCCAGAGGGCTGAGGTTTTCCACCCGGATTCATCCATCCCCCCACTGGGAAAGCATCCTCTGACCCACGGAGGGCCTGGGCTGGCTTCGAGAGCGAGGAGAGGGGAAAAGTTAAACAAATGAATAAAATACAATAAATAAGGTTTCAAAACACTGTGAGCTGGAAAAGCATCTCGCGGTCACACTTTCTCCCTCCTCCAGCCCACCTGGGCAGCCCTGTACCGCTGCCTGGAACAAGGTCAAGGCCACCGTTCCTGTTTTTATTATTATTATTATTATTATTATTATTATTATTATTATTATTATTATTATTTCTGGGCTCTTTTGCTCTTTTTCACCCCAAAGGTGGCTGCCGAGAACAGCAGCCATCCCTCGTGGGAGGACGAAGCGGTCCGTGCCCGAGGGATGGAGTGCTCCTGCAGAACCACCGACCGGGAGCCGCGGTCACCGGCGCTGCATCGTGACCGTGCCGAGGCACTCACCCCCCTGCAGCCCCCCCAACCCCGCTGTGCAGGATGGGGACCCCTGCCCAGCAGTGGGTTTGGTGCTGCTCTCCCACGTGCGCTTTGCTTTTTTGCTCAGCACCCGACCCTCCGCCGGCAGAAACCCGGCTGGTGCAGGAGCTGAGCTACAAATCTGAAATGCAAAGTTTGAAAGATTTTCGGAATTTGAGCAGCCAGCGCTCGCCCTGCAGGCAGTAACGACCTCTTTCTGGGAGAGCGCACACGGGCAGCTCTTCAGCGGCACCGGAGCCGTCCCGGAGTCAGGCCTGACTCCGGGGAAAAATTACATTTTGCTTCATCAGGCGTGCATTGATCGAGTTAATTCCAGAGTCGCCCAGAAGGGAAATCTGTGAAACTGTTTAAAAATAAATAAATAAAATTATTGCAACAGCCAGGAGAGAGGGAGCAAAGGCAAGCAGAAACGGGTGAACGATGCATAATTAACCTTCTGAGGCGTGAAACAGTATTTCTGCATCAAATCATCTGAGACGGCTGGCCTGGGCGTTTGGGGTTGGATTACAAGGGTTTCCACTTGCCTTTGTCAGTATGGTTTGCACTGAGTGCACTAGCCTTAAAAAAAGATAAAATAAATAATAAAAAAGTATATATTTTACATTTACCACTGAGAGGAACAAGAGGGAAGGCAAATGCCTCCTCCCCCATCACCAGGAACCCAACACAGGGAGTTTGCTGCGCCAGCAAAACCCAGCTGCTGCTGCTGCACAGCCCCACGGCCGAGGGGTTTGCTCCCCGGGGGTGCTGGGGAAGGGGGGGGGGGCACAGGGTCCTGGGGCTGGCCACCGCTGCCCACTACCACGGTAAAGTCAAGCCACACCAAGCCACTCTGGCACATCCTTGAGCCCAAATCTGTGGATTAAACATATTCCTGGGCTGGGTCTGCAGCCCAGGGGGTCAAGAGCCCAGAAATCCCAGCCGAGACAGGACCCTGCAGAGGGGGCAGGATCTCTCCCTCCCGGTTTTGCCATTGAAGTAGACAAGACCCCCAGGAGCAGGAAAAGGGCTGGAAGCCTCCAACAGCGTCATCGTCGTTGAGGCACCCTGCGAGGAGCGGCCACAGCGCCTGCAGCCATCAGGAGGAGGAAAGCCAGCGCCTGCTGCAGAAGGGATGCGCTGCAGCCGGCATGGGAGCCATCCCCAGCCACCGAGGGCAAACAGGACAGCAGCTGCGTGGCACAGTGACAGTGGCACCATCAGCTCCACTTTGCCTGAACCATCAGCTCCACTTTGCCTGAACCTCAGAGGATCACAAAACCACAAGTGCCACATGCAGGGAGCGGGCAGATGAGTTTGCAGCCAACAGACCCAGTGCCAGCAGAGCTCCCTGGTGAGGAGTGAGCCAACCCGGCATGGAGAGAGCCACCCCGGCATGGAGAGAGAGCCACCCCGGCATGGAGAGAGCCACCCTGGCATGGAGAGAGCCACCCCGGCACGGAGAGAGCCACCCCGGCACGGAGAGAGCCACCCCGACACGGAGAGAGAGCCACCCCGGCACGGAGAGAGAGCCACCCCGGCACGGAGAGAGAGCCACCCCGGCACGGAGAGAG
>JAVJGJ010000042.1:3189892-3201426 GCA_035590215.1 Microhierax caerulescens | reverse complement strand
AGGAAGGGGGGGCACATCTGGCATTATGGCGTTTCCCGATTAACCGTTACGTGTGACGGAGCCCTGCTGCCCTGGGGGTGGCCGAACCCGCTGCCCATGGGAAGCGGTGAAGGAATTCCTTGCTTTGCTTTCCGTGCGTGCGCAGCTTTTGCTTTACCTACTAAATTGTTCTTATCTCAACCCCTGAGTTTTACATTCCGATCCTCCTCCCCATCCCTCTGGGTGAGGGGCAGTGAGCGAGGGGCTGGGTTGCTGGCTGGTGTTAAACCACAACACAGCCCTACAAAGTACTCACTGTGTTAGTGATGTCGTAGACAACAATGGCTGCCTGGGCACCTCGGTAATACATCGGTGCCAGGCTGTGGTACCGCTCTTGTCCTGCTGTGTCCCATATTTCAAACTTCACCGTTGTGTCATCCAGACAGACTGTCTGTGTTAGGAAGGCAGCTGAAAGAGAAGGTGCACATTTGCCTTACCTCTGGCTGGAGAACCCCTGCCAGCAAGAGCCAGGAGCAGCTCTGCTTTTGCACGGGAGCAAGCAGAAGCCCCAGCCAGAGGCCAGTGCAGTGCCATTTGCTGTGGAAGTCGCAGCTCTGCTGCATCATCAAGCCCCTTGCACCCAGGAACCCAAGAGCCACCTCAGAACCGATGGGAAGGTGGCCCTGAGCCCAGGCAGCAGTCAGCCACCGGAGCAGCAGCACTGCCGGTCTCTTCCCCGGCAGCCTCCTCCCACAGATCGTACAGTACAGCTGCAACATCGCTGGGATTAACTTTGGAAAGCACCACAGTACCAAAGCACTGAAGTCAGCCCAGTTACTAAATTGGGGGTGCAGTGTAACTGGTTATTTTCTTGTTCCAGCGAGTACAATATCATGCATTACAACTAGGATAAAGGCAAGCAGCCCTGAACACTGATTGAAGCGGAACAGCAGAGTGCCCACATAGCCCTCTGCAGCACAGCATTATGCCTTGCTTGCCCATAAATAAATAAAAGATATTTACACTATACTTACTCCCTGCATGGGTTACTATAGGGACAAATCAAGCCTTTTCTCAGTACACACCTTGTATTACTGCCCAGACACCCAGGTACTGACTGACCTTTGGCTGGTGACACTGTGGTGACTATTTCAAGCTAAAGAACTACCAGACCCGAAAGAGCTGTGGAAGTAGTTAACAGTATCAGGCTGGAAACAGCCCCAAAATCCCAGGTCATGGTCTGAAAAGATAATTAAGGGCTATGAACTAAGCTGAAGGCCTCTGTTCTAATTAGAAGCAGGAATTCAAGCGCTGGAAGCAAAGACGCCTTTAGAGGCAGAGCGCACGGTTGCCATAGCATTACTCTGCTGTGCTGATCTTCACACTAACAAACAACTTTTAAACCAAGAGTTGAAGCATTAGCTGCTTGACTATTTATAGCAAAACCCCCAGACCAGACCGGAACAGCCATTATTACTTCTGATACCCCTGGACTGCATCAGTGAGGGCAGCATCTTCTAGCCACACGCATCTGGAGCTGGGACTGACCTCCAATCGTGCTCTCCTGGTACTCATGGAACTGCCCCTTCACGAAGCGCAGGACGAGGCTGGACTTCCCCACTGCCGACTCTCCCAAGAGAACAAGTTTAAACTGGCAGATTTTGTTTCCAGCAGCTGGTCCATTCGGTCGAGCAGCTCCACCTCGACCTGCCATTGTGGCTTAAGTGCAGGAGTGCCAAGAGTTAAGGATGCTGCAGGTTCTGCACTGGGATCCACCTGGAGGCAGGTTGCAACTGGAAGAAGAAGAAGAAGTCAGAGTTAGTGACATGCTCATGGACCAGCCGTACCAGTTCCAGAGGGTGGGTTTGATCTCCAACCACCATCAGCACAGGCAGGTGGTGACTTCTTCCTACAGTGGGAAGTTATCAGCTGCACACACCACAGCACTATTGGGCAGTTTGTCAGTCAGCAGCTCCTTCAGCAGGCTCTTAAGTCTTCTGAGCCCCCTTGGAGAAAGGATATCGGTAACACAAGGTTTCCTCCCCACCAGTGGGCCCTCCAGCACTTCCAGTACGTGTGGATATTGCACACACCTTGCTAGGGTGAGGCAAGTAAGGAATACTCAGCGCACCAGTTGGTGTTTTAGAGCTTTGTCTATGAATACAACAATTACTTCAGTTGATGGAGGTAACAGATTGACCTTTAGCTCCTTCCACCTCCGAGTTCACAAGGTAGCACCTTCAGACATCAATGCAACACAGAGATGAGTGCCACATGTAAGCCATTATGGGATGCAGTTGTGTCAGCCCTTCAGGTAGTAAGGCATTTGGACAAAGGGAGTTTCTAGATGCAGTTAGTTTAGAAGCACTCGCACCAACCCATTAAATACCGCATCTTAGAGCGATCCCAAGGGGCACCTCTGAATTGCTACCAAGCAGCCTGTCACAGGGAGGGAAGTTATTTGGTAGCAGCCGCTCTCTGGGCACCAGCTGCCCATTCAGAGGCTAAAAGCAACTACCCCCCATCCCCACTGCAAAGGGGTACTGACCCCCAACAGTCTCAACAGCTTGATCCAAACACAGAGGCAACACCTGACACTTCCCACACCCCACCCAGCTGCCTCAGTGCCCTTATCCCAAACCATTCCAGGTCATCAGGCTACTGGCCGCGTTCAAGACCATTCAAATCCAGCTACGCTGAACAGCACGCACAGGGGGCATCAGCCACGATCAGACCTACCACCCCATCTCCCCAGCACCAAATCTCTAGAGTTGTGCAGAAGCACAAAACCATTGCAAGAACAGCAAGACAAGCTGGTTTACATCCATAGTTAACCACAAGTGAAGTCTCAGTGGCTTCTTAACCAGTTAGCTCAACTGCCTCCAGCAGACAACAGGAGTCCTTTCAAAGCATGCAGTTACACAGATTCAGGCATATTTGCTGTACCCATCACAAGCCCCACTCCCTGTCAAGGAGAAATGCTATAACTGATTGCATCTGCTCTGTATCGCCACTTTTTCTTCAGCTCTCGTAACTCAAGCTTCTCGTTGACAAGAGACAACTGCAAAAAAATCCCCTGAAAGCCAATTTCTCTTTCTCCTGCATGCATTCCCAAGGAGACTCTGGGTATGCTCTGAGTACATCCAGCATTTACCCAGCAAAAATCAAATTCCTGTGAATAAGAAACTTAAAGCAAGTTGAAATCTGATCTGGGGTGTCCTGTGAACAAGGCTCAGGCTTGCCTCAATACACAGGCTTACCAAAAGTATATTTCAAATACCTGCTTTCCAGAGTAAAACCTGTCCAGTTGCGACTGCTGTGAGGCTACTTTAAGTACATCTCACATTTAAACTCGATTCCCTAGTTTGATAGGAAACCTACAGCCATTCCAGTCCAAGGGCTCATCCAGAGTGGTGGCCTATTATCAGCTGGAGAACCTCTTCAGCTTTCAAAACACAAAAGCTCTTGAGCATACTCTGACCTACAGAGACAGTCAACCTCAAATTGTTTTGACCAGGAGGCAAGTCAGAAAGCTCCTGTTAAGCCAGCAGCATTCATGCAGCTAGCAGGTAGAAAAGAACCCACGAGGAGTAGTTGTGAAGAAACCATTGCTTTGAGTGGCTTGGCCAGTCCTGGGTTAAGTCAGTTCAGAGCTGGGTCCTTGCAAAGTCTAGTCAAGACTCCCACCTTCTCTTCTTCTGAAAAAGGACAAACACTGTTTTGACAGGATGAGAAAGCCTGATAGGAAGCAAATTAGCAACTTGTTTTTCTGGACAGTGAGGAAACAGCATTTTGCAGCTCTGCCCAGGAGCTGCTTGGTTACCACGATGTTTGAGAGGCCCATCAGCAGCTCTGTATCTCTACCCACCTGAAAAGGTTTCCACCTTTTACAGTTTCTCCTCCAGAGTTTGCAAGGGAACAGCTTTTGCTTGTTTAACCTTGCATTCATTTACCAGGGCAGTCTATCAGCAGTATGCAAGCTCTGTCACCGGTTCAGACTAACATTCTGCACATTAAAAGCCACGTGAATCACGCCTCTGAGTTATGACCTCCTGAAATATGATAGGGGTGATTCCCAGAGCAAAACAAGGAAACAAGCCTGTTGACATCCTTAAGTCTTAACGTGACCTATATTTCACATATCTCTATTCATTTTGCCATCTGGTTGTGCTATGTGAACTCAAACTATCTAGGCAAGCACATCCATATGTCCAATTTATCACGGAGAGCTACTGATCAGAGCAAGCAGTCAAGCAGCTAGAGCCTTTGACCACTTAATTATGGACAACCTGATCATAATCTAAAGATGGTTTGAAGTCTGGCTGTAGGATTGCATGACTTCATGTCCACCTGAGAAGCTGCCAGATCTTTGGGATACTCTGGTGGAAGTTCAGATGACTAACTCATCACTGAGGGTCTCAGGCTAAGAACATACATGAGATCAGGACAACCAGCTTTGCAATTCAGCACATGTTCACAGGAAGACCAAATAACTGAAGCAGGTGGCTACCAAAGCTGTAGACGGTGAGAACCCTCCATCGAGGGATGATTACTTTGGCACAGTTTGCCAGTGCCAACATCTTTGAGGATCCCTGTCAAACAGAACTCCACTCCAAATGCAGAAATAGCAGCCAGCTAAATTACACAGCCTGGATCTGTGCTAGATCAGCCCACACCAACCAGTGACTACTGGGTTGAGAAAAAGGGAGTGCTTCATGCTGTATGAAGCAGTTTCTGATGCTCAGGGAGGCTTTCATTTCCCCCCTCTTCCAGAGTGGATGGGGTAGGCACCCCTCCTGCTCCCTGTAAACACAGACACCAGAGCTGCAGGTCAGACCGACCAAACTACAGTGATCCTGTGCGGAATCCTGTGCAGACAAGCAAAAGCAGCTGAAGTTGCAGCTTGCCATACTCATTCAAGTATCAAGACCATAAGAAGGAAGGGTATGATACGGTATTCATCTAATCAAGATTAACTAGTAATAACTTTCCTACTAGCTTCTTGTAACTAGTGAAACACAGCAGCTTGTGATGCCACAAGATCCATAAAAAGGGACATGCTGGTTTGCCTGCCCTACCCACCTCCTGCTTACTGAGGCACATGCAGGAGCTCTGCATCACACTGGAAAAAGAACCCATACTTTTAATTGAAAACACTTGGAACAGTCTCTGGAGATCAAAGACAAGTTTCAACACCTGTCCCAGCAACCAGTAACTCTAGGTCTATCATTTCTGCAGTTTATGCCCCTCAACACCTCACCTGTTTGCCAGGATTTGTTGTAGGCACTCGTACATTTCCATGAATACCAAATTCAAGGATTTGAGCAGCAGTTACTACCAGATCCCCATGTTAACCCCCATGAGACAATTGCTTCACAAGATTCCCTACCACAGGAAAGCTGCTAGGTGTCAGAAGTTACAGCATCTGATACTTTTGCCCCATGTCCACCCAGCAGCAAGAACTACTCACAGCTGGTGACATTTAGAAACCAAATCCTCAAGAATCTAGTTACCCAAGAGGGCTGCTTCTGCTCTCAGCTATGCAAGAAGCCATTTCTCTGGGGATTTGTTGGCTTAGAATCAAAATACTCAAGACAAAAGCCCCAGTGAAGTATTTATCTTGTTAAATAGCTGACAGCATTACATGAATTCCTTGGCAAAGAAAGTCGTGAAGTTACCTAGTGGTTCTGCTTCACCTAAGGCTGAATGGGCAGCTGGCCACCGCCAGCAGGAAGCTTGTGCTACCTTCTCCCACCCAGAACTGGAAAGTCACCTTTAGGACCCAGATTCACAAGCAACTTCCACAAGCGTGCCCAGCAGCAAGTGCAGGACCCACCTGAACAACCCACAGGCTCCACCAGCCCAGAACAGCATAGCACAGAGCGTCAGCCTGATTTTCCAACATATTAATACGATTAATAAGAACAAAATTTAAAAGCCTTACTTGCAGCGGGGTCCATGCTGCAGAGAAAGGAGTAACAGACCCAGCTCTTACAGATGAAATGAGCCGAGCCAGGAGACAGGCTTGAAGTTCAGACCTCAGTCCCTCAGCCCCAAGGTCTGATCAGTTTTAATACTTCATCTTTCTACAGACAACATGCACTTCCCTCTACGAACAAAGAGCACTTACTCTCTTGATCAGTAAAGCTATAATCTGGAGCTTCAGTAACAGCTCTAAATTGAGGAACTAGTCATCACAGTTGTCAGGAGCTGCGCTGCAGCCTTAAAATGTAGATTCACAGACCTAAATCAGCCCAGCGAGCAGTTCCAGAAATATTCCTATGGTTGTTAACGCCATCACAAGTTAAAGTCACAACTCTCCACAGAGTCTCATGCCCAAGCCTCCCAAAGACTTGAGGACAGTCATTTTAATTTAGAGGCAAATAGGATTTACATTGGCAAAAAGTTAAATTACTTTTTGTTGATAGCTACAGTCCTGACCAAGTATAGTAGAATCCGTAATACCAGCTTCTTTTTTGTGCTTTTAATACATGCATCTGTTTCCTGACATCTGCAGAGCCCTGGCCTCTTGAAGCAGCCCCAGCAGCCAGCTGTTTTTCAAAGCAGCTTTTCAAAAACAATTCTATCAGAGATTTCAAGGCCACTACCCTGCAGTTACCACTCAATCCAGCACAGATGCTCCGTGCAGCTGAGCTAGCGGGACAGTACAACACACAGTTACCCCCGGCTGAGCACACCAGCAGAAGAGGCTCTTCCATCCCTTCCCGATGCAGGCTGAAGCCTGGCCTTGGGAAGGACAGCTGCCAAGCACAGCGAAGGGAGCCACCTCCCTTCAGTCACCTCTAAACCTGGATTAACAAAGCCTTTGAGGCAAGACAAGAAGTAGGGATGAAAGCCAAGTTTCTGCTACTGCTCAGGGCCTCACGCACAAGACCCCACTGACATGCTGCCGCTCGGTGCTGAGCCCAAACAGCCAAACCAAAGATCCAGCCAGGCAGCGCTGTACGTGCACAAGATCGTCTGAAGTTCAGATCAACTCAGAACCCTTCTGTATACAGCCTGAGACTAAATCTCATTTGCTAGATGTCCTCTGCCTGAACTAGGCAAGTCAGCTCTAAGACCATCAGGAAACTATCAAGGCAGGAACACTCGTGCACCCTGCAAAGCTGATTGGACTCTTTGGAAGACAAACTAAAAAGCACAGCTTGCATGACTGAGTCAAGAAGTGCAGTACTTTGGTCAGACATGATCAAGCTCCCTCAAGCTTTTTTCTAGCCAGTTTAACCCCATACGTATCCCCTCAAAAGGTCTTCCTAGGTTTAAGTGGCTATTCTTTACCAGGAATTCCTAAAAACACCTCATGAGGGTAAAAAGACATCACACTTACTGATGCTACCTTGGGGCTACAGTTTTTTTTTTTTTAATACTCAAGAGACCTGACTAGGTATCAGCAACGAGAGTTATTACCATGTTGGTCACACGGGCAGCAGAAGGAAGTTCCGTGCCTAATCCAGCAGCAGTTTTAATTCTGCAGAATAGCATGACTAATTGCTTTTAAAACTGCAGTTAGCATCCTATTAGATTACCACAGCTGAACACAGACAGTGGGGCGAGGCTGAGGTGTAGTGCTTCTGCCCGATCCTCATGTATCAAGAAAGCAACAGGGATAACACTAGAATTCACATTCTAACCAGGGCCACCAAACCTCTACTTGTGTTGACATCATAGCGAGAACTCACACCAGATCTGAGCGATCAAGACCCATGAATGCAAGCTTTCAGTACTGCTTCAGTCAAGCTCTACTTTAACTATGTTATGGACACAAAACATTTGCAAAGATCACTTTAAGAAGAGCAGAATGAGAAGCAGCAGCTTTCTGCCAAGTATTATCAAGGCACAAATTGCAGCAAAAGACTTCTGTGGAAGAGTTTTGTATCACCTTCATTTCACTGAAGTGTCTCACTAGCTGGAGGGAGCATCCATATTCCCAATCCCCACACTCACTCACTCCTGGGGGGTCTTACCCACTTTTAATTACCCTTGATACTGCAAGAACATAGCCCTATTTCACAGAAGATGAGGCACAGCTAGGCTGAAGGGGTAAGTCACAAGTGCAGTCTGGACCAACTAACTACAAATTGAACAAAACCATCAAGTTTTTAATTCTGCAAGTAAGGCACTTAACTCCTGTTCTTGACATTGTCCACTGCTCAGCATGCCCTCAAAAGACACAGCTTAATTCTGACCAGAAGTCCAGCAACATGTGCCTTTAGATTGTCCATGAAGAAGGCATGATCATTAAACAATGCAAAGCAGAAAACTGCCATCTTTGCTGCAAAAGAATCAGTGACCTTCATAATATCTTTTCCAGGCTGCACAAAGATCTCTTGCCTCCAGTAGCTCTTTATTTGGAGTTCCACCAAACAAAAGCAAACATGAAAACCAGTGTTTTCTTATCTGTTTATGTAGAACTACTCCAGCAGTTCATTCCTGTGCTCCAGGGGAGGAAAGTGTTCCTTTTAGGATTTAGATGAAGCTTTATTCTTCCCCACACTGTCACTTCCAGGAGGCTTCATTGTGTCTGGCTAGCATTTGGAGTGTTTTAATAGAGTTACTCTGACAACGTAACAGAACTTGCATAAGAGGACTTCACACTTCATACCCCAAGGGAAGAAAACGCTGACTCCACCATTTCTACATTCTACCCTCTTTTAAGTATGCTGACCGAAATACTTTGGGCTACACCCATTTCATTAGAAGCGTTCCCATTTCATTTCCTGTGTCTAGAAGTACTTGGCGTTTCTTCCCCCCTCCTTTTTCAGGGAAATGCCATGACCACCAATCCACTAAACATGCAGCAGTTTCAGAAGTTTGGATCAAGAGCTGATGACTAGCAGGACCTAGAGCAATTCCAGAGCTGATCCCTCTTTAGATGCAGAAGAGCTTTGCTGTGAGGGAGATAATTGTCATCACAACAATTAAGTCTGGCCAAGCACACAAAGCATGATGAATACATTACTAGTGTGTTTTGTTTCAGACACTGCCCAACCCCCTATTGGTTTCACTAGTAAAGCAAATGGACCTAAACCCAACTTGCTTCATAGTAAAGCTAAACAAGTGTTTTATTTTACTATATTCATATCCTTACATCACGCTAGCCTTCCCCTTACTGCTCTCTGATAACTTAAACCCTTCTTCAGGAGTCCCATTTCATCTTGCCTGCGTTGCTCCCGCACCTGAAGGGGTATCAGCGCAGACTTAAACAGCCTCGAGGGACCTACACTGCCTGGCACTACCTTAAAGCCAATGTCATCTAAATTAGCCCGTATATCTTAGAGGGAAAGATTGCCTCTAGAGGTAGATTTTTGCTATGAGTAGTTGAGTGTTCAGACATACTGTTGAGACTCAAGAATTCTTAAGTCTGAGATTATTTGAGCACTGAGTCCCAGTTACTGAATCTGAGCATTGCTTTTCTTAGCCTTAAAGGTCTCTATAGACTCATGCTTTACCTGCTCTCTTCACTCCAAGAATGCATTCAGGCCAACATCGTCTTGGATCTGCCTACACACACTATTCTGATCTCTTCACCCTTTCCAGTCACAGTTCTTTCACCTTATTATCCAGTTAAGCTGAAAAAAAATATAAAAGACTTTTCAAGTCAAGGCAGTAGCGAATATCTAAGAGGATATTCCAAGAAAGTTCACTCAGACAGCACAGCACGTCAAGCTAATATGAATCAGAAGCATCTTTCTTTTTTTGGTCTCAACCAAGCTCCAGAGTCCTGCCTTCAGAGTAGGCTCAGGAGTCCTAACTTAGTGCCACGCATGACATCAGTTCCGCTATAACCAGGACAGCTCAAATATACGTTGACCCACCACATACAAAACCTAAGAATAGTAGATGTGAGTTGTTCCACATAAGACTTAAAATAGTACCTTGGTGTACTCTCTTCCCTCCGATTTCCTTACATGCTGGGAAACAGTCAAGGTCAGAACTCTGACAGCCACGTACAAAAGCAACAAGCTAAAGGTCAGCCGAGATCAGGTCAACACTTTATTTAGTCTCGCTGGCAGACCAGTTTACTGTGAGAGTCATGGTTAGTTAGCAGAGGGCAACTACAACTGTCACTGCTCCTCACAGCTCCCACCCAGCCCCAGGAGTTTTAGCAGCACCTTGAGCACTACCAGAAACAAGCTTCGAGCAGCTTTCACAGGATTTAGCACAACAAGCCTGTTGCTCACACTTACATCTGCACTGTTAGCCTTTGCAGGATCACATACCAACTATGCTCTCAGCTTACACGCTGTGGTCTCTCCCCCCGTGCCGAAGATCCGAGGGTGGCCTTGCACCTTAACACAACTGGGTTTCCTTCCAGACAAGCTACAAAACTTCCTTGCAGACTTGAAGCCTCACTCAAGAGCCTGCAGCAGGACATTTTACTTCACAAACACCCCTTGGGGAGGCACTGGGGCTGCGTTTGTCACCAGCAGCAATCCAGAATAGCCTCCATTCCACTAGAACCTATTTTCAGCAGATAAAGTCACATCCTTCATTTAGGCAGTTCTCTACTCGGGAACCAGGGCCAGGCTTTCAGACTTCTAGAGTTTCTATTCCCACCTCAGCAGCTGACTAGCTACGACAGAACATTACACCACTGCTGCCCTTACAGGTGCCACACCTTCCCCAAATTCCATTTAACTTTCAGGCAGCGCTACAAGAGAGACAAAGGAGTTGGGAAACAGCAGCCGGGCAGACACAGCGCCCCGACAGCAGGCACTTGCTGCCGAGCCCTTCCGAGGTACGGGGAGCAGCAGCCCGGCGGGGTGCAGGGCCGAGCCCTCACCAGACAGACACGGTGCTCCCCTCGAGTTTGAGGCCGTCCCCTCCGCCGCGGGCTCGCTTCCCCGAGTCCGGCTCCCTGTGAGGTCAGTGCCATGCTCCGCCAGGCCGGACCGCCGGTGCACGGCGGCAGCGCCGCTCTCCCGCCTCGCCAGGACACCCGGCGGGGCCGGCTCGCCCAGGACCCGGCGAGGGGGGGCGTTATGTCGGGCAGCCACGGAGGCCGGAGCCCCCCACCCCGCTGACGGCTGCACCAGCTCGCTCCACAGCCCGGCTCACGGAACCTCACGGCGCAGCCGGGGCGCGGCGGCCTCGCCCCACCCGGTACAGCGGCGCCCCCGAGCCGCTCCCACCGCAGGGCCCCCACGGCCGCCTGCCCCGGCCGGCCGGGCTCCCGGGGAGCCGGCTCTGCGGCGCACGGCCCCGGGGGCAGCTGGGTCCGCAGGCCAGGCCCCACCCGGGGCAGGGCTCGGCACCGAGCAGCGCCAGGCCCCGCCGCAGAGATGCGGGATGAGCCGCCCCGTCGGCCCCACTCACCGCCTGGAGCGCCGCTCCCCCCGCCGCAGGTGAGTCTCGCAGGCCCCGGCCCTTACTTCCGCCTTTACCCGTTCCGCTTCCGGATCCGCCCACCCCGTCCGCTCTCAGCCCGTCGGCCACAGGCAGCAACACCTGCCAATCAGATGGGCCCCGCCCCGCTGGAGCCCCGCCCCCTCGCAAACGTACGGCCTCACGTGAGGCGTGCCTGCCGCGGGGAC
>JAVJGJ010000042.1:3177731-3188620 GCA_035590215.1 Microhierax caerulescens | reverse complement strand
GGTGGGGAGGGCCGGGGGGGCGGGGAGGCAGCAGGGGGCAGGCGGTAGGGGCAGGTGAGGGGCTGCAGGGTCCCGAGGCGGCCCTGGAGCAGCTCCATCATGCACTGCAGCTCCTGGCTGAGGTGGGAAACCTCCTGGTTGAGGTGGTTGATCTGGAAGGGGAGGGAGAGCAGTGAGCACCGGCCACTGCCCCCCACCCAGTGTCCCCAGGGCTCTCGGGATGTGCCCCCAGCCCCCGCTGCACCTCCTGGTTGAGCTTGCTGATGTTCTGCTTTATCTCCTCTGCTTCCATCACCAGGGCTGGGCCACCAGCATCAGTCCCTGTCAGGGAAGACATGGCCAGTGGCGGACGGCTCCCCGAGCCCCCCCGGCGTTGTGGCCAGCACCCCTGGCCTTGCCCTGGCCCTGCAGCTGCTGGAGGTACCTGACGTGGGGGAGTCCCTCGCCTCACTCTGCAGCGGGGGGTCCACGTTGAAGCAGAAGGCTTGTGGCTCTGATAGCCCCCCGTTGTCTTCAATCCCATCCACAACTCTAGGGTGGGGAGGGGGTGAGGGCTGGCCCTTGTCACCTCCTCGCCCCTCTGCCACCGTGCCCAGTGGCCTCCGGGGGCCTCACGTAGCCCGGCCTGCACAAACCCACAGCAGCGGGACGAGCCACCGGCATGTCCCAGCCTTACCTGGGGCTGAGGTCCGGGGAACCGTAGGCATGCAGGGAGGGGATGAGGAGCTTGGCCGGCCTCCTGCCCGCACCACCATCCCGCTCCGGGAGCCGGGTGTCCCTCCGGCACTGCGGAGAGGGGCTGCGGCCCCGGCTGCAGCGGGATGGGGAGCGGCAGTTGCGTCGCAGGGCTGAGATCTGGCACAGCTCATCACCCAGGAGGCTGCTCAGGGAGCCGTGCCGAGCTGGGCTGCTCAGCTGGGGCAGCAGCAGCTTGCGGCTGGTGATGGTGGCAGGTGACTGCTGGAAGACCTCGTCAGGCTCGTCCTCGTCCTCCAGGATGGAGGGAAGGGGCTTCTCTGGGGCAGCTCCGCTCTCCGGATGAGGCTGCGAGTGGGTGGGTGCAGGGAGGATCTCAGGGCTGGTCCCTGTGCAAGTGCCACAGCTGGGCACAGCCACCACTGCCCCATCCTCCCCCTCGCCCACCCGCAGCGTGGCACAAACCTGCTGTGCCTGCGACAGCCGTGGGGACCGGGAGTAGCGGCAGAGCCCCTGCAGGGAGAGCAGATGGCACTGGCTCAGCAGCACACAGGACCCCACATGGCTTTGTGGGGACCCGCCACAGGCAGGCACAGTGCTGGGCACACCCCCCCCCGCTGCCCACCACAGCCCGCAGCCCACCCAGCCTCTCAGTGCTCCCCTGGGCCCATGTATCAGCTCCAGCACTGGCATCTGCAGCCCCTTGCCCACTCTCCTTCCTCTGCTGCCGTCATCACTCATGAGCTGCTCAACCTTGGCCTGCATGTCCCAAGCTGGAGCCGAGGCTGCACCCCAAATCCCAGCCCTGGCTCAGCCATCAGAGCATCAGCTCCCCCAGGAGCATGCCATCAGCCAGGGAGGGTGCACAGGGCTTCTGCAGGACCGAGGAAGCTCTGTTGGCATCCTCCACCCTCAGTTTATTTAGACCTCTCCCGGGCGATGGACACGTTGGGTTTTGGTAGAGCTAGCTGGGATCTAGAGGGCAACCTCCTACTGCACGTCTATAGGGCCTGGGGGGGCGGGTACTGGGGAGTGATGCTCTGGAGGAGCCCCCAGCCACTTGGTGCCAGTGCAGAACCAGCAGCAGAGACGGGGGAGGAAAAGCACTGCAGAACTATTTCTGCACCAGAACATCCCCCCGGCTGCCAGAGTCAGCAGCATGACTAAACCTGGCAGCCCCCAGCGCTGCCTCCTGCGCACGGCGGAGGGGGGGCTGTGCCCCAGCTGTCTGTCCCACAGTGACCCCCCCAGTCCCCTCTACCCCCCATTTCCAAGCCTTCCATCCGCCTCAGCCTCCTGCATTGCAAATGCTCTTGCTTCCAGTTGCCTGGGTTGTGCAAAGCCGAGAGGAGCCAGGATGGGACATACCTGCACAGATAGGGGGGCACAGCCACAGCCCCTGCCCCAGCCTCGGAGCCTGGGGACCAGGAGCAGGGAGCAGACAAACTCCCCTCCCATGGCCATGCGGAGCCCCAGCCCTGCTCCGGTCTCTGGGGCCTCAAGGATGGGAAGGGGTCTGTGAGGGAGGACACGCACCCACCTCCATCTCGCTGCCCTCCCGCAGGTTGAAGGTCAGGTCCTGGTGGATGTCCACCGTGAACTTGCTGGCGTACTCGGGGTAGAGCTGCAGCACCTCGCAGAGCCCCCGCAGCCCGATGTACTGCAGGTCGCAGTAGGTCAGCGCCTTCACGTCTGCGTTGGTCTTGATCACCCGGTCCGTGCTGCACAGGTCGGCTCCGATCAAATCCCCTTTGCCTGCAGGAGGGGACCGGGGTGGGCTAGCAGCGCCAGCCCAGGGCCCCTCACCCAGCAGAAGGGGCTGGGGGAGAGCCCACACCGCCTGCCCTCACCCAGGATGGCCAGGACCACGTTGTCCTTCAGCACCTCGAGGGAGCCGGAGCAGACGAAGTAGTTGGCCTGCAGCGCATCGCCCTGGCGCAGCAGGTACTCCCCCGGAGCGCAGAACGACGTCTTGATATGGAGCGAGAGGGAGCGGAGGCAGCCCCGGCTGGCCGTCTCGAAGATGGGCAGCTGCAGGATGTCCTTGTTGAGGTGCATGGCCACGTCCGCACGCAGCTCGTCGGGGAAGTCATGCAGCAGCTGGGGAGAGTGGGGCCGGGGTGCTGGGATGCGAGTGGCGGGGAGCAGCCTCCCCCACAGTCTGACAGCCCCAGGGGACAGATCCCCCTCTGGAGCAGAGCATCTTGCAGAGCCCAGCAGTCCCAGCTGGCAAACGTGGGACAGCTGTGGCCGTGGTGGTGGGCTGCCTCCGCTCCACATCCCGCTGCCCATGCTGGCAGGAATCTCCCCCAGACCTGGCACGCAGCTCTGGTCCGTCCAGCAACACAGCGCGGACGTGTGCACCACTGCACACGCACACGCTTACACACACGTACACGCACACGCTTGCACTCTCGTAGCTGGCCCTGCCAGCCCCATCACCCCCACGCTGGGTGCAGCGTTGGGGGGCTGGAGGGGGGCTGACCCAGCCCAGCCAATACCTCCTACCTCGTTAGCATCGATGCCGTTGTTCACAGACCAGGTGGTCTGGAAGTACTCCAGCATCCTCTGCTTGAGCTGCTGGGGCAGGCGGTGGACGCGGATGAAGTCCTTGAGGTCCTTCATGCGGGTGTGGTAGAGCGAGCGGCGGGAGTACATGCGCTGGATGATGGCGGTGACGTTGCCGAAGACGACGGCGTGCATCAGTGCTGGGGGCCGGGAGGGCAGCGTCAAGGCCCGCCATGGGGCCGGCTGGAGCGTAGGGGGCACCCAGGCAGGGTCTGGGCTCTGCCCCCACCAGCAACGCAGGGCTGAGGGGTGCAGCATGGGGGGGCTTCTCCCCTAACCCCAGCCCCAGGGCTGTCCCACAGCTGTTCATCACCCCTCAGCACCCTGCCTGGGTACCTGCCTCACCCGCTGCTCCGGCAGCTGAAAACGAAGCCCCCCAAGCCCTGCCCCGCTCCCTGCCTCACCCCCGATGAGCATGGTGCAGATGGAGAAGATCTTCTCAGCGTCGGTGTTGGCGCAGACGTTGCCGAAGCCCACGCTGGTCAGGCTGCTGAGGGTGAAGTAGAGGGAGGCGATGTAGGCGCTGCGGATGGAGGGGCCCCCCACTGAGTTGTTGATGTAGGGAGCCTCCAGCCTCTTGCCCAGCTCGTGCAGCCAGCCTGCCAAGCACAGCCAGGGGTTAGCACTCGCCGAGGGCCCCAGCACAGCTCCTGCCCCTGCCCCAGCCAGAGGGGCTGTAGCCCCCGACACTGCCCACCCCACGGGACTGCCCTCTGCTTGCTCTCTCCCGCCAGCGGCATGCTGCAGCACGGGGGAGGCTGGGTTTCGTCAGCATGCCCCCACCCCACGCAGCCCCCACGTGCAGGCAGCCCCACTCACCGATGTCCCAGGTCTGGGGGTCGTTGCTCTCCATCTCCTTGCGGCCGATGACGTACCAGATGCATGCCATCCAGTGGGCCAGCAGCGCGAACATGGACATGAGCAGGGTGAGCACCATGGCGCTGTACTGCGAGTAGCGGTCCAGCTTCTGCAGCAGCCGCAGCAGCCGCAGCAGCCGCACCGTCTTCAGCAGGTGAACCAGCGAGGTCTGGAGAGCGGGGCAGCCGGGTGAACCCAGCGGAGCAGCAGGCAGGGGCAAGCAAGGATCTCCCCCCCCACCAGCTCCCCATGGGGCAGGGGGTTTTCACCACCCCCGATCCACCACAAGGGTCGTGGGCTATGGGGGCAGCTGGGAAGAGCTGGCCCCCAGGCAGCCTTCCAGCACCGTGCCCAGCCAGCAACTGGGGTCACAGCTTGGGAGAGATGTGGGGTGCTGGGGAGGGGCAGGGGGGTGGGAGGGGGGGCAGGCAGCAGTGGCTTTGCTATCAGAGGGTGCATTCGGTGAAGCTGTGTTGGCAGAGAGCTGAGCTGATCTGCTTGTGAGGGGAGGGCTCAGCAAGATGCTGTGCCTTGCCCACGGAGATCCTGGACAAAGGGAGCTGGAGATGCCCTGGCTTAGGCAGGTGGGTTCGGATGCGCAGCGATGCTGAGTGCCCCAGGGCCTCCCACCTCACACAAAGCTCCCACATCATCCTTGTCCCGCTGCCAGCGCTGCACCTCACACCTCACAGGAGCCAAGGGCCATGGGCTGGCCAGGGGCATGGGGCAGGGGCTGTGCCAGAGCAGATGCTGGGGTCAGACCCCACCGAGGTGGGTCAGGATGGAGCCAGTCCTGGGTGGCTCAGCTCCGCTCAGCTCCCCGCTGCCCGGAGGGTCCCTGCCAGGGCTGCCCATCCTGCCAGCCACAGTGTGTGCCCCCGGCATGCCCAGCCTCGGCAGAGGCAGTGATGGCCCCTGTGGCCACAGCCCCAGGAACATGCCCCTGCCTTGGTCACCCTTGTTTTCCTGCTGGGCAGCACCGTCAGGGTGTGAGTGGAGCTGAGTTTGGCTCAGGGGAGCACTTCCAGCCCCAAGTGCCCTTGTCCTCCCCGCACGCTGCTCTGCCTCCAATAAGCGTAATTACAGCCTCTGCGCTTGCCTCCCTCCTCCCCTCCCTGCCCCAATTAGCAGAGGATGGGAAGGGGCTGATGCCAGCAGTGCACTTGCGCAGCCCATTGCACCCGCGGCGCTGCGGGACCCCTCGGGACCCCAGTGAGATGCAGGCAGGGACCTGCCTTCATCACTGGCGTGTGCCTCGTGTGCATGCTCAGCCCCTGCAGAGCAGGCAGCGTGCAAGTGCCCCTCGCTCTGGAGGGGTGTGTGTGTGTGTGTGTGCTCACAAGGTATTGCACGCAGACATGGAGCTGCCCTGTTCCCCAGGCAGAGCACAGGGGTGCTGGGTGCAGGGTGGGCGCCTGCCTGCGGCTCCTGGAGAGGTGCTTTGGCAGTTACTGTCGTTTGTGGCAGCCTCTGGTTAAATTAAGATGCGTGGGAGGCTTCCTGCTATAGCTGCCATTGCTGCTTCCCCTGGCTGCCCGTGCTGCTCCCAGACAGGCGTGCGAGGAGCGGATCCCTGGGAAAGGGCCACGTCCCCCCCGCTGCCCCTGCCCGCAGCGCAAGCGGCACTCACCACGGTCACGTTAAAGATGTAGAGCAGATCGAAGGGCAGAGCAGCAATCAGATCCAAGAACCAGGTGGCCACGTAATGGATTCAGATGGAGCGGGGGTCGTACACCACCTGGCCCGACTGGCTCACATATGTCGTCCGGAAATTCAGGACGATGTCTGCCCCGGGGAGAGCAGGACCAGCCCTCACCACCCCTGTCGTGGCTGGGGGAGCTGGGCTGGGGTCTGCGGACAAGCCGGGTGTGCTCCTGGGGTGCTGAGCACCAGCAGCAGGGGCAAAGTGACACCAGCTTCCCTCTCCACCACCCCTCAGGTCCTCTTCTCTGGCCACATCCTTGCCCAGCCATGTCCCCATCCCAGGTGGGTGCTTGGCTCTGGGCACGGACCTACCCAGGATGAAGAGCATCTCCACAGCGATGTCGCTGACGATGGTGCTGCGGGCAGCTGAGAGGCTGTCCTCCATGCTCGTGAAGCAGACGTTGTAGGGGACAGTGATGGCCACGTAGAAGGTGGCCAGCAGGATCAGCCAGTCCCAGAGGGCCTTGAAGATGCTGTAGTGGAGCAGGATGAAGCGGGACTTCTGCACTGAGGCCACTTTGTACTCGGGGATGGACGGCTTGTTCTCAAACACATTCTGGGGGAGCAAGCGACAGGGTGGCACCCCGTGCAGGGGCTGTCCCACGCGAGGGGGGGAGGCCACCACAGCCCCCCCTTCTCCTGAGTCCTGCTAGCCTGGCTGACACTCCCTGATACCATGGTGATGGATGCCCTTTTCCAACAGGCTGCACTGAGGTCACCCTCAGAGATGGGCACAGAATGCCTGCTTACGGCACAGAAATTAACGCTATGCTAATGCTATTAACAGTAATCCACCGCTGCTGCTGCCAGCTGTGGCCCAGAACCATCTCAGGTGCCAATTCGCGTGCTGGGGCAGAGCCACCCCGCCCCCACACCCCGGCAGGGACACGGCACTGCTGGGGGGCAACGAGAGCCCAACCTGAGTGAGGGGAGAGCCAGGTCTATCCCACACAATCCTCCAAAGTTCAAGACTGGCACACTGAAACCTTTCGCCTGCTTGCCAGCATGGACCCCCCGCCTGTCTCTGCTGGTGATAGACCCCCACCCTGGCCCCGTGTCTGTAGGTGATGCCCATCGCTGTGGCCATGCCTGGGGACCCTGCGCTGGGGCATTGCAGCCATGCGAATGGGCTGGCACAGAAATAACACACGAGTCCCTGCTGCGGCTGGGAGCCCCAGTACTCGTGGCTGCTGCAGCCTGGTAACGGTGCTCCCCAGGGCTGGCACAGCTGTGCTGCAAGCAAGCGGCTGGGTTTTCCTGACAGCTAACGTGTGAGGAGAGACACAGCCCTGCAAGAGCTGCCAGATCTGTTCTCCCCACGGCAAGCTCCGGGCACCTGCTGCTCTCCCTCCTGCTGCCAACGAACCATCTTTACAACCTGGACCACGGTGCAGCTGCTGGGGATGGAGGGCATTTCAGTGCCTGGGGAGGCCAGTGAGGTGTGTGCATGGGAACAGCATCCCAGAGTCTTGGCTGCGGGGCTGGTCCTGGGAGAGCTGCAGCACTGCCAGCCTACCCGCAGCCCCAGCCTGGGAGGCACTAGGCAAGGCTGAGGGCTCCCCCAGGTCCTTACACGGTTGATTTTCATCTCGCCACGGTCCCTCCGAGCGAACTGGCTGCTGAGCCGGTGCAGCACCGTCTGGCCCTGCCTCCGTGCTGCCCGCAGATGTGAGCTCCTGGGCCTCTTGCTCTTCTGCTTCTCTGTGGTGGACAAGATGCGCTGGGTTAGCGGGAGCACCGTGCTGCTGCTGGTGCAACAGTGCAAGGGCTGCTGCAGGGAGCCCTCCTTGCACAGGTGCGCAGAGGCGGACAGAACCCCGCAGGGAAATGGGAGCCCCTTTGCCACATGCCCACTGTGCTCCCCAAATCCCCTCCTTATCCCACAGCCGTGGCTCACCCTCCTTCTTATCACTCGGGTGGCTCCTGCCCCGGCTCTCTGTGATGTCTTTGAAGGAAAAGAGGAAGAGCACCACCTCCCCCTTCTCATTCTTGATGGGCATGATGTCCAGCAGGCACCAGAAGGCAGTTCCTGGGTGGAGAAGAGGGGTGGTGAAGGCAGGACAGCCCCCCTGCTGCTTGGCAGCTTCACCCCGGAGCCAGCACGGGGCCGAGTCCCAGCCGGAGCTGTGGGCAGGGACCCAGCCCCATGCACCACTCACCACCCTTCTTGTAGAAGCAGACCTCGGTCTGGTACTCCTGCCTGCCGTCCAGCACCTTCTCGATGCGCTGCAGGACGGGCTCGCTGGTCTCGGCCCCGTAGAGGAAGCGGCAGCTGCAGTTTTTCTGCATGACCTCGGTGCGGGCGAAGCCGGTGAGGTCGCAGAAGCCGTCGGAACAGTAGACGATGGGGAAGCCGCGGCGGACCTGCGCGTTGGCCAGGATGAAGTTGCTGTCTGAAAGGAGACACAGCCACCCCTGAGGGCTCTGGGCCACCCTGGGGTGGCTGAAGGGGAGCCCAGCCCTCCCAGCCCCCCCACGTGTCCCTCTGGGAAGAAGAGGCAGGTCTCCATCCAGCTGTGGGCTGCCCCCAGCTGCTCCCAGAGCTCATTCATCCCCTGCCTGATCCTGAGGCCCTGATCCAGGCAGGACCCCATCCCCATACACTGGAAGGGGAAGGAGCCCAGATCCAGCTCCCAGCTCCCATTGCCGGAGACGCGATTCCGAGCGAGGCGATTCATGCCTCCCCCTCACCATCTGCCGCTCCCACCTCCCGCCGGGGCTCAGGCAGCTTAGCAGGACCAGTGGCAAACCCAGCTGGGTGCTGCCAGCCCAGAGGTGCTGGGTGCTGGGACCTCCATCCCCAGGCACAGCACCGCGGGGGCACCCGTTGAGAGGGTGGGAGAAAAGCCACAAGCCTGGGGT
This sequence comes from Microhierax caerulescens, assembly GCA_035590215.1. NCBI lineage: Eukaryota > Metazoa > Chordata > Aves > Falconiformes > Falconidae > Microhierax > Microhierax caerulescens. The sequence continues at coordinate 3,179,932 of JAVJGJ010000042.1, read as the reverse complement.
GAGTCGAGGGCCTGTGATGAGCTGGCACAAGCCGGAGGTGAAGGGGAAATGCAGTGTCCTTGGTCTGTCACAGCACCACGGAGCCTCCCCAGCACCACGCCTGCCCTGGCAGAGAGGTGGCACCAGGCAGAGGAAAGCCCTTGCCAGCCCCCCCCTGCTCTGCCCAGCTGCAGAACAGCCTCTTTCACCCCTCAGCCCCCCCCAGCTGTGGGCCAGGCAGGGGCTCTGCCCCCGGGGCCGCAGCAGCTCCTTGCTGCAGGCTCTGTGCCAGCGGGACAGATGGCCTCGTGCTAAAAGGATGCCAAGGAGCCGGGATGCGTGGCCAGCATGGGCTGTATTTGCACCCGGCAAGGGCAGACTGGGGTACCCCCAGCCCTGCCACGTTCTCCAGCCCTCCCAGCACCTCTGCACACACCCCCCCAGCCCAGTCACCAGGAGCAGCAGATGTGTCCTGCTCCCTCTCACAGCAAAGGAGGGGAGCCCGCAGCAGATTACAGCACCCGGGCACCGACAGCAGAGCCGTGCCAGGGCAGGGCAAGGGCAGAGGAGGTTGCGGGAAGGAGGGGATGGCAGCCACAGGCAGCCCTGGTGCGATGGGGGTGCAGCGGGGCCACCACAGCACAGCTCAGCCCAGGATTAGCTTGGAGAATCAAAAATAGCTTGAAGCTGTGACTAAGGCCAGATTTTGGCTCTGGGGAGCCAGGATTACAGTGTTGTCCAGGATGTGTTATTAGAAAAGAAAAAAGGGCTTGCATTTGGGAGCAGCTCTGCTGAGCAGGGGGACACAGCCCTGGGGGGGCTCGGCAGCCCCCTGCTGTGGTAGCCAGCTTGCCTGGGCACACAGCCTCAGGCCCAGTGGGCAGTGGCTCCCTGGCAGAGGCAGGGTTAACTCGCACGGTGTATCACTTCGGCTAAAGCCCCTCTCCATGGCAGATAAAGCCGATAAGAGACACATCAAACCCACAAAGCCTGACACTGTTTAAAAGTGCCTGGAAGGCAGGTTGGCCCAGCCAAGGCAGGATGCTGCCAAGGTGCTGTGGGGCAAATCCTGCCCCCCCAGGACTTTGTGTCGGGGTGTGGCTGGCAGCTCCCCTGGGGACCCTTCTCCTCAGAGAGCCCGATCCAGCCCTGGGGAGCGACTGTCAAAGGATCACCGGTGCGAGGCACATGCAGCTCTGCCCTGGCACCTCTGGGCGCAGCTGGGTCTGGGCTGGGGAAGGCTCAGGGTGCTGGTGGCCTCATTACACATTGCAGTCTGACAGGTAACATCCCAACTGAGAGCTCCGATGGGCAAATGACACCCTGTGTCATCTGGGATGCTCCACATCACACCAGGTCAGGAGCCAGCCCAGCATCACCCCCAACACATGCCCCAGGGGTGCTCCTGGTGCCCCAATGGTGCTGTGGGAGGTGGCTGCAGGCTCTCAGTGCTGTCTTCATGCCAGTTCCTCCCAGCAAGTTGGGAGATGTCCAGCCCTGCAGGCAGCTGGCTGGGGAGACCCTGCTCCAGGTGATTTGAAGGGAAACCTAGGATCAACCCTGAACACAGCCTGTCCCCGGGTGGCTGCATGGTGCCAGCAGTGCCAGCAGCTGGCTTGTGGCAACCCAACATGATCCCAGTGTGCCGGGGCTTTAATCCACCCTGGCCCCAGCACATAGACATGGACATGGACATGGAGGGGACCCCAGCTCCTGGGGACACACCAGCAACACCTCCAGCTGTGGGAAGTGACCCCAAAAGTTGGGACAGAACAGGCCCCACTGCCTGCACCTGCCCAAACACACCGTTACTGGGACCCACCTTTTCCCGGGATGTAACCCCGAGCAAGCAGGCACTTTGCTAACTGGGGGCTCGGGGCTGGCCTGTGCAGCACCGGGGCTCCCCACGGACCCCGCCATGTCCGTGACCACAGGGCTGTGTGACACAGAGGTGACAGGCACAGGCTGTGCCCCACGGCTGCTCCACAGCTCCGAGGGCTCCGGGGGCTCCCTGGGGCAGCACCCCGAGCCCCGCGGGGCCAGGCACAACCCGCACGTGTGTCCCTGCCCGGGACTGGCCACCGCTCGGGCAGGGGACGGGGCAAGGACGGGCCCCTGGGGGCTCCTGGAGCGGGGTGACCCCGGCCGGCTTCTCCCCGGGTCCCCTCCGCGCCCCCCAGCCCCCCCCCCCGCCCCTGCGCCCCCCGGGCCTCCCGCCCGGC
>JAVJGJ010000042.1:3090357-3111112 GCA_035590215.1 Microhierax caerulescens | reverse complement strand
GCGGCCCAGCCGGCCCCCGCTCCAGCCCGGCCCCGCGGCCGGCCGCGCTCGGTTCTCACGGTCCTTCTCCTCAGAGGCCGCGGCGGGGCCGGCGCCGCCATGGGGGAGCTGTTCCGCAGCGAGGAGATGACCCTGGCCCAGCTCTTCCTCCAGTCCGAGGCCGCGTACTGCTGTGTCAGCGAGCTGGGCGAGCTGGGGAAGGTCCAGTTCCGCGATGTGAGTACCCGCCGGGCACTGGCCCCTCCGTGTCCGGTGCCGCTGGGGAGGGGGCCCGGGGGGCCGGTGACAGCCGCCCCTGGGTCCCAGGGTGGCGCGGGGCCCGGTGCTCGGGCCGCGGCGGGGTTTGCGGGTGTCGCTGAGGAACCGTGTCTCTCCCTGCAGCTGAACCCGGACGTGAACGTGTTCCAGCGTAAATTTGTTAATGAAGTCAGGAGGTGTGAGGAAATGGACCGAAAGCTGCGTACGTGTCTCTCTGGGTTTTAAAACAACAACGAAATAAAAGGCTGAACCAGCAAGGCAGTGTGAGAAACCACAACACTGACCAGGGGTGTGAAGGCTGCCTGGATCCGTTGCCTGCTTGAAAGAGAACTTCAACCAAATAAAATGATCTTGGAATAGGAGGTGGAAGAGTTCACAGCTGTTAATTGGGCTCAGTGGAGGTTATGGTGACAGTATGATACTGGTTTATCTTTTTAGTTAACGTTCTTTTTAGTTAACGTTAACCATGCTGTCTCTCCAGGGTTTGTCGAGAAGGAGATTAAAAAAGCAAATATTCCTATCATGGACACTGGTGAAAACCCAGAGGTGCCATTTCCACGTGACATGATTGACTTGGAGGTAATGATGCGTTTTGAGACTCAAGTAATAATCTGAGTCTATAATTTGTCAAATAATTATTTGACTTAGGTCATCATGACTCTAGATGGAAACAGGGGAAATTCTCTCCATTGGTAGATGCCCATTGACTTTAGGGGCAAAGGTGTATTAATCATAGTCCCCCGCTGTCACCTGAAGTGCTAGTTCTACTAGTTCACATCAGGTTGGTTTTGATTCACAAACATTGTTTTGCTTGGGCAGTTACCCAGATACAGTTAGAAGTAAAAGCAATTAAAAAGAAATTTTGCCCATTTAAATGAGTTAAAAACTGTTGGCACTGCACAGCTTGTGGTGGATCCGTCATAAAGTTTATAAGGGTTTTTAATGATTTGAGGGCAACTGTATAAATCCAGGCTGTAAAAGACTGGCTGAGTATGAAAAGTTTTAAGTTGCCTGAAGAGAATGTCACGGGTCTGGATCCCGAGCAGACTGGAGATGCATCGATAATTGCATGCAGATCATGTGGGGATGTAAAGCATCTTGGCTATTTTCTTGTTTTGATAGACTTAACAGCAATTATTTATGGAATTGCTTTAAGTCCTTTTTCCTTCTCCTTTTTACATCTTGCAGGCAAACTTTGAGAAAATTGAAAATGAGCTTAAAGAAATCAACACAAACCAGGAAGCTCTGAAGAGAAATTTCTTGGAGCTGACAGAATTAAAATTTATACTGCGCAAAACTCAACAGTTTTTTGATGAGGTCAGAATACCGGGGGTGGGTTAACACTTGGGGAGCTGGCTCTTCTCCCACAGATTACCATTTTTATTCTTAAATATATTTTGAGTTGCTGTTTTGGACAGCAGGGTCATTTTTATGCTTTGTTTAAGAAGCTTCTCAAATTATTTTCCATTTTTCATGCAGTACATATAGCTACCCATGGTTTACCTCTTATGATGTTGTTTTGGGTTTGGTTTGGTTAAGTAATGGTTTGTCTAAAAATTATGTAAAATGATTAAGGTGCTAGTAGTTTTTAAAGCACATCAACAGACCAAAAGTCTGGTGCCACAGCGAGCACTTTCTTCAGTGTGTAAGAGTTTCTTCGGTACAGATGAGCAGTCATGCCTTGCTTACACAGAGAATTACAATGAAGCTTAATTTCTCTTCAGCCTTTGAAATGTTATATGGTGATTACTCATTAGGGTCATAATACAAAGTCCGCTGCACTAATAGGTTATTTATTTATTTATTTATTTATTTGAGCCTTTGATCAAACCCTAAAGTCTTCAGAAGCAAGTTCTGGAGCAAAGCTGCCGTTTAATCTTCAGCATTTGGCCAAATACCAGCTAGGCAAGAAACTGGCAACTCTTTCACTGGGCGTGGGAAGCACTTACCCGATGTCATTCGTGATACAGACATAAAGCCTACATGGGAGAAGACATAATCCTTCATTGAAAAGCTTAAGTATCTCAGAGTCTAGGGAGTTTTCTCGAAGAGCTCCTGATGTGTTTTAGAACAGTGAGGATATGTCCTGTTTCCTCTCATTGCAATGGTTTGATCAAAGGGTTCTTAACTGAGGTGGCTTCTGGTATTTACAAAGGCTGTGATCAAGTAGAGCTGAGCTCCTGCAAACTTCAGACCGTTTATCTAACAGTTTGTTTTTTGGTTTCCTGGCGCAGGATGCTGCCTGTTCAGGCATTAAGGTTATTCCCGTGCCAACCCAAATGTTAGTCACTGCTGTCATAGATACTGCTGCTAGTGTGATGGGTTGATTGGTCACGGGGTTGGTTTCAGTACAAAAAAACCTCGACTTCGAGTGTTGAATGTTCACTTCAAATGTCTCCTTGGACAGTGTTAACTTTATAATGCATTACCTTGCTACCTTAAAGTGCCACTGCCTGCCTGTTCTGGGTATTGAGTAAAAGCAAGCGCAGCTAGTGCTGTGTGCTTTTTTTAATTAATTACTGTCCTTTCTGGTGAGAGCTGCCTGCTGCTTTTCTCCAAGTACAATAGGGTCATACTGAATTTAAAGGTCAAAATCAATTTTCTAAACAGTCTACATCAGGTCACCCACAAAAGGGACAACATATCAGACTTAAATGGAACTGGCAAGTTTTGATATGGTCCTGCTCCTGTTAGATAACTGTTTTCTGGAATAGTAGAACAACATACCACAAATAAAATGCATTGCTCTATGTAAAAGCAAACTGAACGGCTCATGTGGGAAGTTCATTAAAACATAAGCATGGAAAATGTCAACCTGTTTCGGTTCACCCTGTAAAGAGCAAACAGCTGCGTGTGAGAGAACCTGACTAGTCCAGGGCTTCTAAGCCTTGCACAGTCTACTAATTATCCTGACATGGTGAACGCTTCATTTCTGCATGCTGTCATTTGTACAGTACCTTCAACACTCGAAGACTTAAGTAACTTGTAATTAAGATTATGTTATTCATAGTAATAAGTTGCACAAGAAATGGCTTACTATCCAAATTACTTTGTACTTGGCATTTGCTCTGCTCTTCAGAGCTGGGGGAGGGAGGATTGCAAAATTTTTTCACTTGTTCTTGATACGACCATTCTAGTCAAAGTAGCCATTTCTTGTTTCAACACACCATGTTGATGATTATGCTCCTTTTCTCAGTCTTCTTGTTTTTGCTTATGAAGAACAGTATGAGCTGGAGAGATTTCTCTGAAAGTTTTGCCTAGAGTGTGAGCGTAAAAGAAGACTGGAAAAGTAATGGTTAATGGCATGCAGTCCCCTGTCTCTCTTTCCTCTAACTCTTCTCACCATCTGCTTTCTTCTGTTTGTTTTGCATCTGTCATTTCTGTCTGGGCTCTGGGTTAGTAAGTTAGATGGGGAAATGAATCCTTTTTAGTTCTTGTGAAAATTGATTTTTGTTCTGTTTGTGAACTGGAAGGGGCTTGAATTGTATGGTGGTGTGTGTTGTGATCCAGAACTGTAATCAAAAGGAGTGAAAATGAACCTTCTTTTGAGGCCTTGAGATTAAAGATGCTGATCTGGGTAAATGATAAGCAATGTAAAAATGCCTAATAATGAAAGGTCTGCTTTCTAATTACTGGCTTGCAGATGCTTGAGTTTTTCCAGTCCTGAACAACCTGATGTAGTAAAAAATATTTCACAATAACTACAGTATTTCACTCGCTGCTGGTGAAAATGCCTATTCAAAGTAAATTTCCTAGAGTCTTGTTTTTCTGCAAAGTTGGACAGCTTTTTTCATTTTTACAGTCTCTCAATTTTTTATTCCTGTTAAATCTTACAACAGGGCTTCAGTTACCTTCCCAGAACCAGAGCTGATGTTGCTATGCCATTCCTTTTCTAGAAAGGATGTGATCATCCAGGTGGAGTAGTTGACAGATGGATTTAAAGAACATAGTGCTTTGTCAGGCAAATAATCCTTGTGTAAGAAAGTTCTCATTTAGTAAAACTGGTCTAATCCAAATTTATTCTAGGCTGCTTTGTTTTGTAACTTCAACCCCCCTAAGCATGGCTTGTTTTTGTTTTATGTAGTGTCCTGAATAAAGGACGCATAGCTCAGAAGAGTCAGAGGTAATATTAGACATTTATAAGAATTACTCTCTCAAGTGAGGCAAATCCAAAGTTTTCACCTGTGCTATCTTTTTTCTTACATTTCACGTGCTGAAGCGTGGTGCACTTCACAAAAAAATATCAAGAGTGTCTTGATTACCGACAAATACAATACAAGCCTCTTAAACTTGTAACTTCCAGTTTTTGGACATCCTGAAATCTAGATATCAAGTAATCACTGGTATGTTTGGTCTGTATGTATGTATTATGGTTTGGGGTCCCAAACGTTCTTATTTTGGTTGTGTTCTCTATTAAGCCAAATTTTTGTTCAGTTTTTGATGTTGCAACAAGTTGCCTTAAAGTGGAAAGCCACCATGAAGAATTTCTGATCCTTTCAAAACTAAATTAAGGGCTCCCTTACTTTTGTAACATCTGTAAGCTAAAGCAAGTGTGTGTACAAATAACTGAGCTGCGTTTGATGTCAGCCTTGCAAAAACTTTTCTTGTATATGGTAAATTCCTTTATATTGTGTGCAAGTAAAATGTTGTAGAGTTTTTCACTCAAATTGTGACGCAGCTATTGCACAAATAAAAAACCTGTGGCTGAGGTATTAAACTTGCTATGTAGTTTTGCAAGGCTGTGCTATACGTGTGCATGCATTTTATGTGTTTGAGGGTCAAACTCTACCTTCAAGTGTATTGTAGCAAGTTCCCTTGATTGCTCTGTGGGGAAGACCTCCTATGTACCACAGAGGGTAGAATTTGGCCCTCTGTTTGTGCGAAGGAACTGTAATTTTTGTTGTTTCTTTATATAAGCTGCAGAGGTAGAAATAACTATGACACGGGGCTGAATGAAGTATGAAGATGGTGCACGAGAGGATGTGATTTGAGCATCCTTCCTGACCTGAATTGCTGACACTTGCAAGTTGTATTCCCAAGAATTTTAGCCTGCAAATTAGTTGCAATGAAGGACGGTATAAAACTGCGTCCTGTTTTAATGCCTGACTAGGCAAAAAATGAGCAACATTGTCAGACTGCCCTAAACGATACATCTTATGTGTCTGGCAATAATACATATAGCGAGTGAGGATAAATATCTTGAAGAATGAAAAGATTTAATCAGTAAGCATATTTTGAAGCTGGACATACTGTATGGTTTTCCTGGAGGGAGACCTTTGTAAAGCCAGTAAAGAAAATTACCATCCAGTACTTCCAGGTTTTGTTACTGATTCTGACCTTGTGTCTACACTGATGTGACAAGTGACGTGGAATCAAACTGTCCTCATGTAATTCCGAAAAGCTTTTGCTTTGGAGTATGGTGGGAGGCTGGCGTGTATAGGATATGCAGGTCTTGCAGAACTGGTTGTAGGGTTACAATCTTGTGAAGGTGCAAGCTGCCCTAAGGTCAGTGCAACTGTCTGTGGCGGACTTACCCGAGCATCGTTCTTTCTGTTGCATAGAACAAGACTCCCAAGCGACTTTACATGCAAGTATCATTCCCCAGGCAGCTCTCAGAAATGTCTTTTGCATCTTTGTTAGCATTCAGAAAATGCACAAGTACTGCAAGAGGGAATCAGCATCTACCATCATGTTTTTCCCTATTTTAAGATCTAGGGAAAATGACAGTAAAGGATGTCACTGTTTTGTGCCATTAAAAAGTGGTTCTTGGGAACATCACTTGTATTTAAAACTCGATAATTTTTTTTCAGTTCTGCCTTTCTTCAGACTTACATATCCCACAGCCCCTTTGTTGTGTTGCAGCAATCTTCAGACCTTTCTTGTATGGAAGCTTTGCTGAGCCATTCCACTTTTCCTCTTGTTTTTCTCCTTCCTTGTGTGATTCTTGCTGTCTTTTCTATCATCTAGTTCCTCTTTTTGCTGTCTTATGTTTGTTCTTCTTTTTTTTTTATTATTATTTTTTCTATTTTTGTCTCCCCAAACTATCTCCTGGTTCCTCATTCCCTGCATGCCACTAACTAGTTTCATTAGATATTAATTGATTTGTGAATTCAGGCTGAATTGCATCATCAGCAGATGGCGGATCCAGACCTGTTGGAGGAATCCTCTTCACTCCTGGAACCAAGTGAGATGGGAAGAGGTGCCCCGCTACGACTTGGGTAATGGCAATTTGTGCTTTTATCTGGCTTTAGGCTTGGTGCCTTAGGTTCAGCTTGTGGAATCAGCACCGATTTGAGTGCAGTTGTGGAACTTTCCAGATTGGCACATCAAGCAGATGAAGGCTGATCTAAACCTAGTTGTCGGTCTCTCTTCTTTATATACATTCACTTTCCACTTCATATTTGTGCTTCACGCGTTTTTCTCTGCACAAAAAAATGATACTGGTTTATTCTTTGTAAATCTGTTCTGGTTGCTTTTTCAGACGTTCTGAGCTCTCACGGCTTTATTGAAACTAGTAACTACTGTGGGCACCTAATATTCTGGAAAAACCACATAGTTCTATATCCTCTTTATTAGCTGCTTCCAGGCTGTCTTCATCTGTGTCATTCTGTATCTGGACACAGGGGTTTGAACCAGTGAAGTCTTCTGAAGCACATGCCTAGGATGCAGTCAGTGGTAGCCGTGCCTGCTATAACCCTTGCCGTGTAATGTACCAGGAGCCTATTGAAATTGAGACTAGCAGGCACAGAAACTGTATGTCTACCTGCATTTGTTCCTCCTTGAACTAGTGATTTAATTTTTGAACAGACAATTTCATTCTGTTAAAAGGCATAGCTTGTACTGTAGTGCTGTTGGTTTTGTCGTGGTTTTATTTCTATGTATTTAGAAAACCTGCTTTGCTTAAAACCCCCTCATTTTAAAACAGGATTTTTGTAGCTTTCAATTTGATGCTAAACTCCAGTTGCCATCAGCGTTTTGGGCAAGTGTATGTATTCTTTTAGGTGCAGAACTTAAGTTTATGCTGTCCCCTTTACAGGTTTGTGGCTGGTGTGATCAACCGCGAGCGAATCCCCATGTTTGAGCGCATGCTATGGCGAGTGTGCCGAGGGAACGTATTCCTGCGTCAAGCAGAAATTGAAAACCCCCTAGAGGATCCTGTAACGGTAAAAGGAACTATTGGTTACAGCGGCAAAAGGCTGTAAGATCTCTAGATCTAAGCCCTCTCTCCCTCAGTGAACTCCTTGCAGGCAAATGTTTGTGTTGTGTCCCTTCACAGTACCTGCTTGCAGCCTCTGAGGCTTCAGTGACAAATGTTTTCCCATTTTATTAAAACAAAAATAGCAAGGTGGATGGTGAATGCTGTTGAGAGAGGGGGAAAAACCTCAAAATCTGGACTGCAGCAGGCATAGTTGCTTCTGTGGTACAAACTACAAGTGCAAGTCCTGTGTGCAGTTCTGAGTAAGTAGTAGTCCTCCTTGAATTAGGCTTTTTTGGACATCGATGGTTTTATAGTGGTTGTACATTCGGCATCCTCTTTGCTTGTATCAGCAGACAGTGCCCAAATTTTGGGCACTTGCTCTTAACCAGTAAAAAGCACGGCTGTGTGTAGGCTTCACGGGAGCAAAGACAGAGGAGTTGCAACTCAGTAACTGCCTCTCTGTTCCTCGTGTAAGTCTGACTCATTCTCTTGTCCCGCTGATTGCTGGTGTTGAATTATCTGTCTACTAGGAGAGACTTTGTTCTTATTGTGCAACACTTCCTTAAATTGAGGTTACACCTAATGTCATTATTCTTGAAACATTATGTTAAGGTTTCCTAAGTAAGGTAGAACAATAACTTGTCAACAAACGCAGGAAAGTGGACCTGGCTACCAACATGAAAACAGCTGTACAAAGAATGTGCTGTTGGCCTCCCTGGAGAATCAAAGTTGTTAAATTCTGTTTCAACTTATTTTCATTCACTCTTTTATTTTTTTTGCTTGGTTCTGTAGGTGAGCTGATTGCAGTAAGTGCTGATAAATATTTCATTGCACCTCTGTTAGAGATATTCCCAGGTTTTCCTGTTAACCTATTATCTAGTCTATGTAATAAAGTAATCTAGAACATTTTGCTTCAGTAAACTCAAGTATGGTGGCGTATTCTGTACTGAGGCTAAGAAAATCACTTTCTTTGTGATTGTTTCACTGTTGTTAAGGTACGTTCTTGACTCACTGTGCAGGTATGCACTCTGTACAGATTCAGAGGAAGGAGAAATAGAACTCCGTTGTAATTTGCTATAATGCTAATTTTTGTAAATACCTGAGCCATTACAGTATGCTCTTTCTTCTGTTCTAGGGGGATTATGTGCACAAATCTGTGTTTATCATCTTTTTCCAAGGTGACCAGCTGAAGAACAGGGTCAAGAAGATATGTGAAGGGTATGAAAGTCTTAGAGCTGGGCAGCTTTCTCAAATATTTGAAACGCATTGATGTGACAGTATCAGTATTTTTCAACTCCTTATTTCACAGTGACTAGAAGTACATATTTTGGCAGCAAATAAAACATACCATAAGTAGCTGAAGCATTTTACAGTCAAACTAGCCACTCCCCAAGCCTGTAATGCTCCACAAGTGGATGTCTCCTTTGCTAAAAAATGCCTAAAACCAAGGGAGTTCAAGTGCTGAACTCTCAGACAGACCTCGGGGGGTACCAGCAGTCAGTATTCTCACAGGGAGAAACCAATGGTGACTGCTTCTAGCAGCAGCTGCGTTGGTGTGATAGCAGCACCCTGCACTGGGATGGCTAATGAGCTTTGTGCCAGTGCCTTTGAGATGCTGTCAGCACAGGGAACAGAGGATTTTCTCCTACTTCCATTTCTTAAGCATTCAGCTTCTGGTTTGGCCTAAAGCAAACTTACATACCTGCTTGATTTAAAGACTGAAACTGAGCTTGGCAGCTTTTGCTGATCAGAAACTTCTCTTAAGGTGCTTTTTGCTTTATTTCTGTGTTCAGGCTCAGCCAATTATTTCCCTGACTGATTTATCTTCTTTCCATCTTTGTTACTAAGGTGGCTTGCATGTCTTTCAGATTCCGTGCCTCCCTCTACCCATGCCCAGAAACACCACAGGAGCGGAAGGAAATGGCTTCTGGTGTCAATACCAGAATTGATGATCTTCAGATGGTAAAATAACTGGGGTCACTGCCCTTTTTTCTTTTTTTCTTTAATAATATGGTTGAAAACTTCTTTGGAACTTACTAAAACAGGAGACTTTTTGGCCCTCTTAGATGAAAGTATTTTCAGCTCCAGGTAGTTTGAGACTAGCCTCTGAGGCAGTGCAGGAAAGATGTTTGGAGACTGTCTGCTCAGTTGTTTACTTTTTCAGGGGTTAGGATGGTGGGGTGGTTTGCTCTTTCTGGAGAGCTGAGCAGTTAATTATATACATGTAAGTACAGCATTGACAGAGAACTTGCATACCGGGAGCAGACAGGAATACACATGTGTAAGAGAGAGGATATTTTTCAACTCTGGAGGCATGCTTGTATGATCGCCTGCTTCGTCTGCAAGAATTTAAAACTTATTTCCATGAGATAACAACACTAATTTTAACTTAGCTGTTCTTTTTTTCTGCCTGTCTTCCTACTTTCATGTTGTGCTGTCCTGAAGAGCTTCTGCTTTACAGCTAATCTCTTGTGCAGAAGCTTGAGTGTTGGTAAAAAGTAACCAGCGTGCAAATCCGCTGGGTGCCACCTCTGAAATGTTTGATGCTCGCTTCAAGGAAGAAAGGCAGTATGTTGTGCAGAAAAATTTAGGCTATATGAGACAAAAAAAAAAAAAAAAAAGGTTCAGAAACTAAAAGGAAAAATGGTTGAATTTGGACTGCTTATTTGATACAGAAACTGTCTCAAGCTGGTAGTGCTGTAGTGCAACTGTTTAGCAATTTTAAGGTAGATGAGAATTCAGAAGTAATTTCACTAGTAGGATTCAAACCTGTGCCCTGTGCCCTGACTTTCCTTCGAGTCTAAGACTTTCCAGTGTGGAGATCTGACTTGGCCTGAGTTAGATATGTTCCAGCTGGAAAACACCCTCAGTAGAAAACACTTTCTCCTTTTCCTTTCAGTAAAAAAGTCTTCCATTGTAATCACGTGTTTTCTTAAGGCAGTGTACACCTCATTTGTAGAACTCTTCTCTGCTCTTTTAACCTGGGTGGAGGAAAAAACACTCTCTGTGATCTCTGAACAGTTCATTGTTTGAAATACCCACTGACTTTAGAGTTGGAGGAGGAAAGCAGTCAAAAAGGGTCCCGGGAAAGAAGCCTTTAAACCTTTTAGCAGAACTGATTAATATGGAGGCTAAAGCCTATATTGCAGGCATGTGGCAGGCTTGTGCATGGGGTGGAGGAGAGAGCTCATCCCTCCATCCTCTGGTGGCTGCTTGTCCTGTTGGTCAGCCCAGTTTCACTGTTTTGAAGTTTTGGGCAATGGTTTTGCCTCATCTTTATCCTGCTTCTCTATGAAAGGTGCTGAACCAAACAGAGGATCATCGCCAAAGGGTTTTGCAGGCAGCTGCTAAAAATATCCGTGTCTGGTTCATCAAAGTACGCAAGATGAAGGCTATCTACCATACCCTGAATCTGTGCAATATCGATGTGACACAGAAGTGCTTGATTGCTGAAGTCTGGTGTCCTGTTGCTGACCTCGATTCGATCCAGTTTGCTCTCAGGAGAGGCACTGTGAGTAACTGCCGTACTGCTCTTGTCTGCCGCTGTTCGAGCAGACTATCAAGTGTTGGCAAACACAGCATGGATTAATTGATTTTTCCAAATTGCGAGGCTCTGAAAACCATCCCTTTGAGCTATTTGAGTCGGTCCTCACAGAGGACAGTTTATTTAACATGCAGGAATCGTGGCTTATAGATAAACTTTGTAATATATATGTTGTGTAAAGCTTTCAGTTCAGGAAAATTCTGTAATGGTAAGGCATTTTCCTGCATTTGAGTCCTTTGGTACATTTATTTCACCTGACTGTGCTTTATAGTCATGCTGTTTGGATATATAGTGGAATTTACTGAAAAGGAGCTGTCCAGGACATTGGCAAGCTCACCCTCTGCTCAGATAGGCAGATAATAGTTGGTTGTCTTGAAATCCTTTCATTTGCTGTTTAAAAAAACCCCAGGCTCTTGCATGAGTCTTCTTGTCTATCCTCATCAGACAGCGTTCATCCTTACTACGTGTGCTTCTCCTCCTGCTGTACAAAGTGGAGAGCAGTGGAAACTTGGCAACCTTCCCCAGCTGCTCAAGTGTATTTCTCATCGTGCAAGCACACTACAAACATGCAAGCTTGTAGTTTTCCAGATGCTAACAAGAAAGTAGCATTGTATTCTGTCCTCGAGTGCTCTGAGGGTGTGTTTTCAAATGTATTTATTTTTTTGAACAGGAACACAGTGGATCCACTGTCCCATCTATTTTAAACAGGATGCAAACCAATCAGACCCCACCAACATACAATAAAACTAACAAGTTTACTTCTGGCTTTCAAAACATCGTTGATGCTTACGGCATTGGAACATACCGGGAAATAAACCCAGGTAAATTCAAACTTATAAAAGTCTAAGACATCTATCTCAACTTTTTAGTCGTGATTTTTCTCTGTGTTGTCTATCCTGTATGAAAGTTTCTAACGGAGTACTTAACACCTTCCAGAAGCAGAGTTGAAGCTTGGGAATTGTATTGCTCAACTGCAATTGTGTGAAATTGTGCAAAACAAAATAAATTGTGCTGTGGGAAATGTGGTCTTACTCAAATACAACACAGTAGGAGTGTCATCTTTTTCTCTTACAGCACCATATACGATCATTACCTTCCCGTTTCTGTTTGCTGTGATGTTTGGAGATTTTGGCCATGGAATCCTGATGACTCTGATTGCTGTCTGGATGGTGATTAGGGAAAGTCGTATTCTGTCACAGAAGAGTGACAATGAGGTAAAGCAGCAGGTTTTGCTGAGCTTTGCATTTAAAACAAAGAGTGGCAGCTTTGGTTTACTCGCATCCTTCCTCCCTTGCGTTGGCAATGGCTGCTGCTCCTTCCATTTGAAATTTGTGAGGCATGCAGACAGACTGGGAAGCCACTAGACCACAGACTGAGTAATATAATTCGATAATAGCGAGTTCTTTTGGTTTTCCTTTCAGATCCTTATAGGAGGTTATTCCTTTCAGTTGTTTAAAGGAAATTGTTTATCAAGGGTAGTAGACAAGGTGTTTTAAACAAATCACCCAAAACTTGATTGGATCATAAAGGGGTTCAGTCACTCTGAAACTCCCAATGTCTATATGTGTATATCATAACTCCCACGATTCTTCCTATTTGCTGATCTAGGTGGGTTTTGCTGGCTCAGGACGTAGGTTGACAGGGAGTGAACCAGAGTGAAGATACATTGACAGAGCATGGAGAAAGCTGAACAGGGGCTGCGCTGCCTAGTTCCAAACTAATGCTCCCAGCTGGGGGTTTGCATCGGTGTGTGGAGTGCAATTTATCCTCCGTGGCTAATCCCAGATTCCCTGTGGACAGCCGTGCTGCTTGTTTTATCCTCTCTATTCGGATTCTGTTATGCAGCGCTACCTTTTGCACCTGCCATGGGGAAATAGAGGCTTTGGGCTTTTAGTCCATACAGCTGGTATTGTTTGTCCTGCAGCTGGCTGATTTTACTGTTCTGTCTTTGAGAGACCTTTCTCTCGTGGACTTTCTTTGTTCCTTTTTGTTTTGTCTTTTTTTTTTTTTTTTTATACTAGATGTTCAACATGGTTTTTAGTGGTCGATACATCATTCTGCTGATGGGACTGTTCTCCACTTACACAGGCCTCATCTACAATGACTGTTTCTCCAAGTCTCTTAATATGTTCGGTTCATCATGGAGTGTCCGGCCCATGTTCTCAAAAGGCAATTGGTCGTGAGTAAATAGTTGATAACTAGATAAAAGAGTGACAGTGATAAGCAGGTGACTTATCTTTCCCCATTGTCCTTCCAAGTCAGGAAAACAAACTTCTGAACTCAGTCTCAAGTAGAGTTGGAAGAAGGGGGTGACCATGGTTCAGACCAGCTTTTTTATTTTTTTTTCTGGGGAACTTACAAAGATGTAGTTCAGCGCCTTTCTTCTCATAGATGTAGTAAGATTCCTGTCTCCTGCATCGTTCTTCCTTGTGACAATAACAGATCAAGAAACAGGTTTATTACTCATTCAGGAAAATCTCTGGGACCACACAAGAACCTTAAAGTTCTCTCCATTTGAAATATTCCTTGCTCTTAGAAGGGATAAATGTTAGCTTTTGCAGAAAGAGGACAGAGTTGCTTGTGTTAATGTTTGTGTAATCTACTTATACCCAAACAGAGATGCCTTGCTAGAGACTACTCCTCTGCTTCAGCTGAACCCTGCTATTCCCGGGGTGTTTGGTGGACCCTACCCCTTTGGCATTGACCCGGTAAGAGCTTTTCCTTCCTTTGCTTTGTTTAAGAACATCCTTTATGTCAACAGGAAGAAGAGTACCTGTCCAGTTCACTGTGAAAGATTTCCACAGCCCAGCCATTCCCTTAGCAAACTCTTAATCGATGTTGGAAATACTCCTGAACAATACAATTCATTCAGTTCCTGTTGAGACAGTAGATTCAGGATAGAGAGACTTGCTCTCAGGTCCACTTAAAGGGTTCTTTTTCACCCTTTCGAACTGTAGTGGTTTAATCAAATCTAGACTTGCAAATCACTTCATGAGGTTACTTTTTCACCTTGAGCAAAGTTATTTGGTTTTTTTTTCTCCAGTCTCGGAAATGTGAGTTTCCAAATAATCCTGTGATTTTGTATCTGCCTGCATCAGCAACACTGCTTAGCATGTTTTATACAAAACTCATGTGTTCCACATTAAACAGGAAGTGCAGAAAATCAGAGCAATGTGCCACTGTTCATTTAAATGAAAAATATTTTTTTTTTCTGTCAAGGATACAGCCCCCTTTTTCCTGCAACTTTTGCCCAATATAAAAACAAGCGAGGTTTGAATCCTGCTCTGGTAGTGGGATCAGATGCTGTAAGACAGTGTTCTTAGCAGAAAAGGTTGTCTGTTCATTTCCCCAGAAGATATCCGTGTGACAAACACATCTTTAAAAAAACCCTTGTTCTTACAGCCTAATACTTCCTGGATGGTTAGTACTGCTTAAGTTCAAATGAAGATTTTCATTCTCCTCTGTTGTTCGTTTACTCGGTGTTTGGCTGACTCAGTGTTGTTTTTCACAGATTTGGAATATTGCCAGCAATAAACTGGCCTTCCTCAATTCATTTAAGATGAAAATGTCTGTGATTCTTGGCATTATCCACATGCTTTTTGGTGTCACGTTGAGTCTTCTCAACCATATGTAAGTGCTTTGCTCTGTTTTTCTCATGGTGGGGGGGAAACTTCTTTGCGTGTAATGTGTGTATTGGTTTAAGATGCAGGAGTTTATTAGGCTTTAACCTTCTGATTTGAAGGGTGCAGTGCAGTTGCTTCTGACCACATACGTAGAACGATGCATGTCACGTAGTTGCTGCACTTAAGTCCCAGCTACTGTCAAAACGCTGACCCCCTGCAGTTTTGTTCCGAAAACGCCCTTCACATTTTCAATAAAAGTATTTGCCCTACATATGCCTAATGCTAACCAAATGTAATATTAAACTCTCCTTTTTTTCCTTATAGCTATTTTAAGAAGCCACTGAACATATACCTTGGATTTATTCCAGAAATGATTTTCATGTCATCGCTGTTTGGATACCTTGTTATTCTAATTTTCTACAAATGGACAGCCTATGATGCTCACACATCAAAGGATGCACCGAGCCTTTTAATACATTTTATCAACATGTTTCTGTTCTCCTACAGTGATACCAGTAATAAGATGCTTTATAAAGGGCAGGTGCGTGGTCTTGCTGGAATAATATCAGAGATGCTTCATGATATTAGTCTTTTGTTGACTTTACAGTAATTGTGAAATTGAGAATGAAACATTTTTCTTCTGCGGTAGAGGAAATGTGCCATCATTTCTGAAGCCTGACACTATGCAATGTTGAAGAAGGAAGGAATAATCCTTATACCAGGAATTTATATCAGTCTGAACATGTCAGCTGTTGGCTCCAGAACATTTGGATCCAGATTAATAGAGGAAAGTGATTAGGAATATTGTCCTGCCTATGCAGTGTTGTGCCTCTAAGCTTTACTAAGATGCTAATGCCATTTCCTCCCGGCACTATCGGATGTCTGCCAAATTCTTGTTCCCTGCAGAATCTTTTGGATTTTTCCCTGATATAAACCAGTATCAGCATTACATGCTGTGTACAGTCAGATGGGGCAGCTGCAAGCAGGTGTTAAGTACAGCACATCTTGCTGTTGCAGAAGAGAGATTGAAGCATCCACATACTCTGGGAATTCGGTTGTTCAGTGTTGCATAAGACCTCTTGCTGGGTTTTGTCCATGTGTGTGAGCATGGACTGCCGCTGAATCATCTGAGACTTGTTTCTTTTACAGCAAGGGCTCCAGTGTTTCCTCGTGGTGGTGGCATTACTGTGCGTGCCGTGGATGCTGGTAGCTAAACCCCTGGTCCTTCGCCATCAGTATTTAAGGAGAAAGCACTTGGTGGGTGATTACCTCTTATATTCAATATGAAAACCAGTTATGGTTAAAAAGCTATGTTCTCCATCTTGATCTTGGATATGTAGGTTCACAGTGCGTTGTGACCTGTAAAATGTTTTTGCATATTGCCTGCCTGCTTCTCAGATCTGGATCGAGCATTAAACCTGCTTTTAAAAACTCTTTTATGTTGGTAATGATAAAAACAAGGCATCTGGCTCGGGCTTTGTCAGCTGGTTTAGGAAGATAAACTGGTTGCTGGATGCACTTGTGTGCCTTTGCTAGGCTGACAATGTGAAAGCAGAGATGTAAGCTTAATGGGCTGGCAGACTTATCAGCTGTCTTTGTTAAAGCAGTTTAGATGGTAAAAAAAATAACAATTAAAAGGGAAAAATAGACTTACGCAGTCATTATGTGAGAGGTTGTCTTCTGGGGTACTCTCTAGGTTTTCAACTGTACTGTAAAATATATATAAAATGTAGGAACCTGGCACACGTGCACTGAGGATACTTGAAAATTCTCCCTGCATGTATGGCAGACAGCTTTTAGGATGTTGAGTGAAAGATCAGCTCAGTTAAAGACACTCCCTCTCCCTTCTCTGACCATCTTTCATCCTCCCATGTCCCCTCCATTCGTCTCCCTTTCTCTTTTTGTTTTCTTCCTCCTCCCTTTCTCTTCTTCCATTCACTATCAGGAAGGGCAACCCGTGGAGGCCCAAGTCAGCACAGTCCCGAACGAGCAGGCACTAGAGGCAGCAGCGGCTGCAACAGTGAGTGGATTTAAAAATCACCTGATGGATTTAAAGATGGGAGTTGGCTTTCTATCTAATTATCAAGAGAGCATGGAATGTATCTGAATTTCATAAGTGAATGACAACTGCACCTTTAGGGTGAAAAACACTTTCTCTTGGAAAGAGCAAAGTTCAGCAAAACTGATACATTCTGGAAGAACTACCAGGCTGAAGGATAATAGTTATGTGTGCACAGAATGCAGAGACACTTCTTTGCAGGAGTGCTGCTGAAATCAAAACCTGCAGAGCAGCACAAGAATACCTTGCTACCACCTCCCCCCAGGTTAAGTTCCCCTTTTTTCCTTTTCTTGAATATTTGTTTAAGATAGACTAGGGTTCTTCTCAGTGAAGCATTTCTGTTTGCATTATGTGTTCCCAAACATCATGTTTATGTGATGGCCTCCCAACAACTTCAGATCGGTAATTACTGGATCTTTTGACTGTGCCATTGTAGACACTTTGACTTGAAACTATTATAAAATGGTTGTGCACGAATAAGCCCCTCGATAGCAGTTGTTTCTACTTATTTGTGTCTAAATTTACAGACAGCCCTTTACCACCAAAGCTTTCTGGCAGGGTGAAGACTGCAGCAGCTCCTAGAACTTGACCCTTCCCCAGTACTGCCAATTTCAACTCATTTTCAGTTGTGAATGCTACCTAATTAGAAAGTGTAAGCCTCACAAGCTACATGAAGCACATTGTGCACATCACGTCAAAGGTACTTTGAGGCACTTTTTTAGCTGTTGGCCAATATTTCTGTCACGACATTTTAAATAGCCTCATAGAAATGTCAGTAATAAAGATGGATCTTTTGTGCATAATGCATCCAGCGTATTAAGTACATCTCAATACAAGAAGCTGTAAGGGAAGGTCTCCGTGTGAGGTGTAGTTATAAAGTAAAGGATCAGGGCTTTGGGAGCTGTGTTTAGATTGGATATTTTACAGAGAACAGACACAAGTTGGGTGCAAGGGAACAGCTGCAAAAGTGCAAATTCACACAGGTTAGAAATACATCGATAAGATACTGATACTAGTCATCAGCAACTTGTAATGTTTCAAAGATGCTGAGCATCCTAATAAAAGTGTTGTATTACTTATAAGGTTGTTTTTTTTTTCATTTTGTTTTCAGAGCAGAAATGTCTTATCTAATTTGTTTGTAGAAACCTGACAAAATCTTTAAGTCACATCTAGCATTACGGGCAAATATAATTCAGCCTAAAATAGAAGCAGACTTCTAAGAACAAATCAGTTAAAAGAACATGGAGCAGCCATTCCGCTGGTATGCCAGAGTGATGCGCTGTGAAAGTGGACAGGTCATGGGATGGATATTGAGCCTCCTTGGTTTGCTTAGTCATCCCTAAGCTGCTGAAGTCTTCATGTGTTGAGTTAGCCCGTCCCCATTCCATGTCAGAGATGATCCCAGTACAGTGCTAAAGCTAAATGCCGGGCTTTGCTTCCCATATGTGGCATTTTACATTTTTGCCTCTGTACGTCAGACTCTCAGTTCTTAATACATTAAGTCCTTCAGATTAGTCATGAGCTTTTTCTGTCTTCGGAAAACCTGGAGGGAAAGAGAAACCCGCCTGTACGGTGCACAGCGCTGCTTGCCGAACAGAAACCCAAAGATAATGATGTGCATGTTAAGCCTTCAGTGTCCAATATGCATTTATGATGCATGTAAGCTCTGCTTGAGGGCACTGTCAGATGGTCGACAGGTTTGTGCATCCTTTCTGGGTGAAAAGACGGTACAGAGAAGGAAGCGTGCCGTAAATGCAGTGTTAACCGTGCAATGATTACAGTTGTCAAGTGAGAAGAGCTCCTGACCCTTTCAAAGTTTCAGCTCAGTTTGCGGATCCTTCTTTTCTATTTGGAGTGCAGGGGACTTGTGGCTGAGGGTCAGATGTTGAATGTCAGAACAAATGTCTAAAAAAGGAGCCGCTTGCGCAACGTAGCGGTCCCAAGTAAGGGAAAGGCTGATTTCCCGTGCGTGGTGGTGTTGTGCCTGATGCTGGCGGGGAGTGAGCGTGTGTATGTATATTTGTGTCAGTCTATTCTGCTTTGAGTTGCCGCTGTGTGGCTTGTTTCGTTTACAACAGCAGTGGTGTTTCGGTGCTTGTCCGACAGCTGCCGGGCAAGACGTTGGTCTGTTGTACATCAGTGCCAGCAAATGTCCTCTTGAGAGATGTGCCTTTTATTTTACTTAGTGTTGCAATTACTTTGTAGAAATGTGTCAAGTATTCATTCAGACAGACTGATTTTTATTTTTTTTTTTCCCCCAGCCCTAGCAGGAATCAGCATCTTTCCCATCCAAGCTGGGAAATAGAATTGTACAGCTGCCTTAACCTGGGCCTTAATACTTAATATTTTGTTTTCTTCTGTGAGCTGCTGCTGCACGTGGACTCATAAGAAACTCTTGCGCTCTTGCAGTAAAACACAAACAACACTTTGCTCTTTCTTTTTCTGCATGTGTTAGGGAACCCACAACTTTGGTGGGATCCGGGTGGGCAACGGACCAACTGAGGAGGATGCCGAGATCATTCAACATGACCAGCTATCTACCCATTCTGAGGAGGGGGAAGAGGTAAGCACCTGACCACCCTTACTCTCAGGGCCAATGCACTTAGTAGTCACAAAGCTGGCACATTCTGCTGTGTATTCACTGATTTTCAAGCTGTTTAAATACCACCATTTTCAGTAAAGTGTCTTCATAGCAGTTTTCACACAGGCTATCTCTTGGTCATTCCCAGGACTCCAGAAAAAAGCAGTGTAATTTGCATATAAAGGGAATTGTGGTTCCGTTTGCCCCCGTTACAAAGAACCACCGTCCTGGGGGCTACGCAGCGAGAGTTGCACTCTCAGGTGGCCTGTGCAGCTTATGCTCTGGCTGAAGTGCAGTGCCGTTGTGCTACCTGCTTCTCCAGCGCCAGCGAAAATCCAGGGGCTGTGTTTCTGCAGCCATGAAATCTAGTTTATACGTTCATTTTGACTGTTGGGGTAATATTGATTTGCTTTTACGTCTGGTAGAGAAGAAAGACGAGTTGATCTCGTGTAGTTTAGGAGCATTCTGCTGCCTCTTAACAATTCACCAGCTGTATCTTGTCTCTGTAGTGCATGTGATGTGTTACTGCTTTACTGTGTTGTGTTTAGGGGGGCGTTATTGAATGTGTTCGTGATTAATGTTCTGATTGAGACACCTCACTAAATGTAAACTTATGTTTTCAAGCCTACAGAGGATGAGGTGGTAAGACTACAGCCAGCTTTGCATTCATGTGTACCTGGACCATTTCCCATTGGTGTAAAGCACATGCTGAATGAAACATGTTATGTCAGAACATCTTGTTTTCCAAAAGATCTAGCTACTTACATGTTACAGGCCTTTTTTTAATTCTTCATACATACATGCCCATTAACAGACCCTTAATTACCTCATCTATACAGCTTGTTTGTCTTATTCCCTGTCTGCAGATCTTAGTTTACCTGGAAAGCTGTTAAGCTGGAAGTCTGAAACTGAAAAGCTTTTGCTTTTAAACTTCTGAAGAAGTCTCGTTTGCCTTATGTTGTGTCTTTGGTAATTCTGCACTGCAACAAACTGTTTATAAAGATTTTTCCTGAACTATCTGCCATTTTAAGGATGATACTTCTTGTTGCCAGTGAGCAAATACAGCAAAACCAGTCCACTTTCATACAGTTCAACAACTTACCTAATTGGTATCTTTCTATAAAAGAGAAGCTTTGTTCTGAGAAACTGTTAATTCATAAACACTTGTAACAAGTATGAATATTAAAGAAATGGTTTTTTTAGGAATACTCTGGGAGGATTAATTGTAGGTTTCAGCACTATCAGGTAACGAGTTTTATTACAAAAAATGTAAACCATGAAATTAGAGTAGCTTCACAACAGTGATGCTGTTGTAAATTGTGCTGAAAGTGGTTTTGCTTAGAGATCTGTTTATGCATAGGGTTCATCTAGAACTGAGGGGGCATAGAAACAGTGTGCTGGTGTAACTGGTAATTCTCTGTATCACTTAAACCTGTGAAAAATGCATAGAACTGCAAATACTGTGCCACAGCAATCCTGCCGATTCTCCCAC
>JAVJGJ010000042.1:2954668-2967197 GCA_035590215.1 Microhierax caerulescens | reverse complement strand
CCCCCCCCCCCCCCCCCCCCGCCCCCCCCCCCCCCCCCCCCCCCCCCCCCCCCCCCCCCCCCCCCCCCCCCCCCCTGAGGCTGGGGCAGCTGACAGCACTTGAATGTCTTCAGGTGCCGCCTGGCTCCCCCAAGCCCAGCCACTCGCTCATCGTCTCGGAGTCACCAGCCCCTGGTGTGCCCAAGGCCCAGCTCTCACCCATCAATGAAGGTGAGGTGGGGAAGGGCCGAGTCTGCGCCATGTGGCCGTGTTTGCGGTGGGGCACTGCGATGTCCCTGCCAGCCCGTGTGCCCCAAACCCCACCAACTGCCCACTGTCCCCAGCAGAAGCCAAGCCCCAGATCCTGGGCCGGTTCCAGGTGACACCAACCAAGGACCTGGCTGTGACCTCCCGGGTGCTGGGTAGCAGCGAGGGTGAGCAGCGTGGTGCGGAGCCAGCAGCGAGCAGCTCCCCCCTGCCCGCGACCCCTGGCATGGGGGATAGCTCGAGCAGCGACTCAGACTCTGTGCTGGAGATGACGGAGCAAAACGCTGAGCCTGAGGAGGTGCTGGCTGAGGAGGGCACGGTGCCGCTGGCGGAGAGTGACCGGGAGGGCCCCGGGGAGGAGGGTACAGAGAGCGCGCCGCAGGCGGTGATTAACCAGGTGTGGATGAGCTACCCCCGCAGTTTGTCCTACCTGAGCAGCGACGACACCGAGAGCGAGGACGAGGAGATCTGGGAGGAGCTGCAGAACCTGCGCCAGAAGTGAGTGAGGAACCCGGCGGCGGGGGTGGAGAGGGGGGTGGGCTGCACGTGGGGGGCAGCGCAGGGGACAGGTCTTCCCACCTGCCCTGGGCAGGAGGACGATGCCCGCTCCCTGGAGGCCCTGGCGTGGCTGGGTGTGGGGCACAGGTCAGCTGCCAGCCCCCATCTCCTCCCCAGGCACCTGGCTGAGGTGCAGCTGCTGCAGAGCGCCCAGAAGAAGGAGATTGAGGAGCTGTACCTGCGGATGGGGAAGCAGCCACCGCTGGCCATCGTCTCCCCCGCTGCCATGCTCTCCAGCCGCCAGCGACGCCTCTCCAAGGGCAGCTTCAACCCGTCCCGCCGCAACAGCCTGCAGCGCCTGGAGCTGGCGCAGCCCCCAGGTGACAGCCCCCACTGTCCCCGTTCCCTCCTTGGGCCCCTGTGGGCTGGGAGGGGTGCTGGGCTGGTCAGGGGTGCCCCCTGCTCAGGGCAGGTCTGTCTCAGCAGGCATCATGCGCCGTAACTCACTGAGCGGCAGCAGCACCGGCTCGCAGGAGCAGCGGCTGAGCAAGGGGGTGACCTTTGCCGATGACTTCAGCCGGATGGTAAGGGGCAGGGGGCTGATCCTGCTGCTGGCGGCTCTGGGGTGCTCCCAGCGGTCCCAGCTCACTGCCACTTCTCTCCCCAGTAGCCAGCTGGCCAGGAGTGACTTCATGAACTACCTCAACCCAGTGCCTGCTGCCCTGGGGGGGTAGAGCATGAGCCCCTGCACCCCCCAGGAAGACAGCACCGGCCCCAGGGGCAGCCAGCACCCAGGCCCTGCCTCTGTCTCTGTGCCCCTTGGCCCCGCACCCGGGTACCTGCTGCCTCTGTATCAGAGGGAGGGCAGGCCTGTCCCACACTTGTCCTCCCATCTCCTAGTGCCCCCCTGGCCCCCTCCCCGCCATTCCCAGCCCCTTTGCGCAAGCCCAGCCCCAGCTGCAGGACACATACGACTGCTGCCATCCTTCTTGGCTTTACTCCGAGCTGAACCCGCGCAGGCAGAGCAGAACCATCCCCCACTACCTCCCAGTCATGATACATCACCACCACCCTGCCACCGTGTTGTCCTCTGGCTCTGTCCTGGGGCCGCTCCCGCCCCACTCCCTCTGTGGGACAACGTGCAGAGCCCAGCCCACCGCCTAGCGCTGCCCTGCTCGCTGCCACCCTCATTTTGTCCTGCCCAGCTGAGAACGAGCCGGCTGTGGAGCAGGAAGAAGTTTCCCCCAGCCCCAGCTGGTGCACCTGAACAGTGGCAGGTGCACTTTGTTATGAACTGAGGTCTGGAAAGCTTTTTCATAAATATGAATTGTAAATACAAGTGGGGTCTGTCTGTATCTGTCCAGTGGGACTTGGGGACACTGTCCTTGCTGTTGGCTTGTGATAAGGGCGCAAACTGAGTAAGATAATAAAAGAGCAAAACAGAAAATTGTCCTATCTCAGCAGCCACCTGAGCTGGTGGTAAGATTCTGAGCTGGACTCTGGCCCCCAGTTGCTTTAACAACACACACTAACACAGCCTCCAGACAGGATGTTTATTGTGAAAAGCAATGGGCATCCCCGCTCCTCCCAGGAGCAAGGCCCTGGTGAAGACCCAGTCTGTTCTCCAGGAGAAAGGTGGCTGCCTGCAGGGGGGAAGCCCTGCCTGCAGGGGAGTCCTCCTGTGCACTTCCCTGGACCATACCGAGCACCGTGCAGGCCCTTGCAAGGGTGGCTGCTCCGTGCTCAGGGCCAGGCAATTCCCCCGAGCTCGGGGCACATCCTGCCCCGCCAGGCCCGCAGCTCACTCATGGGGTTTACCGGGGTCGGGCCGGGCCCTCAGCTCTTTGCACTCTCGGCCCGCGCCCGGGCCCGGGCCCGTGCCGCTTCCGCCTCCTGCTCCAGATCGTCCAAGAACCGCTCCTGCGACACCGAGTAGAAGGTGTAGCCATCTGCGGGGGGGTGAGTTAAGGAAAAGAACGGGCGCGTCCCCGGCGCGTCCCCCCCGACCCTGGCCCGGCCCCGGAGGATACAGATGCCAAGCACCACGGCGCCGAAGCCGAGCGCCAGCAGCGCGTTACGCCCGCGGAGCCGCCGCTGCAGAGCGCGCTGGCGCTGGGCGCGCTCCACCTGCGCCATGAGCAGGCGCTGTTGAGGGCTCAGCCCCGGCTCCCGCTCCGGGTCGATGCGCCGCGCGAACGGCGCCTCCCCGCCCGGCTCCTGCGGCGCCGCCATCTTCCTCGGCACCGCTTCCGCACAGCTCGGCGACGTCACATCCGGCGGGGGCGCTGGCCAATCGGGAGGGCGCCAGCGAGGCGGGCTGGCTACGCGCAGGTGCAACAGAAACAGGGCGTCGAGTGGTTGGCTGAGGCCCAGCGCGTGGCGGAGGAGCGCTCTGATTGGCGGAGCGCGGCCCCGTGACCGGGCGCGCGCTGAGGTGGGGCCCTGCACAGCCGGGCCTGGCGGTTGAGCCCGGGCCCCGTCCCGGTCTCGTTCCCTGTCCCGGTCCCGGTCCCTGACCAGGTCCTTTTGCCTTTATCTGCACAGCCAGGGCCTAGCCCAGCGGTTGGGCCCAGCTTGGTCCCTGGCCCTCACCCGGTCCCTGTCTCTTTCCCTTTGACTTAACCTGCACAGCTTAGGCCTGGCCCAGTGGTTGGGCCCAGTCCCGGGCCCTGTCCCGGGCCCTTTGCCTTCACCTGCACAGCCACGGCCTGGCCCAGCGGTTGGGCCTGGCCCAGTCCCGGTCCCTTTACCTTCACCTGCACAACCACGGCCTGGCCCGGCGGTTGGGCCTGGCCCAGTCCTGGTTCCTGTCCCGGTCCTGGTCCCTGTTCCTTTGCCTTCACCTGCACAGTCTGGGCCTGGCCTGGTCCCAGTCCCTGTCCCGGTGCCGGTCCCTGTCCCTTTGCCTTCACCTGCACAGCCTGGGCCTGACCCAGAGGTTGGGCCCAGTCCCTGTCCCAGTCCCTGTCCCTTTGCCCTCACCTGCACAGCCTGGGCCTGGCCCAGCAGTTGGGCCTGGCCTGGCCTGGTCCCAGTCCCTGTCTCTGACCCGGTCCTGGTCCCTGTCCCTTTGCCTTCACCTTCTCCCTCATCCCCATCTTCACCTGCCTCTGCCCCGTGGGTAGACAGGTGCCGTGGGCCCCTTCCCCCAAACAGACTGGCTGCCGAGGGGTTGCAGCTCCCTGGCTGTGCCTCTGGGACACCAAGGTCCCAGCGCAGCCCTGGGGGGGCTCTTGAGGCCCTTCCCCACTGGCACTGCTGAAGTGCTGTGGTGCCTTTGAAGTAATTATTGTCCACAGGGCTTCTGGCCCGCATTGCTCAATGGCGTGCCAGGTGCAAGCAAGATCACGGTACCATGATGCAGACCCCATCTTTGGCCAGGTCATTCCTGAGGTTATTGAGGATAAACTGATCTGTCTGGCCACAGAAAATGAACAGTACCTGAGTGAGCTTCCGGATGAGGCCGGATGCTTCAAAGAGCCACAGATAGTGGGTGAGACTGTTTTCTCAACTATAGCTAACTCCTGAGGCAGTTAACAGCTGTATAATTAGCTTCTGTTGACTGAACTGAATGACTGTTGCACTTTTTTTGCAGAATTTGTATTCCTTTTGTGTGAAAAATGGCACTTGGACCAGTTGGCAAGGTACCAAGCCGTGGAGTTATTTGAAAGGTAATAAATATCCTGAATGCTCAGTGCATTTCTCATTTCTCTCATGTGGTTACACTGTGCACGCTCTATACCACTCGTTCAAACGAGAGCTTTGCCTCTTTATTAATTTAATTCAAGTTAACAGCTATCCGTGTGTCCCGAGTATGTACAGAATTGCTGTTCTTTTTCTCAGCAGAACTGTTTTCTGAGCAGTTGTGGGTTTTGTAGGTTTATGATCAAGCAAGTAGAACAAATCTCCAGAGAGAATGTTCAAAGCTGTGAACAAGGACAAGGGAGCAGCCAGAGCTCTCTGAAAGATCAGATAGATGACACGTTTGTCCTGCGTCTTGTCTCGTGCGTTCAGCTTGCAAGCAAACTCTCCTTACACTATAATGTAAGCCAGCTAAACCTTTTAACACTTTTTAGCAGTGTATTAATCCAGTATGTTAATCTCTCTTAGAAAGTAGATTTCTTCTTTGAAGGGCATCAGTGACAATGAAATGCAAAGGATATTGCAGACCTAAATCTTTTCTGTTTATGACAGATTAATTGTCACTTGTCAGGTAACAATTTGTCAAGAAATGTTCCCATTTTCCCCATACTGGGGGAAAAAAGCACTGGCTGTTGGAAAACTCAGCCTGTAGTTGTTGAAAACTTATGGCTACAGAGGGTTCATACTTGCCTGGGGAAGGTTCATGGAGCAGAGGAAACCTGCAGGAAAGAAGGTCCAAACTGGATTTCTCATGCCA
The DNA here is from genome assembly GCA_035590215.1 of Microhierax caerulescens. Taxonomy (NCBI): domain Eukaryota; kingdom Metazoa; phylum Chordata; class Aves; order Falconiformes; family Falconidae; genus Microhierax; species Microhierax caerulescens. The sequence goes on along the minus strand of JAVJGJ010000042.1, from coordinate 2,962,054 downwards.
GCTGAAAGGAGAAGTTGGGCAGCTGGGCTACTGGGCAGCACCACCACCATAGTGTCTCACACTTCAGTGCCGTGGGAGGAGTTAAGCAAAAAAGTACTTTGTTCTTAGCAAGTGCCTTATGGCCTAGGAGATAATTTGTCTTTTTGGTTTTTTTTCCCCTCTTCAGATAGTTAACAATGACACAGCTGTAAAATTTCTGCAATCCTTAAAATACTCATACACCAAGCAGGATTTGCTCGACTCAGAGCTTGCCGTTTTAAAAACTCTGCGCTTCCAGATCAGTGTGTCAACTCCTTTGGCTTACGTGGAATTGCTTCTAGAGGTTTTAGGTAAAGAGTATTTAATAGGAGAGAATGGGAAAGGTTTTTAAAAAGCGTAATAGAGCTAATACTGATCTGAACCAAAATGTGCCATATTACAGATTTTTGCATCCTGTGAAGGTACATTTCAGATTGTTCAGGGCTTTACTTTTCAGATGAGAACTTTGTCCTTAGTAGAATCTGCTGAATGTTGTTGGACAGCCAGTTGTGACTCATTCAGTAAAAGATTAAGAGTTTAAAACCCCCAAAACATCGTGTAAGGCCACATTTTCTACAGTGACTTACCATTTTCTTTGCCCAGGCCTGAAACCCTGCATTTCAGAATGAGTGAAATTCTACTGAGACTGAGAAAGCCGATAGCATCAGGCAGCTTGTGGCATACAAAAACAAAGGGCAGCTGTCACTAGAAATCTTCATCCCTTGCTTACAGTAACCAATGCTTCTTTCTAATTTGGTTTAATGACTCAAAATGCATGGCTGATTATGATCTCTGTGTTAGGACATAATGGCTGCTTGCTTCCGGCAAAACCATTGTACCAGATGTGTGTGCAGCTACTAGACTTCTCCTACCTTACAAGAGATAAAATCTATGACACTTTGTTGAAGATTGCCATTGAAAATTCAACACCAAGCGAACTGCAGGTGTAAGTACCTTACGTGACCATTACTTAAAATAACTATTTGAAATTAAAACCCTAAAAAAACCCCTAAGAAATAGTAGCATAATACCCGTTATGCTACATTTTGGGCATGTTTTAAAAGAAATTGATTTTGGGGGGCTTTCAGCATTGTTTATTGATCTTAATATCGCAGTTCAAAGCAATGTGCTTCACTGTGTTTCCTTTAGGGGCGAGCTAGGAAGGCATTTAACTTAATCATAAAAACCTGCTTTAGCACTGTCCATTAAACAGACCAAATAAGCTAATATATCTGTAGACTGTATAGCAATTACAGAAGCAGGAGCTTTTGAACTGTAAAGTTGGTGTCATTTTGCACCAGAAAACACTTTTACTTCTGCAGAGCAAAGTTTCTGACAGTAAAGGAAGATTTCATGCTGCTGGCTGTTGGCATCATCAGCACAAGCATGTTCATACTAAACCCGGAGCACTGGAAGCAGGTACAGGTGCTTCTAAACATGTGAGCTCTATGTGAAAAAATGTGAAGGTTGCTTATATGTTGAGGCACAGCAAGAAGACAGGTAGGCTTGACTGGGAGTGGCGTGAGGGAGGTGACGACATTCAGGTTTTTTTATCAGGAAGTACGTGTACTTTTGTAAGAATAATATGAGGGTACAGGCCAATCCCACAGGAAGGCTTGTGCTCACGCTAGTGTGAGCGTTTCCCCACGCTGCAGCTTCTTCACAGCCAGAACAAACCCCCCTAGATGTCATTTTGTTGGCAGGTGGAGAAGTGATCCTTTGGGACAGCTTCCTGCCCAGACTACTACTGAATACTAACAGCCTATTACAGAGAGCAGCTTTTCCATTTCACTTCTTTAGTAGAAGCAATTAAGTTAAAAAAAAACAAAACAAAATACCAGCCACCCAAAACAAGCAAGTAAGCAAACAAAAACCCCAACCAAATAAAAAGCCATACTGAGATGCTTCAACTTTTGTTGAAGTGTACTGATGGAGCACTATTATTCTCGTTAGATTTGGAGGATTAAGAAGTATGTCTGTAAATAATGTCTCAGGCACTGATTGTTTGGTTTTTGGTTTTGTTTTTTCTTTAAGGTTGTGGAGCATTTAACCTGTATCACTGGCATTACTTCACAAAGTATCTTAGAATTTTCTTATGCAGTACTGAAACACGTCATTGGCAGTACCACTCCCAAGCAGCACTACAGAGCCTTTGGAACAGAAGCTCCACAGAACAGAATTTTGTCTTTCAAATAGAGCTATCTTCTATGGCCAGTCGCTACCCTATCAGCAGCAAACTGCTACGCTGCTGCTAACCGACCATTTTATGTGATACTGCAGTTTGGTTCATACTTTTGAACACCAGGTGCTCCGTAACATTTCATATGTTATGTGTGAATTAGAAAAACTCGCCCTTTCAGGCAGTGTGCAGAAGCAAAGCAGCATTTCTTTTTCAGCACCAAAAGCTTTATTGTAAGAGTTATAGCTTCTGATTTATAAGTTTCCTTTAGAGAAAACTCTTTTAAGAGTGGCATTTTGAAAAGGCATTAACGTGCACAGTACTCTGCATTGCTAGGAGGAGCTTGCATGCTCAGCTGGTACAAACAGGGCTGTACCTTCTTTTTTGGCTTGCTGCTTTTTAAAAAATAAAGCACTGTCCTGGGCAGCCTGCTGCAGCCAGGCTACTTGTTACTGCATTCCCTCTTTGCCACTGCTCAGAGCCTGTTCGCTCTTGCCCCAAAAAAGCTGCCTAGTTGACCGGTGTCATGAAAACAACAGAATCCCACCAGTTTTGCAAGCAAGGCAAGTATTCAGCACACCCATGTAAGTTCATGCTGCGCCTGGCATACGCCAGATGAAAGCACGCCTTGTGTAGAATAGTGTTTTATTATTTACTTAGTGTGTATCTGTGCAAGAACAGGCTGCAGGAAGTATTACAAATAGTATCACCACAGCAAACAGTTATTTTAAACTGTATCACACCTTGTTAAGGTCAGTGGCACAAAGAAGTGCTGATATGACTTAGAAAATACTTTATTTCAAACTGTAGTTACTCTTAAATGACCAAGCAGTTTCCATGAGTTCTTCCACCTTATTCCCTGTGTTTGTAACATTTCGCTTTTCTCATCTGTGTTAAACTGTAACAGAGTAGTATCAAACTCACTGGTGAAGTTCAGCAGTAATTTATACAAGTATCTTATACACCCCAGAAGTGCTGGTTTAGCATCTATTTAATAGCCGATTTTTTTTTTATTCTGTTCAGCTCAATGATATAACTTTACATATTGCTTTTCTACATACTACTTGTAATAATGGTATTTTAAATAAAGTGTCTTGTGGATTTTTGGTATTGTAAACATTTTGTACTGGTTAATATTAAGAGACATCTCGATTTGACTTTCTCCAACAAAACGCAGACACGCTACAGCTGCCAGGACGAGTTCTTTACATGGTTATTTGTTATAGAATTGGGATGAGACCCAGGCAAGACCCCACTTCAGGTTAGTTAACATGAATTTTAGTGCTTTTGTCCATTGCTCCTCAGAGTTAAATTGTGTTTTAATAGAGTAAGAGCCGCCACTGCCACCTGTATCTTCAATCTTCCCTTTCTCCACGTCCATCCTGTGTCACACACAAGGTTTTATTAGCGCATTACCATCGCAAGCGTTTAATCTCAGTACGATATCAAATACTAAAATCCACATCTGACATTCCTATTATTCTGTGTAAAGATACTTTGCTTTTAAAGGAAATCTAGCAAGCCTCAGGTCTCCACCTGAGGAACTAGCTTGAAATTTCAATTCAGCTAAGACCAAATATAGTAATCCTGCACATTATACAGATGATTCCAGAAAGACAGGACTGAAACAGCAAGCAGTGCTGTAGGCTGCTCCAGAGGCTGGTCAGTGTTGTGCAGGACAGCACACCAGGCATTAATGTGACACGTTATGTAGCAACACTCACCTATAAGGCAAACAAAACCGAGTTTCGCCTTTTTCCACTTCCTCTTTGAATTGCTGCACGCAGTCCAGGAAAGCCACCATTGCATGATCAAACTTATTGTCCCAGAAGAACCTCAGGCCTCCAGAACAGTACAAGGGGAGCTCCTGGAAAAGAAATTTGTTTCAGGCACCCCAAATGCTCTATTTTAGATACGGTCACTGCAGCTCTTTAGTCTCGTGTGAGGCTTAAATTTGTCATAGGATGCTTAGAAATGGTTTGTGGCACATAGTAGCAGGACTCGTTTTGTGCAAAGAGCCTACTGTGTGCAAGCTTGGGTTCCTAATGATCAACAGCCTCCCAAATCACTGTATCTTCCTCTGGCCAGCTGTGGTCAAGTTCAAGAGCCCTGTCATGTTTTAATGCTGCTGGATGGCAGAATGACTGGCTTGATACAGGACACAGAGTGAGACGTTACTACGGGCGGGCAGCTCTCCTGTACCGTATATTCATAAAGAGCTGAGCTTGCCTTCTGCGTCCCCCAGCACGACCAGGGCTCTGGGGCATTCAAGGTCAGTGTCCTCCCATTCACGCAGAGTTTCTTACCTTTGATTTGTCCGTGAGGGACTCTAAATACGAGTGGTTGCCGTATGGTACCAGACGGTATCTGAAAGGAGACAGGATTCACAACCAGCTGAGTCCAACTGCCTTTATCTGGGTCGTAAGTGAAGTTTGTATTGTGTTGGATATACCTTTGAAACTTCAGGCCCATTTTGTTAGCGAGGGCGTGTAGCAACAGCACAGTCTGCCCCCAGGCAGCGTTGATCTCATTCCATTCTACAGGAACACTGGGGAGACGGCCAAGTCTGAAGTTATTTATTGTGCCAAACTGACCACTGTGCCTGCGATAAGAGGAATTATAAATAAACACACTGGGGCAGGACCAGCTTCTAACACAGCTAACCAAACAAGGGCCGTGTACTGAACAGTTACAGAACGCACGCTGCTAACCAAGCAGAAGGAGGGTTTGGGGGCTGTGGCTAAAAAGCGTTTATAAATACCAACCGCTTGTTTATAACAGAAAAAACCCAACCAAACCTAAGAAATCCCCCGCAGCCAAACACCCAAACCCCTGAGCTACCTGCTCCATGAAGCCTGACATTAAAGCGTTACCGTTGGCTCACACACTGGGTCTCGGTTCATTAACAGGGTTAGTGGAGGAGCCATTTCAGTCTACTCAGAGATCTGCACGGTGTTGCAAACCTCTCTCAGCTGATGCTGTTGACAGCCATGGCCACCTGCTTTGTTGTGTGGCAACTATGACTTCAGTAACACCTTTCCTGTCCAATGCAGTATTACTTAAACGACCCTAGGCTGCAGATTCTTAGCAAACTGACATGGTATTCCAGCATCTGCATTACCAGATGTGAAAGGTTGCATTGAACACGTTGGTTTTCTTTAATTTATCCAATTGCATCTGGGCATAGCGCATTTGGTTGTCCACACTTTTCAGCTCATCATCTAGCTCCAGCTGTTGCCTCTTGAATTCACAGTATTCTTTCTGATACCTTTTAATAAAAGCAAGACAGGAAATGTTAAGTACAGGCGTTTAGTGACTGCTTGCAGGGCATACTAGGGTTTTTTTTTTTAGTCTATCCAATTTTGCAAAGAGTGAGCCACTTGCATCTGGGCATTATTGACAGGTTTCTCCACATTATCATCTCATTTATCTGTTACCTAAAATCCCTGCCATAAGCTGCAGTTGAGGTTCACTCACTGAGCTTCCTCCTGCTCCAGTCGCTCTGCCTCTGCCCTGACTCTCTCAAAGTCTTCAGCCACAGTCTTGCGGTTCTTCTCAACATCCTCCAGCTCCTGAATCAGCTGCTCTTCCTCCAGCGCAAGTTCTTTCAGTTCCATTTGCAGTTTCTCCTTATCATCCTCATTCATTTGTTCCAGTATCTCCAGGCATCTCCTAAAGGAGAGCGACAGGATTACCAAAACAGGGATCCTGGGAAGCCCCCACCGCTGACAGCCTGCACACACTCACAGAAGCGCAAGCGGGGACTCGAGTGCACATGCACCTCTCGTTCATCCCAGGCTCTCTGTGCTGATCCTGCGCTACAGGTCAGGAATGCACGCAGGAGAACAGGGGGGTGAAATGGTGACCAAGGAGCTGTGGCTGCCTGTCCGCAACCGTCTCTGTGACACCCTCGATCGCCTGGGAATGCTGTCACACAGGCAGCATTGACAAGCAGTGCCAGTCGTTCTGATGGGCTCACAGGCTTCAGCTGGAGAAGCTGCAGGCCACAGGACTCTCAAAAATAAGCTTTTCATTTCATTCAGACAAAGAAAACCCCAAGCACTAAAGTTGGGGACATCTCTTACATCAGATCAGGGCTGTATTCTTTCCCTAGGCTTCAAGCTAAAGCAACTTGGTCTTGGGTCTCCTCCAGACCACTCACTTGTAGTTCTGGCACTCGTTCTCCGTGATGTTAAGCTGTGTGTCTAGTTGGTCCAGCAGAGTGTCTGTGCATTCCTCACACAGGGGGTGATCCACATCTGTCTGCCCAGACATAATGTCAAAGAGGTCGCCAGTGACCTGCAGGAAGAGCTCGCCATTAGCTCTGGTGAAGGCACAGGCAGCTGCTGGCTGGTTTTCAGCAGGCGGGCTTGTGCTTCTTCAGTTGGCAAAGTAATTTTTGCAGATTAGATCTTGATTTAAAATAAGCCAGCTTTACCAAATTACTCACCAACAACAGTACCGGAAGGCCAGCGCTACGGGAGACTTTGCAGTTTAATTTTGCAGAGCATCTGGAAAAACTGATGCTCCGTTCAAAAGCACCTGAGCTTACCAGCTTGTGTAAAACTTGCCTTCAGTCTCCGGCTGAGGTTTTCCATCGTGCCGCCATCTGACGCCTCTCCGATCAGCGTAAAACTGTTGGCGCTCTCTGTTGACATCATTCTTGGAAAGAATTTTAATGAAAGCTGAGTGCCAAGGCTCTGGGGGAGGCAGGTGTAGCGCTGGCCTTAAAGCTCAGCCTAGTTCGGGAGCCGGGATGGATGGACACACAGGATGCACCCGCGGAAGGACAGGGCAGCCTGCACCTCTGTCGGGACAGTGTTAAACCGTAGCTATGAGCAGCATCCCGAGCGCGGTGCCCAGGATTTACGTGCCTTCAGATGGCCCCACCGCTCACCGGGAGCCCAGCACCGTGGAGTCCCCCGGGGCAGGCTCCCAAGGGGGCGCACCCAGTGGCTGCCCCTGCGGCAGAGCCCGGGGGCTCGGGTTGCCCGGGGGGGCGGGGGGCTGCGGGGGCCCTGCCCAGCGAGAGAGGGGCTGGAGGTGCGGTGTTGGTCGTACCTGGCCGGTGGGATGAACCTCCTGGACACGCCATCCTGCCGGTTCTCCGCGAAGGCCTCCTACGGGGCACAGGGACACCGTCACCGCCGGGGCCTGGGAGGGGAAGGGAGGGGGGGGGGGGGGGCGTG
>JAVJGJ010000042.1:2942795-2953684 GCA_035590215.1 Microhierax caerulescens | reverse complement strand
GGCAGGCGAGACCCGCGGGGAGCGGGTTGTGCCGCCCCTTGGCGGCCGCCGCTCGGTGCTCGCGGGCTCTCCCGGGCCGCGGGGGGCAGAGCCGCGCTGGAGCCGCGGGGCTCGGGCCGTGGCGGAGCTCCCAGATCCGCAGGGCGCGGCGGGGCCGTACCCGACCTCCCGCATCTGCGGGGCCGTACCCGACCTCCCGCATCTGCGGGGCCGTGGCCGAGCTCCCGCATCCGCAGGGTGCGGCGGGGCCGTGGCTGAACCCCTACATCCGCAGGGCTCGGTGCGTGGGTGGTGCTGGGCCCCGCTTTTTTGGAAATGACTCTGAACTGCTGTTACCTTTTTCCTTCCGCAGGTTGACTCCTTCAGGGAGCGGATCACGAGTGAGGTGAGGAGCATCTCTCTGCCGCTGCCCCAGAGCGCGGTAGCGCGGTGAAGAGGCCGTTGGGCCGTGTCTTTCTGATGGGCTTGATTGTGATTTGGGCCTTTCCTGGAAGCTTAGTGGTGCTCGGTGCCAGTTACCAACTGGAGCAAGGTTACTGGGCCTCATGGCTCTCCTGGCATCTTGGCTTAGCGTGATGCTTGGTAACAGGCAGAACTTGTGCTCTTTCCTGTTTCCTGCCTTTGGACCGTTGATTTCTGTGGCGTTCTTGCCTATTAGTGGCAACTTCGTGGCGTGGTTTCATGTCATTGTCTTGTTCTTTCTCTTTCAGGCTGAGGACCTGGTGGCAAACTTTTTCCCAAAGAAGCTGTTAGAACTCGATGGGTTCCTTAAGGTGAGGTATATGTTGTCTGTATCCTTTTTGATCTGCAGGTAGAAGTTGAAAACCATGTGGCAGGTCTTGTCCTGTGCTTTTTATTGTCTGTTTCACCTTGTTACAGAGACCCAAGGCAGTGGCTTGGTTGCTCACGTGCATTTGAGCTCTGCTAGCTCTAGAGGGTGTGCTTCCTTTTTCGTTTTTCTTTGTGTGATCACCACATTTATCTTTTCTGCATATTTGGCAACTTTGGGCTGTCCTTTGTGATGCTGCAGTCTCACAGGGACCCCAGTGCTGCAGACAGTTGATAGCTTTGATCGCAGTCTGGAGTTGGCACGTTGCTCTTGGGTGGAGGGAGGTCTTGTCACAAGGCTATTGTTATAGATTTTTTTAGGGTTTTTTTTTCGCTCATCCTTGCTTTATAGTTGGATAAGAGGGAGGTCTGAATCTTTTGTCTTCTCGTTGTGTTTGTGTGGCAGAACTTGTTAGTTCCTAATTAAATAACAAAAATCTGCTTTATTTTCCAGGAGCCTATCCTGAATATTCATGATCTCACTCAGATCCATTCGGACATGAACCTCCCAGTGCCTGACCCAATTCTTCTCACGAACAGCCATGATGGACTGGACGGGGTAAGGTTACTCTCTTGGCTGTGATCCCTATTTCTGTTAATTAAAACTGCATGGCTTGCTGTGTGCTGGAATAGGATATTCTTATTAATAACATGCTATGGCTCTCCCAAAGGCTTTTAGGAATTGGTCTCTCGAGCATGGGAAGTCTGCTGGAGGTAACGCTGTGCTCTGCAGCCCTCCTTTGTTTTTAAGGAAGAATGGTTAGAAACCAGGAGCATAGCAGAGGCTCTAAAGTTTTCCTTGTTTCCTTTACAACACTGTTACAGCTTACGACTAGTTTGTGAGTAAAACGTTTTGTATATTTTAGCCAAATATGAAAAAGAGGAAGCTGGAAGACCGCGAAGAGACCTTTCAGGGTAAGAGTCCCCAAGTCTCTTGTGTTGCTGCCTGCCCCCTGAACCAGTGCACCATACCTTAGGGATATGAAATCAGTTGAACCCCGCTTGACCTGTCCTGACAGCAGCTGCTGCTTGTGCCAGCTTGTTCCCACAACCTCTCAGAGCCTGACCTACAGACGTTCTGTTGTGGAGGAGTCAGGTTCCAGCTCTTAAAAGCATAATTAGGACTTCTCTTGTAGACAGAAGTAGTACTTGCTTGAGCTTGGCCTGCTGACAGGGGCAGCTGATCTCCCTGTGGCTCTGTGCTGAAAGCTCTCCTTGTCTGGAGGAAGATACCAGGCTTTGGATTAAGCTGAGGCAGGAGCAGCTCATACACGTGCATCAGCAAAATCCTTTGTTCCCAGCCTCAGCAACCTAGAGCTCCTCAGCTCTCGTCTCCACTCCGTGTTTTCTCTTTTCCTTCCTTTGTGGTAACTGCTGTTATCCCACGTCAAATTTCCCCTTCCCCACAGGTTAGCTGTAGCCTGGATCAGTGTCCACTGCTAGCCTTTGCAGGAGATAGGACACTTGGGTGGACGTTCGGTCTGATCCCCTGGCGCAGCTGTCCCTACACGTTGCTAACGCGAGGTGTTTTTCTGCTGTGCCGCTAGGTACCAAAGTGTTTGTGATGCCCAATGGGATGCTGAAGAGCAACCAGCAGCTGGTGGACATCATTGAGAAAGTGAAACCAGAAATCAGGCTGCTTATCGAGAAGTGTAATACGGTGGGTATGAGCACTGGAGCAAGCGGAGACGGTAGGATGCTTTTGCTCCTGGAGAGGCAAAGCTGCTCTGGGCGGAAGGAGCAGCCTCCTCTATCCTGTAGACAAGGAGAGGCAGGATTTGTATGGCAGTGCCTGGAAGTGGCTAGGAGGTAGTTGTAGGGAAATGATGTTTTTCTGAGCCCTCAGGGAGCTCTGCAGCTCACCTGAAGGAGGGGGATGTCTGTCACACAGGCCTCCTTGAGGCTTTTCATCACCCTTCTTTTGCACAGTCACAGACACCTGCTGAGAGCTTCCCATGGGAAGCTGGGCTTATGTGGGCTTGTGGGGCATCCCAGCTGTGTGGGGAACAGTCCCCTTGGAAGTGCTGTATGAGCATGAAGGACATGCAGGAGTTTCATCATGAACTGTGGGGCAAAGGCAGGGTCCTGGGGGCGGTTGGTAAAACTCCTGAGAGAGAGAGGCCTTTGTGGAGGTGTTGGTGTTGATCGGTGTTGTGATTTCTTCACCACAGGTCAAAATGTGGGTGCAGCTCCTCATCCCCAGGATAGAAGATGGAAACAACTTTGGTGTTTCTATTCAGGTAAGGCATCGCTGGCTCTGTGCCCTGCTGCAGGAGAGTGCCATGCTGCAGGGATGACAGGGGTTCTCTTGGGTTCCTCTGAATCTTTCATTTGATGGTATCCAGCAGCTGCAGTCGTGGGGTTGGGTTAGGTTTTAGAACCCAAACCTGATCTTGACATGGCAGGGCTGAGACATGTTACTTTTGGAGCCCTGATGGTCAGTTGTGTTCTTCTGAAGCTAATTAATGGCTTCATTGTCTTCCCTGCAGGAGGAAACAGTTGCTGAGCTTCGAACTGTGGAGAGTGAGGCAGCTTCCTACCTGGACCAGATTTCTAGGTAGGAGTGCAAGAACAGACCTCTTTTGGGGGATCCCCTTGGAAAAGGAAAGTGTTTGGGGAAGGTCCCCCAGCTTTTCTAGGGCAGCTTCGGCCTGACAAAAACCTTGGTGCTATTTGTCTGACCTTGAGTCTCTCCCTTTTCTTACCAGATATTATATCACAAGAGCAAAGTTGGTTTCCAAAATAGCCAAGTACCCTCATGTGGTAAGTAAGCAGGGAGGTGGAGATTTATATTGTGCACGCTGCTGCTCTTTGGGCTGCTTCATCACTGTCCTTTTTGAGCTGAGGGTCCTGGGAAAAGGGAGGATTGTAAACGGATGCAGGGCACCTGTGTTAGAGGAGGGCAAGATGAAGAGGGGGTTCCTTTGTGGATAGTAGGACTTTTACTTGGTGTCTGGGAGGCACAGCTGAGCTCAAGCCGCTCAGCCGTGCGTCTGCTCTCTGTAGGAGGACTACCGCCGCACGGTGACAGAGATCGACGAGAAGGAGTACATTAGTCTGCGCCTGATCATTTCAGAGCTGAGGAATCAATATGTAAGTGAAAAACCAGAGCTCGCGCTGGCTCCCCGCACAGCAGTGGAGAGAGCCCTTTTGATCCTGCTGCTGCTTTTCCCTTTTCCTACGAGTACACTTAGTCCTGGTCCTGCTCCGCTTTGGCTGTAACGAGAAGAGCCTCTCCACCATCTCCTAGAGATGCGGGTGTTTCTAGCGGGAAGTTCACAAGAATCTAGCACAAAGTACTCCTTCCACCTCTGTGGGAACCTGTGATCTCTTTGTGCAGTACCAGCCATTCCTGGGGGTCTGTAGAGGAATCTTTTTCAGCGTTACATGCAGTGGCTTCTGTAAAGCCTGGCTGAAGGAAGCCCTTATCTTAATTAGGGGTGTGATTGCACGCAGGGGCTGAGGGTAGCGCTGAGGTGAGCTGTGTTGCTGTTGTAACCAGCACTCGCTGTGAGAGCTGACCACTGGATGACTTCACCCTTCTGAGTGCTGTTCTCCCTTTTTGCAGGTCACTTTGCATGACATGATCCTTAAAAACATTGAGAAGATCAAGAGGCCTCGGAGCAGCAATGCCGAGACCCTCTATTAAGTGTCAACGTTTGAACTTGAGAACTGTTCAGTCAACTAAAGACCGTCATTGCCTTGGTTTGTTACGTGACTATCGAGATGGGAAACTGGCTGGAAATAGTATCGCATTCTTAGTTAAACTCTAAAGAAATTCTTGCCTAGTTTTGTGATTGGTTTTGTTCAGGTCTCAGGAGCTTTCCCTCCCTCTAGTAATGTAAAGAGAAGGCCATGCTGCTTTGGGGTGCCCTAGAGGCTACTGCAGAGTGAGAGCACCAGCCAGGCAGGAACATTCCTTCATGCCTTTTCCTACCTGGGTAGGAACGACACTAGAGACCAAGCCCTTGTCCTGTCCCATCTCTTGGCTGGAGGCTTCACTGGGGGTCTCCTGGAATGGGGCAGACAGTCTGCAGCACGAGAGCAAGCCCAGGTGCTGGTGCAGAGGCAGAGAAGCTCGCTGTCCTCACCGCTGGCTGTAGCTGGGCCCCTCTACCGCTGGTGTTCTGCACTGACCCATTGCAAAGCCAGGGGACCCTGCCCCTTCGGGGCTGGTGGCAGCAGCCGCGCTCCAGAGCTGCTGGGCAGTCTGCACTCCTTTTCTGGCGCTCTTCTGACTCAGCAGAGCCTGCCCCATCTGTCTCTGCCTTGTCAGTTCTGGCTGGATCAGTGCAGAGGGCAAGGTGGTGCTTGAAACTAGGGCTGGTTGCTGTCCTGGCTGGTCTGAGCTCAGGTGGCTCCCGCTCCTATTTGCGATTTGACTAGAGCCACTTTCTTGGCTAAAACCAACGTGACTTGACATACATCCCAGTGCCCCTTCAGCATGAGATGCTTTTGCCTGGGCTGAGGGCAGGGAGGGGCCGGAGGTCCAGATACTGAAGTCCTGATAGTGTCTGCACATGGTCAGCCTGAGACCCGCTGTCTCCTGGCAGTGCTCCCCACTGCCTGGGCAGAGCAGGCCAGCTGTGGCAGCTGGTGCTTGGGGGTGAGGATGGCTGATCCCCACCCAGGACCATTTGCAGACCTTGTAGTCTTTCCCCTGCAAAGGGCACACTCGTGTGCCTGGTGACTCCTCTAAGCTGCTGGAACGTTTCATGGTCCATTGCAAACCCCTTTGGAAATGACTGGTTGTGTTGCGTCAGTTTTTGTGTGTGGCAGGTGGGCCCGTAACACTGCAGGCTCCAAAAATTTCTTATTTATAGTATTTCTACTTAAGTCCCCTATTCAGGGAACGTTAAATCAATTGTTTCAGGAACCTTGCTGTTTCCCGGGTCTCGCTGTTAACACCTGTATATTCTTATTGTGCAGTAGCCTTAATAGTTGTGTTAACCTCATTGTAACAACAGTGACAAAATGAATTAACTTTCTCCCCTTCTTTTTTTTTTTTTTTTCCTTTTTGTTTTTTTTTTCTGCTTCCACATCTAAGAGCCATGTTGTCTCTTGCTGGTTTCCCAGGGATTTGCCCAGAGTGTGGCGGGCTGCTGGCCCTTGCTATAGGCTCTTCTGTTGTTGTTTGTAGTTAAGTCAACTCTTAGTCTTCCCGCTAATAAATATTCAGTAACAAACCAACTGCGTTCTCGCTGCTGTCTGGGAGCAGCACTTCCCCTTGTGTTTCTTTGTATTGATTCCTTTTAATTTGTTTGGCTCTCTTTGCCAGATGAAAGTATGTAAACTTTTACCATGTCAAGAAATTAAAATAAGGTGCTTGGAATTCTTTTAAGGTAGCCCCTTGTGTGTGATGCTGAGCTCTTAGGCTGTGCCGTGTTAATGTCTGTTCTGGTCCTCTCTTTCTCACATCCAGTTGGTCCTTCCCTGCATTCTCCTCATTCCTCTTTCTGACTGCGTTGTAAAATGCTATGCACTGCTTCGTCAGGTGTTTCTGTTCCTTTCGTGTGCCCTGTGCTGGGCCCACGGTCTTGGGTTTGATGCGAGCAGTCCCACCTCAGCCCAGTGTGTGGGACTCGGGCTGTCTCAGTTCAAATAGCCACAAGAGATTTGTGTGGCACTAACTACGCCCGTGTCCTGCTCGGGGGCTGCTCCTGCCCCCCTGCCGAGCAGGTGTCAGCAGCGCTGTCCTGGGGCAGGCGCCTGGGTGCCGCACCGGGTGCGTGTGTTGGGCGCGTGGTCCGTGACTCTTGGCTGCTCCGTGCATGTGGCACCGAAGGAAACGCAGGCTGCCCCGCAGCCCCCCCAGCCAGCAGCCCCTGCTGCGCCCAGCGGATCGTTCTCGTTCTTGGTGTGCTTCCTCCCGTTCCTGCTGCGCCACAGCCCGGGGTGCAGAGGCCTCTCCGGTGGCGCTCCTGTCCCCGAAGGCTCCAGTCCCCGTGCCGCTGGGGCGCAGGCCGGGGCTTGGCCTCTTCCCGGGCACGGTGCTGCCAGGTGGGGCCCATGCCGGGCCCCGTGCGGCCACCGCAGACCGGGGCTCCTGCCTGGCACGGCCACCCTCCATCTCTTCCTCTGCTGAGAAGCAGGAGCAGCCGCTTTGCAGTTGCCCCACGGTGCGTCCCGCGGGGTGGGAGAGCCCAGCTGGTGCCCGAGCTGCTGTGGGGCAGCGGGAGTCGAGCTCGAAATGGGGTCACTGGTGGCTGAGACAGCTGGAGCCAGAGCCTGGAGGAAGGAGTGTTGCTGGCAGGACTGGATGTGGTGTGGCACGAGGGGTTCCTCCTCGCCACAGCCGGAGGAAACTGAGCTCCCAGGAGGCTTGTGCCTGCAGTCCTGCGGGAGGACGGAGCATCTGGGACGGTTGTTTTGGCAGGTCAGCAGGGAGCGTGGTTCATCCACAGGAGCAGGGGAGGAGGGTGTGTTGTTGGCCATCGTCACCCCTCGGCTCAGTGCGGTGTTTTCCGCTTTGCTCTCCAGGAGAGGTGGCAGCGTGCCGGCAGGGCTCGAATTCACAGGTTCCTCAGACATCCCAGCTCATATGCAGTGACCGTTAAAGCCTCAAGAGGAAAATAAAGGCACAGCAGTTGTGTGCAGACGCAAACGCTGCCAGAAACGCAGCCGGCTTGGGTAAGGGTCAGGCACTTTCCACTGTTTGGTTTCACACAAGCTGACCCTGTGAGGTGAGAGGATGGGAGCCGGACTTTTCCGAAGTCTGAGGGCTGGTGCTGAGACTCACTCGTGTCAGGAGAGTTGGCGAGGGGTTTTCTGTGCCGTGCTGTACCCAGCTGTCTGGCAGTCACTGACTACAATTTTCCCTGAGCCAAAAGCTGTCTTGTCTCTGCTTTGGGTTTCTATAAATTTCAGAGGCTATTTTTTGCCACCTCTACCTTTCTGCACGAGTGAAAACCAGTACGGATGGGCGGTCCTTAAAGGCAACGGTGTAGCCAAGGTAAACACCGGTAGGATGTGAATTTTCCGTCTTAGATGTGGGGCAGAGCGATGGGCTCATCAGGCTGGGGAGCTGAGCTCTGTGGGAAGTGGTGCGTGCACCAAACAGGTCGTAAACAAGTTATGCTGCTGTTAGCGAAACGTGTAATTTTTTAAATTCTAGGTTAGGTTTAAGCTGCTTCAGGCTTCTTTTGGAAGAGGTACACAAGCAATTCAGTGGTACGTGTGGCCCTTAAAGATCCCCCATTGCTTTTCATCAGGAAGGTATTGACACAGGTTTCCTGGCTCTGCAGGCTCAGTTAATTACTCTGCTTCCTGAAATTCCTCCTGCAGGATGGAGACGGGGTTAGGGCTGTTCTGTTCTTCTGAACTGCAGCTCCCAGGAAGTGCAGGCTGGTTCTTGTGTTGCTTGTGCTAGGCTTTAAAAGCCCTCAGCTTGAAAAGTACGGCAGAAATGGTCAGTATTAAGTGGTGTGGCGTTAGCCATGGCATCCGTGGCACACGTCCTGGAGCAGGGCAGGGGCAGTGCAGAAAGCTGAGCTCATGCCATCCGTGTCCTGCAGGCCTGGGGTGTGTGCTGTGGGTTGATTTGTCATGGCGATGTCATTACAGGTTAGGGTTTCTCTTTTTTTCCAGACACCCAGCATGCCCAGAACTAGGAGTGTTCCCACACTTTATTTTCAAATGTCTCCCAGGCAAGCTGCAGGGTTGAGTTGTGATTTGTGGGGCGGGAAGGCCTGCGGGGTTTCTCCAGTTCTTCTAAACTACTGCTGTGCTCCTTAGAAAATGACCATCTGTAATTGCAGCCTACGCCTTGACTTTCTGGGACACGGGATGCAAAACCCAGGGGCGAAGTCAAAACTGACTGATCTGTTCTTTTTGTAATTCTTAAAGGAAGCAGCGGTGTGAGCGTTGCGTGCGGCTCAGAGGGTCGTGCGGTAGTCTCGGCTCAGCCGTGTAGATGTGTGCTGCGGCAGAACGCTTGTGAAATTCCTGGGAGGCAAGAGGTACGTCCTGGCTCCGCTGGAAACCTGAACTGGGGCAACGGCGCTTCCTCTCCGAGCGAAATGGGCGCCGTGTTCCAGGCTTGTACCAAAAGGGAATTTTTCTTTCAAGCCTCACCCCCAGTAATCCTCGAAGCCTCGTTGACTTCTTGGATTGAAAGTTGACTTGGAAGTCAGCGCTGCTTGACTGAATGCGGTGCTGCTTGGAGGCACCTGATTCTGTCGCTGGAGGCCGGTTGAAAGTCGACGGGAGCCTCTGGGACCTGTAGCCGGTGCATCCCGTGTAGCCAAGGCTCTCCTGTCTCTCCCCATTGCTTGTGTCCGTGCCGCAGTGAGCCCCTCTCCTGGCACAGCGGCCACGTGAAGTGGCTGCCGTGACCCTGCAGGCTTTGCTGGCGCGACGGCCGGTGAGGCGGCGATGACGTGTCCTGGCACAGGGGGGACGTGCGTGTCCCCAGCCTCCGCAGCTGCAGCCTGGGCTAAAGAAGGCTGAGGCTGCCAGCGGTGGTGAGGATAATGGAGTGTGTCCTATGGCAACGTGGCCGCCTGCCTACCAGTGTGGTGTCTGGTAAGCACGGCCGGAGGACCGCAGAGGGCAAGGCCGGCTGCAGAGGAAGAAGTGGAGGCAGTGCTGAGGCTGGGGGGGGGCTGTCTCCCACCAGGAAACTCTGACGGGAGGAGGAGAGAAGGCCAGGGTGAGGTGAGGTGAGGCTGGCAGCAGGAGTGGAAATGTTGGGTTGCATCTCCAGCTCTGGTTCTCTTGGATGCCTTGTGCTTCTCAGCACCAGCTCAGGGAACAGGCAGGGACTGTAGCTAACGCCGTGCGTCTTGCCTACCCCGGGCATCTGCCGCGTGGCAGGATGGAGCACCGAGTCCTGCTTGGCCACCTCCTTCTGCCAAGGCCTTTCAGCAGTGCTGAGACCAGCAGGGACCTCCGGCAGGAGTGGCAGGGGTCAGTTGTCCCAGCCTGTAGTAGAAGTCTTGGGGGTGGCCACTCAATCTGGGCAGCAGAAGCCCGGCAGCGCCATGCCAGCAGGCACTGCCATCGCCTGCCTGCTCGGGTGCCGCAGACTGTGGGAGGTTTGGTCCTTGAGGGGACTTCTCAGGAGCTGCCCCTCAGTTTATCTTTCAGTCAGAGGCAGAGACAAAAGCGGCGTGATCCTGTTTTGGTGGAATGCTGCAGGATTCATTAGTTCGTAGCTTCTCAGAGGTGCGAACTAAGAGCTGGTTGTTCACAGCGCGTTGGGGCCTGAATGTCATCCTCAACTGTATCTCTCCATCCCTGCCAAACTTTTTCTGCTACTACACAGATGGATGTGTTTTCAGCAAATGTGGAAGATTTTAAAAAAATAAAATAAAAAGTAAATCCAAGCTTGGAATCATGCTGCCAGGGAGAATGTTTACAAGGAAGCAGCCTAATAAACAAGGCAATTTGGTGAATTGCAAAAAGGTGAAATTCTACAGTGTGGCAACAATTCCCAGCTTGTCAGAGCCTCCTCACAGTGGTCCCAGCCACCTTGGGCTGGCTACAGGATCTTCGTTTTTACAGGCAGCCTCAGGAAACTAGGTTGGCCTGAAAAAGTAACAGAATTATGTGAAACTTTGTCTGAGTCACTGACCCTGCATCTCCACTAGTTCTTTCAGGGCACTGCTTGTATTGGAGGAAGGAGAAGGCTGCAGCTGAGAGAGGAGATCTGCCCTTTCTGGTCACCACGAATTTCAGATCTCCTCCCCTAGCCTCTCCCAGGCTTTTGTACTTTCCGTGCTAATCCATCCAGTGCAGCGTAAACTGACAGAGGCAGCAGCTAGAAACCCTGCTCGGAAAGCTGCTCTGAATGCCCCAGGACCAGCAGCAGACATGAACGTGAAAACGGTGCTGATCCTCCTCGTCCTGGCTTTAGCCACGATATTTGCTTTAGTCTGTGTGTTGCTGACCAGAGGGAGGGTCCCCAGCACCTGCCAGCACCAGCCCGCGGAGCAGGACGCCGCCGATGATGGGCAGAGCCTGGTCTTTGCCGACCTGACGCCCGCAGAGCTGGCGCAGGTGGTGCGGTACCTGCAGGGGAACCTCGGGGTGCCGCTGGTCGCCGCCTCGCGCGCAAAACC